>JAAGEH010000304.1:13966403-13981861 GCA_011751065.1 Lasiurus cinereus
GAAGAAGAAGAAGAAGAAGAAGAAGAAGAAGAAGAAGAAGAAGAAGAAGAAGAAGAAGAAGAAGGAGGAGGAGGAGGAGGAGGAGGAGGAGGAGGAGGAGGAGGAGGAGGAAAAACAAAGAATCAATAATCACTTGAAATGTAAATGGTGTAAATGCTCCAATCAAAAGACATAGGGTAACTAAATGGTGGTGGGAGGGAGGAAGACACATATGAATGTGTCAACAAGAGACCCACCTCAGAAAGAAACACACACACACAGAATAAAAGTAAAGGGATAGAAAAAGATATTTCATGAAAATGGAAATAAAAATTTAAAAAGCAAAAAGCATTCTTATATAAGACAAAATAAGCTTTAAAACAAAGTCTATTGTAAGAAATAAAGAAGGACATTATATAAGATAAAGGAAGCAAAACAACAAGAAGATATAGCCTTTGTAAGCATTTATGCACCCATTATAGGAGCACCTAACTATGTAAAGCAATTCTTAAAGGACATAAAGAGAGATATTGAAAATAATACAGTCATAATAAGAAATTTTAACAACCCAACACATAAATGAATAGCTCTTTTAGACAAAAAATCAGTAAGAAAATGACACACTAGATCAGATGGACTTAATTCATATCTTCAGAGCATTTTACCCCAAAGCAGCAGAATATATATTATTTTCAAGTGCACATGAAACATTTTCTATTATTGATCACATGTTAGGATTCGAAACAAGTCTCAATAAATTTAAGACTAAAATTATATCAAGCATCTTCTCTAACTATCTATATAAAAGCCTAAGCAACCATCACAACCAAACGGACGACCAAACAAGCTGCATGGGGCAACTAGGCTGGCAGGAGGGTTAGTGAGGGGTGACCAAATGACCAAGCAGCAGGCTGTATGGGCGACCAGGTCCACAGGGGGGGCAGTTGTGGGTGACCAGGCCGGCAGTGGGGGAGGCAGTGAGGGGCAACCAAGCTGGCAGAGGGGGGCAGTGAGGGGTGACCAGGCCAGGTGGGGGGGGCGGGGTTTGGGGGCAACCAGGCCATCATGGGAAGCAGTGAGGGGTGACCAGGCAGGCTGAGGGGGGGTACAGTTGAGGACAATTAGGCCAGTGGGGAGGGGCAGTTAGGGGTGATAAGGCCAGCAGGAAGGGGCAGTTAGGGATGATCAGGCAGGCAGGCAGGTGAGCAGTTAGGAGACAATGGTTCCGGATTGTGAGAGGAATCCCGGATTGGGGAGGGTGCAGACTGGGCTGAGGGGACCCCCCCCCCCACTATTGCACGAATTTTGTGCACTGGGCCTCTAGTAATGTTATAAAATTAGAAATCAAATCACAATAAAACATTTAAAACAAAGTCATTGAGACTAAATAACATGTTACTAAATAATAGATGTTTTAAAACTGAGATTTAAAAAATAAATAAATAAAAAGATATATTAAAACAAATAAAATCAAGAACACAGCAACCCATTATCTATAGACACAGCAAAAGTAATCTTCACAAGAAAATTCATAGCATTACAGGCCTACCTCAAGAAATAAAAAAAAATTTTTTCAAATAAACAATCTAACCTTATACTTAAAGGAACTAAATAAAGAAACAATAAACAAAACCCAAAGTGAGTAGAAGAAAGGAAATAAAAAACATCAGAGCAAAAATAAACAAAAGAGACTCTAAAAAAAATAATAATTAATTAATTTTAAAAAAATACAAAAAAAAAATCAATGACACCAAGAGCTGGTTCTTTGAAAAGATAAACAAGATTGACAAACCTTCAACCAGCCTCATCTAGAAAAAAAAGAGAGATCCAAATAAATAAATTTAAAAATGAAAGAGAAGAAGCAACAATGGACACCCCAGAAACACAAAGGATTGTAAGAAAATATTACAAACAACTATATGCCAACAAATTGGACAGTCGGGGCAAAATAGATAAATTCCTAGAAACATACAATTTTCAACACTGACTCAGGGAGAATCAGAAAATCTATATAGATAGATTACAACTAATGAAATAGGAGCAGTAATCTGCCAGCACCGCTCAGTCAGTACCCGGGCTCGCTGCTCCTTAACACTGCTGCAGAGGCGGGAGAGGTTCCTGCCACCACCACGCTTGCCAGCCATGAGCCCAGCTTCTGGCTGAGTGGCACTCCCCCTGATCAACGAACAAATCTTCTGACTGAATAGCTTAACAGGTGAATTTTACCAAACATTAGAAGAAGATCTGATACCTGTCCTCAAACTATTCCAAAAAATTTAAGAAGAATGAAAGCTCATTTTACAAGGCCAGCATTATCCTAATTCCAAAACTAGAAACAACACTACAAAGAAAGAAAATTATAGGCCAATATTCCTGGTGAAAATAGATGCTAAAATCCTCCACAAAATGTTAGTAAACTGGATCCAGCAACACATTAAAAGAATCACACACCAGCCCTAGCTGGTTTGGCTCAGTGAATAGAGCATCAGCCTATGGACTGAAGAGTCTCAGGTTTGATTCTGATCAAGGACACATGCCTGGGTTGTGGGCTTGATTCTCATTAGGGGACAAGCAGGAGGCAGCCAATCGATGATTCTCTCTCATCATTTATGTTTCTATCTCTCTTTTCCTCTCCCTTCCTCTCTGAAATCAATAAAGATATATTTAAAAAAGAAAAGAATCATAAACCACGCTCAGTTGGGATTTATTCTGGAGATGCAAGGTTGGTACAATATCTGTAAATCAATAAACTTGATATATCATATAAACATGATCATATTAATAGGTGCAGAAAAAGCAGTTAATAAAATTCAGCACTCATTTATGATAAAAATTTTCAGCAAGTTGGAAATAGAGAACACATATCCCAATATAATGAAGGCAATATATGGCAAACCCATAGCCAATATCACACTCAATGGGAAAAAGCTACAGGGTTTCCCTTAAGATTGTGAACAAGGCAGGGTAGTCTGCTTTTGCCACTCTTATTCAATACTAGAGGCCTGGTGCACGAAACTCTTGCACTGGGGGTGGGGGGAGGTCCCTCAGCCCAAACTGCATCCTCTCACAGTCCAGGACCCCTCGGGGGATGTCCAAAGGCCAGGGATCAGGCCTTTGTCAGTAGTCAGGCATTCCTTTCACAGTCTGGGACCCTTCGCTCCTTACCACCCACCTGCAGCAGAGGCTGTGCTTGCCAGCCATGAGCTTGGCTTCTGGCTGAGCGGCACTCCTCCTATGGGAGCGCCGCTCAGCCAAAAACCAGGCTTGCTGCTTCTTAGCACTGCCGTGGAGGCAGAAGAGGCTCCTACCACTGCCACACTTGCTAGCCATGAGCCTGGCTTCTGGCTGAGTGGTGCTCCCCTTGTGGGAGCACACTGACCATCAGGGGGCAGCTCCTGCATTGAACATCTTCCCCTAGTAGTCAGTGCGTGTCATAGCATCCAATTGTTCCACTACTTGGTCAATTTGCATATTAGGTTTATTATATAGGACTAAAGGCCTATATAATAAACCTAAAATTCATGCCCTGGAGAGGGGATCCCTCAGCCTGGCCTGCCCCTTCGCACAGTCCAGGAGCCCTCATGGGCAGGGGGCAACCTGGCCATCAGAAGAAGGTGACAACCCAAGCACACCTCTGCTGCTGCCACTGCCAACAGAGCAAAACTCAGCTGGCCCTGGTTACCTGAGTTTCGTGTGGCCCTAGGCAGCTGGGCAGCCACCATCCAAGGCTTGCTTGTGCCTCAAGCCAGCCCTGGGTGGCTGGGGGGCGGGGGGTTGAAGGGACTTGGGGACTCCAGAGGCAGGCACACAGAGTGGCCAGACCCTCCTCGGGGGGGGGGGGGTGAGGGGATGGCCAGCCATGCCGTATGCCTGCTGCCCTGGCAGGGCTGACAGGACTAGACACTACCATCTTGTGGCTATGGGAACCACCATCTTTGAGGCCGTGGCAGTCAATTAGTGTATTCTCTCCTTATTGGCTGTGGGCACCACCATCTTTGTGAGGGTGTGGTGGTAAATTAGCATATTCCCTCTTTATTAGATAGGATAGTACTGTAAGTTCTAGCCACCCACAGTAATCAGATAAGAAGAGGAAATAAAAGGTATCCAAACTGGAAAGGAAGAAGTAAAACTCATTATGATGACATGATATTGTTCGTAGAGAACTCTGAAGATTCCACCAAAAACTTATGAGAACTGATAAGTGAATTCAATAAAGTATCAGGATACAAAATAAATATGCAAAAATTACATGCTTTTTTATACAATAATAATGAGCTGTCAGAACAGGAAACTAAGAAACCAATTCTCTTTGTAATTGCATCAAAAAATAAAATAAAATAAAATATCTGAGAATAAATTTAAAAGACCTGTATTGGAAAATTACAAGACAATGAATAAATAAATTAAAGAAGATACAAATATGTGGAAGCATACACCATGTTTATATATAGGAAAAATTAGCATCATTAAGATGTCCATACTACCCAAAGCAATCTTTAGATTCAACCCAATTCCTATCAAGATACCAATGGCATATTTTACATAACTAGAACAAATATTACAAAAGGCCCAAAACAGCCACAGCAAACTTAAGAAAGAAGAACAAAGTTGGAGTAAATCACACTATGTAATATCAAACTATACTACAAGGCCATAAAAACAGATCAAAGGATCAGAGCAGAGAGCCCAGAAATATGCTCTTGCCTTTAAGATCAATTAATATTTGACAAAGGAGGCAAGAACATATAGTGGAGTAAAGATAGTCTTTTCAATAAATGGTGCTGAGAAAATTGGACAGATACATATAAAAAGTAAAATTAGATCACCTTTTATACCATGCACAATAATAAACTCAAAATGGATTAAAGATTTAAATGCCATACTCAAACCATAAAAACCCTAGAGGAAAACTAGCAGTATGATCTCAGACATTTCGTATAGCAATATTTTTTCTGATATATCTCCATGGGCAAAGGAAACAAAATAAATAAATAAATAAACAAATGGGACTACATCAAACTAAACATTTTGGGCACAGCAAAGGAAACCATCAACAAAATGAAAAGACAACTCGCTGAATGGGAGAATGATACATCTGACAAGGGGTTAATACCCAAAATTTATAAACAACTTCTACATGTTAATACCAAAAAAAATTCAAACAATCCAATTAAAAATGGGCAAAGAATCTGAATAAACATTTCTCCAGAAAAGTTATACAGATGGCCAATAGACATGAAAAGATGTTTAACGTCACAAATCATCAGAAAAATGCAAATTAAAGCACAATCAGGTATCACCTCACATCTGTCAGAATGGCTAAATTCAATAAATCAACAAACAGGTGTTGGTGAGGATGTGGGGGGAAAGGGAACACTAGTTCACTGTTGGTGAGATTGCAGATTGGTGCAGCCACTATGGAAAACAGTATGGAGTTTCCTCAAAAACTTAAAAATGGAACTGCTGCTTGACCCAGCAATTCCACTTCTGGGAATGTATCTGAAGAAACCCAAAACACTAACTTGAAAGAATATACGTATCCTGTGTTCATTTCAGCATTATTTACAACTAGAGGCCCAATCTGAATTCGTGAACGGGTGGGGTCCCTCTGGGTGGCCTGCAGATAGGGCTGAAACCCACATTCCGCCACCTGCAGCTCCTACCTGCCACTCCCTCTCATCCTGGCCTCACTGTGCCTGCTGTGGGCTTGCACTCAATCAGTCCAGATCAGGACAGGCTGGCGCTGCCATAGCAGCACTCACTAGCCATGAGCCCTGCATCTGATACCCTCCCTAGGGAAGTGGCCTGCTGGATTGGGCTGAAACCGGCTCTCTGAAATCCCCCATGATGTCCCAGATTGTGAGAGGGCACAGGCCAAGCTGAGAGACCCCATCAGTGCACTATTGGGCTGGGGAGGGATGAAGGAAGGGCTCTAGGGAGTGTCCAGCCCATCTCTTCACTCCCAATCCACCAGACCCCAGCAGCAAGCTAACCTACCAGTTGTAACATCTGCCCCCTAGTGGTTAGTGCACATCATAGCAATTTGTTGATCAGTTGACTGTCTGCCCCCTGGTGGTCAGTGCACATCATAGCAAGCAGTTGAGCAGCTTTAGCATATCATTAGCATACTAGAGGCCAGGTGCATGAAATTTGTGCATGGGAGCAGGAGGAGAGGGGGCGGAGGGGTCCCTTCAGCCCAGCCTGCACCCTCTCCAATCCAGGACCCCTCAGGGAATGTCCCACTGCCAGTTTAGGCTCGATTTCCAGAATTTGCCCTAAAATGGCAGTTGGACATCCCTCTCACAATTTGGGACTGCTGGCTCCTAACCACTCATCTGTGTGCTGGCCTGATCACCCCTAACTGCCCTCCCCTGCCAGCCTGATTGCCCCAACCACCTCTGCCTCAGCCCTGCCACTGTGCTTTGTCCAGGAGAAGTCCGGTCTATTTAGCATATTACCCTTTTATTAGTATAGATAGCTAAGATTTGGAAGCAGCCTAAGTGCCCATCAGGAGATGAGTGGATAAAAAAGTTGTGGTACATATATACAATGGAATGCTACTTGGCCATCAAAAAGAAGGAAATCTTACCTTCAGCATGGATGGATCTGGAAAGTATTACATTAAGAAAATAAACCCAGTCAAAGAAAGACAAGTACCATATGATTTTACTGATGTGTGGAATCTAATGAATAAAATAAACTAGAAAAACAGAAACAGTTTAATTGATACAGAGCACAATCTGATAGCTGTCAGAGGGGAGAGTGTTTGGGGAACTGGGGGGAAAAGGTGAAGGAATTAAGCAAAACAAAAACCTCACAGACACAGACATGGTGATTACCAGAGGGAAAGGGAGTTGGGGAATGCAGAAAAAGGTAAGCAGGTGATAAATGATGATGGAAGGAGACTTGATTTGGGGTGATAAAGACACAATTTAATATACAATGATGTATTATAGAATTGTACACCTGAAACGTATATGATTCTATTAACCAATATCTCACCAATAAATTCAATAAAACATTTTTTAAATAAATGCAATATGTCTTATAATCCAACAAAATGTCAACAAGAGGTTCAAAGAATCCATTTTTACATTGCACTGCCAAGGAAAAATGGGCAAAGTAAGAAGTGTCTGGAAAGCAGAGAAGTCCTTTTGAATCACTCTTGCCAATTAGCACATTTATTTTATGTGAATAATATTTTTCTGCCATTTATTTCCTCTAGTCCAATGTTTTGACTTTAATATGTCCTAAAGATATTTATTGAAAATGACATTTTTTGTTAATGAAAATTCCTTCTTTCATCTTGCAGAATTCAGCACTGGATCAAAAGTAGCAAGTGAAATAACATGCAAATGTAATAACCATCATTCTCCACTTCAGAGTTACCCCAGGGAGCCCACTGGAGTGTTACAGTGTCTTAGATGGGGACACTGCCAGGAATATGAAAGCGTTCATTTCATTTCTGAAGAACATGCCTACTTAAATTCCATAGGGATGCAGTCCACCAATGCCAAGGGCATTCCTTTCACCTCAGTTTCAGAGCTCTCAGGGAAGAAGATATGGGGAACTAAGTGACTTCTAGGAATGAAGAAAGTGACTTATAATCATACTTTGCCTAGAACAGTGGTTCTCAATCAAGGACTATTTGTCCCTCAAGGAACATTTTGCAATGTCTGAAAACATTTTTGGTTGTCAAAACTGGTTTCAAAGCTGGCATCGAGTAGGTAGAAATGGTTGCTGCAATACATTCTACAGTGCACAGCACAGCACCACAAACTCCCCCACCCCAACACACACACGAAAGGAAGAAAATGATCTAATCAGATATGTCAATGATTAAGAGAACATCTCTGAGACATTTTTTAAAATATTCTAAAGTTATCGTACTACTATTACAGAAACCTATGTTTCACTTTTATTTTTGTCATCTTCATCGTCCAGATCCTCAACACATTAGTTTAACATCAGTAATAAAATAACTATTGTCTACCTAGCTGTTTATCTACACAATGTGCTATTCTAAGCATTTTCGTGTACTATTTAATCCTCCCAATATCCCAGTGAGGAATAAATGGTTAATCGTCACCATTTTATAGTTAAGACAACGAGGCATAGGGACCCACCCATGGAATGGGCAGCAAACCCAGAAGCAAATCTGACTCCAAAAGCAAATACTTAACCCACAGTGCCCTTTCCCCAAAATAGCAAGAGAAATAGAAACCAGAGAAGAACCGTAAAGGCAATTAATTTTCAAAAAGAGAAACAACAAGAGTTTTTTTTAATGAGCTGCTGGATGAGACTAAATTGTACTTAATCAGCTCTTAATGCCTGATACTAGTGCTCAGTCCTAAGAATCCTGGCCTCTTCATTAACACATGGAACGACCAGAAAAAGGCCCAAGTTACATATACTGAATTAGCCCAATTTCCATCTGTTTGGTTCTCCAAATCTCTCTAGCCTCATTTTATGGTAGAAAAAAAAAATCTGTTCTTAAACTAATTCAGAGCTGACTCGTATATATAAAAATAACTAATATTTTCCATGGAAACTTGAGGCAAGGTTTTTGGCCTAAATGATGTTGAGTGGGTGGGGAGCAGCAGGCTAACTGTTGCTCCAACTATTTTGCTTTGTGTGGGAGACCCAATTAGAAGTAAACTAGCTTTGTCATTGTAGCCCAACTTAGGCTAAACAAGACAGCAGGGTGGGACCCTAGAGCTACTAGCATTTGAAGAATACGCACACAAACACAACTGTAATTTGAAATGGAAACAGTTAATTGCTGCCACCTGTGACTAAGTGAAGTCTCCTTAGTCATAGGTATGGGGCAAAACTGGGGGTGGGGGTGGGGGATTAGAGGTAAGTTATATAAAAGGGAAAAAGTCAAAAATATTCATCTAGCTGGGGAGAGCACTCAAACGAGATTAAGAATAGAGATAACAGTGCCATACTATATCCAGGCCTTCAACTGAATGGTTGATAAAAACAGTGGTGGTAATTTTTAAAGTGTCACTTGAGAGTAGTTAAAAAGGGTTCAGAAGATTGGAACTAAGTGAGATAAGTGTTTCTAAACTATGTAGGTCTACTTAACCCCAAATGAATTTTTATCATGTTATTATTATTCTATCAAAATCCTGATTCTATCATTATCCCTTTATTCTATCCCTTACCACATAGTATTGCATTTGTCTGCTAATGTGTTACTCTTTTTCATTAGGTTGTGAATCTCTTGAGAGTATGGACTAGGCCACATTCATATTTTTCATCCCCAGGATATAACATGGCATTTGGCACATAATAGGTGACCATGAGCATATTGACAAACAAAGTACGTAATGTCATCTTGGAGACTGCAGGGAAATGCAAAATGTCTATTACTGTTAAATATTTTTATTAGTGACTTGGAGGATATGGAAGTCGTAGAATATTTTTAAATGGCACAAGGATAAAAGGGTTAGCTAAACATGTTGAATGACCAAAGTAGACTTTAAAAATATCTCCACAGGCATGACAATTGAGCCAAAATTAATAAGACATAATTTAGTAGAGATAAATATAGAATCCTGTTCCTACGTTCAAATGCTCAGTTGTACAAATACGAGCCAAATTTGTCTTCGTTTAGTAGTATTTTATGTGACAAAGAACTTCAATGATTTCATTGAGAGGAATTTTAATATGAGCCAAGTGCATGATCTGGCTGCTACAAAAGCTAGTGTGATCTTAGGCTGCCTTACCAGAAGTGAGTTATTTACGATATGTCGCCTATTTAATGAGGAAATAGTTTGGTGTGGCCATTAGTGGTGGTGTAACACATAGAACAAGAGAGGTGGAGGGCCCACTGTACTCAGTACAGCCATGCCACCTCAGGGCCTGTGTTCAGCTCTAAGTACCACATTTTAAGAGGGATACTGGCACACTCACATGTCTGAAGATGCTCCACTACAAAAAGCTCCGGAAGCCAGATCCTATGTTCCTATGCTGGACAGAGGAAAATAACTCAAAATGTTTTAAACTAGAGAAGGAAAGGCTTTCTTTAAAGATTTTGATGACTAGATGGGGAAAGTGTGTTGTTTCCTGCGTGGTGATCTCCATGGCAAAGGCCACCTGCCCACCTTTTTTATTCACTCGCTAAATATCTCCAATGTGCACTGTGTGAAAACACAAATCCTGTTCCTACAAAGGAAAAACTTAAGGAACCCTGTTTAGTAACTCCTTTGCCGGAGTGTCAAGTGAAATTGTTGGTGACTTCATGATGACTCTATAGGATCTTATCCCTGTGGCCAATCACTCCTTCCCCATTTCAGCATCTGAGTCCTTGCTTGTTCCACAGGGTTTGCTCATTTTCCTGATGTGTTATCACTTGTCTGCCTTCCTACCTGGATTTCTGTGTTTGATCTATTCACAGGCTTCCTGTCACTGTGGCTGAGACAGGCAGAGGTTGAGAACCTCTTCCCTAGATGATTGCTGACTCTGGAGACTGTTCCACGCCAGGTTCTGAAACATGTCTAATCTCAAGTCCCACATGCTCCTACAGTGGCTTCCCCATTGCTTCCCTATCCTTAGGATCTGTGTGACTCAGAAGACCTAATCGGTCACAGGAAGAAAAAGCAAGGTGGAAAAGATTTTCTTTCATTCAGTTACAGGGAAGATGTTTCTAATAATCTAAGCTTTAAAACACAAACAAAAACAGGATGAGCTGCCTTGTGAGAGAGGGAGGCTCACCATTCCACCATGGATAATTTTTCAAATGAAAAAATTGAGATTCCAAGGGTAAAGTGATGTTGGAAAGAGTTCACATTGAGAAGTGACAGTCAACCACTGAGCTCTTGTTTCCTCGGCCACCGAATCACAGCTTCTGTCACCACCCCACACTTCCTACCCTGTGGCTCTAACCTAGAATGAGTCACTGACTGCCTTGGAAATTCTACTCATTCTAGTAAACACAAATGTTCTAGAAACAAAGGTAGAAAACAAGTAGAATTCAGAGTGGAGCCAGTTCTTGTATAAAGACACTAACACTCACAAACATGGAAACAGAGTATTTCCTGAAAATATTTATCTGCTCATAGCCACAGCCTAACAGACTTATCTAATCACTGATGTCTTAAGAGTAACCAGAAGACAACAAGTACTGTGGGGAAAAAACTTGAGTCTGAAAAACAAGGCAAACTTAGTAAATTGGTATAAAAGGGGTTGGCTTTGGAAACAGGCAACCTTGTCATTTGAAATCTTGCCTCTGCCACCTACTAGCAGTTTGATTGACCTTCCTGAAATTCTGTTTTCTCCTTAACAAAAATGGGGATGATCATGTCTTCCTTGCAGAGTGTAAGGTTTGAAATGACATCAAGTAAAGCCTCTAGCTAGTACTTGTCATATGGGAAGTACTCGTGATGATGGCTGCTAACTGGGACCTCCAAAACTCTCATGATAGGGAAACACAGCACTCACCTCCAGAGAGCAGGTAACTCGTGTAACCATGGGTAGGGAAAAGCAAGGTCAAGATACTGGTGCAGAGCATAGAGAAAAGTCAGGGATCGGCATGCATTACAACGAACCTTGAGCTACTGTTCTGCTTAGCAAAGAATTTGGAGGACTGAAAATTACTGTAAGCAGATTATTTACAATAGCTCAGATTTGGAAATAGTCCAAGTGCCCATCAGTAGATGAATGAATAAAAAAGCTGTGGGACATTTACACAGTGGAATGTTATATAGCTGTAAAAGACAGGGCTCTCTTACACTTTGGAGCAGCATGTGTAGGAGATCCCTGTGAATCTGGAGAATGTTATGCTAAGTGAAATAAGCTAATCTGAGAAAGACAAATATTACATGATCTCACTTACATGTGAAATCTAATGAACAAAATAAATTGACCAACAAAATGAGATCCAAAGCACAGAGGCATGGAACAGAATGACATATCTGGATGTGGGAATGGGGGACAAGAAGAAATAAACCAAATAACTTACATACTTACATACATAGCCCATGGACAAGAGCAATAAGGTGGTGAAGACCTGTGTGAGGGGGGATAGGGGAAATTTGAGGGTGGGCAGAGAGGATGAAGGAGGGGAAACAAGCAACAACTGTAATACTATCAACAATAAAATATATATTTTTAAATAATTAATAAAACAAAAATTACTGCAATTTTCTATATCTAATTAGACATTTCCTTGAAAAAATTCTTAGAAAGACTGTCTTATTAACATGCATTATTTTACATAATTTCTTCTGGGACAAAGAACTTATCCTACACATCTCTCTGTTCCTAATGCTGGTTCAGTGCCAGTACTCAAGAAGGTTTTATTGAACAAAATAATAAAAGAATTAATTAATGTCACTTAAACTACCACAAAAGAAACATAACACATACAAGTCCTCATCACAAACACACTCAAGAATTTCCTGCCGAAACCGGTTTGGCTCAGTGGATAGAGTGTCAGCCTGCGGACTGAAAGGTTCAATTCCAGTCAAGGGCATGTATCCAGGTTGTGGGCACATCCCCAGTAGGGGGCGTGCAGGAGGCGGCTGATCAATGTCTCTCTCTCATCAATGTTTCTAACTCTCTATCCCTCTCCCTTCCTCTCTGTAAAAAATCAATAAAAATATATTAAAAAAAAAAGAATTTCCTAATCCAAGGGTCAGCCAACTTTTTCTGTAAAGGACTATATAACAAATATTCCAGACTTTGAGGGACATAGTCTACATAGTCTCTGTTATACATGCTCAATTTGCCATTGTGGCAAGAAAGCAGTAATAGGCAACAGGAAAATGAATGA
Organism: Lasiurus cinereus; assembly: GCA_011751065.1. Classification (NCBI taxonomy): domain Eukaryota; kingdom Metazoa; phylum Chordata; class Mammalia; order Chiroptera; family Vespertilionidae; genus Lasiurus; species Lasiurus cinereus. Next base: position 13,979,164 of record JAAGEH010000304.1, read on the forward strand.
ATGTGTCTGTGTGACTTAAAAACACTGAAATTTGAATTTCACATTATTTTCATGTGTCATAAAATTTTTTATAATACTCTTTCAACCTTTTGAAAATGTAAAACCCATTCTTAGCTCATGAGCCATGCCAAAAAAACAACAGTTCTAGATTCTAGTCCATGTCACAACATCACTGAGTGTTGTTATGCAAAACTGTTTCCAATTATTTACAAAAGAACTGAAGCTAAAGCCATTTCTCTAAAAAAAAAAAACAAAAAAAAAAACTTTTACTTTTTTTTACATGGGGCCAAACTTAAAATACATATGAATAGTAACTTAATGATAGTTTTCAATCTCCAGTGGTTGACCTGATATGCCTATATCATGATAATACATGAAGCTTAAACATTTCTTTTTCTAAATGGTAATTTATTGATAAATCAGTGTAATTCCATGAATATAAATGTAATCAAGTATCATCAGGACCTTCCTGAGGGACCTAAATTTCATATATATATTTATGAAGTTAATAATATATATATATTATTTTTCATTTTAAACTTATGTACAGAATCTAAATAAATTAACATGTATGTTTACAGAGTTCAGATAAGCATCCACGTTGTTATTTACATTGCACTTATGTTATCTCTGGCTGCCTCCTGTAAAATGTCAACACAGAAAAAAAACAGAACAGAGTATCTATGGGATTTAAATTTCTTCTAATCTAGTCAGTTTATACATTGGCTACAGAAAGCAAATTGAAAACCAAAACTATGAAGAATGAGATAATCTTTAGGTATTTAAAAAATCAAATAACAATTGTAGTTTTACCACGTGTGTTCATTTTTATTTTGAACAGGATTATGTATGTTTTGCTGGGGGAAAGGCATTTTACCTAATAATATCAAAACATGTAAATTGACCATACCTCTCCTATGCCCACAGCCAATCAGATTGAGTATGCAGATTAACCCAACAAAGATGGCGGTTAATTTGCATATGTAGGAGCAGTGGCCTGGGTCCTGGGTACATCCTTGGCACCTAGGTCACTACAAGGTAGGCCCCACATGGGCCCTGAGCAGCCTGAGAAGGGCCTGAGCCAGGGGGCCCCTGAGCAGGGCTGAGCCTGCAATCAGAGTTGAGGGGAGTCCTCTGCCCAGGCCTCGAGGCCTTAGGCCTGGGCAGGGGCAGAGCCAATAATTGATGTGAGGAAATACCTTTTCTGACTGCTCATTGGCTAAGCTCCCTGTATGCCATATTCTTAGTAACTTGGGTTTAAAAATCCAAAAAGGTGATCTAGGGTTTTTACACCACACTGCTGGAGGGCTAAGAGATGTTATATCCTGCCCTAGCTGGTTTGGCTCAGTGGATAATGCCTCAGCCTGTCCACTGTAGGGTCCGGGTTCAATTCTGACCAAGGACATGTACCTAGGCTGCAGTCTCCTCCCTGGCTGGAGCCCAGGTCAGGGCTCATGCAGGAAACAACCAATCAGTGTTCCTCTCACTTTGATGTTTCTCTCTGTCTTTCCCTTTCTCTTCCACATTCTCTAAAAAATCAATGGAAACATATCCTCAGGTGAGGCTAAAAAAATAATAAAGAAAGAAATGTCATATCCTATGAAAGACACATCTTAAAAATGCCTTCAAAAAGTTGTCATTTTTTCATGGTGAAGGGACTGGAGTCCGTGTTGATGAAAACACCTTGGCGGCTGCTGTGACTGGCAGTGGCTGCAGCAGTGGGGTGATGGGGCTGGTGCCTTCCCCTGATCAGCCCCTTGCTTCCACAAAGGGAGGCCTGACTGTGGCTTAGGCCCACTCCCCATTGGGACATCCCCTGAGGGCTCACAGTATGTGAGAGGGGGCAGACTGGGCACTGGGCCTCTAGCCTATATATATAAAAGCCTAAGCAAGGTTTGACCACTTGACCAGTAGCTATGATGCGCACTGATTACCAAGGGGCAGGCACTAAATGCACAGGCATGGAAACATGAAATACACTGATGAATCTCAGAGGGAAATGGTGGGGGGAGGGGGATGATAAACCAAAGATCTTATATGCATACTAGAGGCCCAGTACACAGAATCATGCACCAGTGAGATCCCTCAGCCTGGCCTACTGTGATTATACTGAAACTGGCACTCCGACATTCCCCAAGGGGTCCCAGGTTGGGGCCTACTCTTAGTTCTCGAATTGTTTTTGTGTATTTATTGGATTGTAGCATCTATGTTTTTACCTGGAGTACCTTAACTTTCCAATTAAATCTAATATCTTAAATGCTTTACATGATCTATTTGTCTATGAATAAATATCCATTTGTTTTCTGTTATAATTATTTGAAGCAGTATGTGCTCATTGTAAAAAATGAAATAGAGGCAGAAAAAGAAAAATTAATAATCTCCACTAAACCTGAATCAATGGCATCTTATAAGCTTGCCAATGTTACCTATGTGGTATCTAATCTCCTGGACCTGAATCTATATTCACCAAAGTATATACCAACATATGTATCCATTTATTGATTTTTTTACTTTATTTTTTAAGTTCAGATTATTTTTTACACATTGCTCTGCAAGTTGTTTTAAAATGTGTCTTGGACATGCCAGGAAGTAAAGATATAGATATAGATATAGATATAGATATAGATATAGATAGATAGATATAGATATAGATATAGATATAGATATAGATATAGATATAGATATAGATATAGATATA
>JAAGEH010000304.1:13981871-14274778 GCA_011751065.1 Lasiurus cinereus
ATATAGATATAGATATAGATATAGATATAGATATAGATATAGATATATAGATATATATAGATATATGAATGAGTTGACCTTATTCTGTTTTCATACTTGCATAGTATTTCACAAAGTAGGTCAATAAAATAAATCCTATCTAATAAAAGAGTGATATGCAAATTGATCATACCTCCGCTACACTCAACCCACACTCAATAGCCACACCCACCAGCCAATCAGAGCTAGTATCCAAAATAACCCAATCAAGATGTCTATGGCGAGAGAATCCAAGATGGCGGCATAGGTAAACACCTACACTGCTGCCTCACACAACAATTTCAAAACTACAACTAAAAGTCGGAACGGACATCATCCAGAACCACAGGAAAGCTGGCTGAGTGAAAATTCTAAAACTAGAGGGAAAGAGAGGGGCTCACAGAGACTCAGAGGAGCTGCAAAAAGCTGAGGTATAGAGACGCATGCATGGAGAGAGCGGGTGACAGCGAACCTGGCTGGCTTTCTCTGGCGGGAGGGAAACGGAAACTCTCAATGGCATTGAACTCCTTATCCTACGACACTAAACCCCAGATCCAGCCGAAACTCATACAGGGGGAGTTTGGACTATGAAAAGGGAGAAGTGTATGAAAATTTAGGGGAGTCGCAAAAGATCAGAGGTCTGGTAGCGCACATGGCACTGCGTGACAGAGGACAGACTGCTGATTGTGCTGCTGGCTTTCACAAGTGGGCAGGAGACAGACCCTCCCAACTGTGCCACTTCTAACTTCACTAAACCTCAGTTTCGGGACAAACCCTGGGGACACAGACTCGTGTGGTCCTGGAGCATAGAAGAACCAGAAAGGCAGCAGTTTAGAGGTGCTGCGAGAGAGCACGAGCGCACGCACAGGGACCGCTCCAGCAACTACCCAGTCACATGAGACTCAGGGGCCATGGAGGGTGGGCCCAACTGGAAGGCAAGGCGGTCCATTAAGCCCTGAGACTCCACCCATCCCAAGCTCAAGAGAGGCTTTTGCAGTTTTTCAAGTCTGGTATCATAAGGCTGAATGCAACACAGAAGTTCTTGGCATAGTGAAAATGCCGAGACAAGGGAAAGGATCACAAACAAAAGAAATGGAGGAAAAAAAAATGGCTGGATATAGAGTTCAAAACCATGCTTATAAGGTTTTTCAAGAATATGCTAGAAAAGTTGGATAAAGTTAGCGAGTCCCAAGAGGAGATTCAAAAGGACCAACTAGAGATGCAAAAGATCCAACTAGAGATGATAAAGGACCAAATAGAAATTAAACATACACTGACTGAAATAAAAAATATTATACATAGACCTAATAGCAAACTAGTGGAAGGCAAGAATCAAGTCAAAAATTTGAAATATAAAGAATCAGAAAACACTCAACTGAAAAAGCAAGAAGAGAAAAGAATCCAAAAATGTGAAGATAATGTAAGGAGCCTCTGGGACAGCTTCAAGCATACCAATATAAGAATTGTGGGGGTGCCAGAAGAGAGAGAGCAAGATACTGAAAACCTATTTCAAGAAATAATGACTGAAAACTTCCCACATCTGGTAAAAGAAATAGACTTACAAGTCCAGAAAGAACACAGAACCCCATATAAAATGAATCCAAAGAGGACTACACCAAGATACATCATAATTAAAATACCAAGAGCAAAAGACAAAGACAGAATATTAAAAGCAGCAAGAGAAAAACAGTTCATTACCTTCAAGGGAGCACCCATACGACTGTCAGCTGATTTCTCAACAGAAATGATGCAGGCCAGACGGGAATGGCAAGAAATATTCAATGTGATGAATAGCAAGAACCTACAACCAAGAATACTTTATCCAGCAAAGCTATCATTCAGAATTGAAGGGCAGATAAAGAGCTTCACAGATAAGAAAAAGCTAAAGGAGTTCATCAACTCCAAACCAGTATTATATGAAATGCTGAAAGGTACTCTTTTAGAAGAGGAAGAAGAAAAAGGTAAAATACAAAAAATTATGAAAAACAAATATATATCTATCAACAAGTGAATCTAAAAATTAAGTGAATTAAAAATTTGATCAACAGAATAAACTGGTGAATATACTAGAATCAGGAGCACAGAAAGGGAGTGGTCTGATAATTCTCAGGGGGCAAGGGGGGAGGGAGGTACAGGGAGTGACTGGACAAAAATCATACACCTATGGACTCATCAATTGGGGGGAAAGGTAAGGGTAGAGGGAGGGGTGGGAGCGGGTTGGAGGGGAGCTATGGAGGGGAAAAAAGAGAGACAAATGTAATAATCTGAATAATAAAGATTTAATTTAAAAAAAAATATGTCTATGGCCACAGAGAAACAGGAGGGAGGCTTGGGTTGCCTCTGGCCATGGAGAAAGCCAAGCTTTCCACACACCCTGGCTGGCACTTAAGGCAACAAAGTTTCAATGGCTGTGCGAGCAGAAGGCTTGGCTCTGCTCCAGGCTACAAATTTTCAATTGTAGAAGATAAATAAATCCCAGATACCAGGACCTCTGCTTGGGTCACTGGGGGCATGACTGGCCAGCAAACCATCACAGGCCCCTCGCCCAGGCTACCCCACACCCCAAGGGAACACCCACCCTGATCCAGGACATCCTTCAGAGCAAACCAGCTACCCCCACCCATGCAGCAGGCCTCTATCCTATCTAATAAAAGAATAATATGCTGATTGACCATTACTCCAACACACAAGATCCTGTCCCCATGTGGACCCAAGATAGCCACCACAAGATGGCCAGCAGACTGACAGGAGAGCAGTTAGGCATCAATCAGGCTGGTAGGGGAGTGGTTAGGGGGTGATCAGGCTGGCAGGCAGAAATGGTTAGGGGCAATCAGGAAGGCAGACAGGTGAGCAGTTGGGAGCCAGCAGTCCTGGATTGTGAGAAGGATGTCCCACATTGGAGAGGGAACAAGCTGAGCTGAAGGACACCCCTGTGCACAAATTTCATGCACCAGGCCTCTAGTATGTTAATAATTATCTAAATTGATGGACATTCATATTTTTTCCAGATGTTTTCATACAAACATCCATATTCATGTTTCTTTGTACACTTGTGCAAGTATTTTTCTAGGACATTATTACAAAAGAAGAATTTGCCATCAAAGAACTTTTCTCAGAGTTAAATGAACTCACTCCAGGTATATGTGAGTGTTGATTTTTACAAACACTTTAGTGTTTTTTATTGTGATGGGTAAAGAATTACATTTTATTATTACTTGATTACATACTTTCTTCAGTACTAATGAGGTTGATTGTATTTTTGAATATTAATTGAACATCTGACTTTATCTATTTTTCTGTTAGTTCTTTTCTTTTTTTAAGCAATGCATAGCAATATGTTAATGTTTGCAATAATAACTCATTAGTATTACAAATATTTTCTCTGAATTTGCTATTTGACCTTTTTATATTCTAGTTCAACATAGCGAGCAATGTAATTGGTTTCTGTAATCATCCATCTATTTCTTTAAGGTCTCTGGTGTTTCTTCTTTCTTAATTTGCCTTTTCCTTTTCTCTTTTGACTTTTTTATAGTAGACCTTTACTAAATCTGGTATTTCTTTTCATATATGATTTCACATATCTAACCTTGTGCTTTCCAGCTAACTTGTCAATTCTGCCAACACCACTTATTAAATATAACCTTCTTTTCCCACTGAATTGAAATGTCACCTTCATAGAATATTAAGATATGTACATGGACTTTAATTGGTTCTACTGATCTACTTACATATTTCCATGCCAAACCCATACAGGTTTGATTATAGTCACTTTATTATAAGTTTTGCTATCTGGAATGCAAGAATCTCTTCACTACTATTGTCTCAAGAATTGTTGGCAATTCTGCAACATGTATTCTTTCATGTGAACTTTAAAATTATTTTGTCCCATTTTAAAAAGCACACATGGAATTCTGATTAAATATATATAAATTGCTTTTATATATTTTTTATTTTTTTATTTTTTCAATATCTCAAGAAAAACTATTTTAAATATAATAATGTTACATGCGATCAATACCAATCATTCATGAAAAATGATCTTAAATATAATATTACATGAAATAAACACTATATTTCAAGAAAAAAGGATTTCAAGTACAATAATATTTCCAAAACTGTGCTAATATTTATTTTTAAATGATATTTTTATAATATCAACTCTTTCAAATTAGAAACAGGGCATGTCTCATCACTTATTTAGAACCTTCAATAACATTTTATAGTTTTGTTAACATATATTCTGAAACTTTCCTTCAAATACATTCCTTCTGTTCTAATTGTTAATATAATTAAGAGCAATAAATTTGCTTTTACATTTATACTAATCTTATATCCAGCCACTCTACCAAATTTTAATTTCTTTAAATAAAATCACTAGGGTTATGTGAAAATAAAGATATTTGTCTCTTTTAATATTTATACCATTTGATTTGTTTTCTAATCTCATTATTTTATCTAGAACCTCCAAAATAACATTTAATAATAAGAAAATATAGTATGTATCCTAGTCTTAGTCTTACTCTTAATGAGACTAACCCTTATATTTTATTGTACAGGACATGTTCTTGGTTTGGTGAAGGCCAAGGTAGGGAAGAGGAGGAAAAGAGTGGAAAAAACAGGGACACCTGCAATTATGTCAACATTTTGAATAAAAAAAAAGATATGCTTTTAAGTTTTTTGATAAATGGCCTTTTTTGTGTTGTGCTTATTTTCTGTCACTATTTTATTAGGATTTTTATTGGAATTCAGCTAATTTTAATTTGCTTTTTTAGACTATTGATAAATGATACTGTTTTTTTCTTCTTTCATTTGATAATAAAAAGAATTATGTTGATGGACTTTTTTAATGGAACCATCTTTGCATTCCTGAAGCAAAACCTACTTGATATATTATTTTGTTCATACAATGCTGAATTTGATTTTCCTATGAAAGGCTAGATCTATAATTTTTGTATTTTCAGTATTGAGTTTAATATTAAAATTATGTTAGTTTTGTAAATGCTGTGTGTACTTTTTCTATGATCTTGAATAATTATGCATAAGTTATCTCTTTGAATATTATCTAGGTTGCAGGTATAAAACAATCTGGGTGTCACAAGTTTGAAAATACTGAATGTTTTGTAACAACATTTTATAGTATTTCTAATATCTTCTATAGCAATTAGTCTGTTTAGGTTTTCTATCTTTCCTAGGATAAAATCTGGTGTTTAATCACATATTTTAGTCCTATTTTTATTTATTTTTTAATTTAATAAATCTTTATTGTTTAAAAAAAATCTGGTGTTTATATTTTGCTTGATAAACTACATAATAAATTATATAATAAATGTTTAATTCACAACCAGACAGTTCTATATAATTCTTAAAATTATATTGAACTCAATAATAACTATAGTTAATTTTCTTTATCATAAATAATAATAAATAATTTTTCCTTCTTTATTCTTAAATCAGACATTCTAGGCAAGTATCTATTACATTTTAAATAAAGATATAGCAAATAATATCTGGGGAAATAAATAATAACTCTCCTGAAAATAATAACTTTATCCATAGGAACTCGGTGTAGTCATCAAAAAGATTTGTTTCCCTCACTGACATAGTAACAAATCAGCCCAAGTAATAAGGGCACAATAAGCCAATTTAATTCCTTAACACAACACAATAGCCTTAGATTTTATTTATTCATGTGCATGTTTGTTTATTTATTTATTTATTGGTCAACTAGGAGGATTCTACACTATTGTTTCTGCTTTATCTTATACTTAAGTTAATGCTACAAGTATGATAAAACCATCTAAGTCCAAACTGAAAGAAAACAAGTTCTCTTAATGAGAATAACCCTAATATTTTATGCTTGTTATACTCATTTGTGTCCTGAGAATGGATAAAAGTTAAGTGGAGAGATAAATATGTCTTTTATATTGATGGGTTAAGGATAATTAACAAGATTTCCCCGCTTTGCTTTTTCCTGCCTCCCTAGTATGCCACCATGGATTACATGTAATCCCCTTATATCTTCCTTCTTTGATTCTAATATATAAAGTAAGGTGCAAAACTGCCATCCTCTGGAGCATTTTTACAATCTACTGAGATTTTGCTTCCCAGCAATTATTGTCAAGTCAGTGCAAATAAACTCATAAAAATTCTCACTTTCTCTCTCTCTCAAAAAAAAAAAAAATACCCTGACTTTCTAATTTAGAGTCCCCAAATTGTTATTTTCTTCACCAGGCCTAAGAAATTTTACATCATGGTTCCAGAGTGTCTTCAAGGCCCTTCTTGTTATACTTGCTTGTATCATCGTTAATATTTGTTGTCCATTATGTTGAATGAATCTGCATAGCCACTGTCCAAACATATAATTTAAAAAATGATTCAAAAACCAAAATACCATGAAAACATGCTGATTAAAGATGATATCTCATCTTCACAAGAATAAACAATAGTAATTAATATCTTGGCAATCTTCCTGTATCTTTATCTGGATAAGGACCAAAATGGGGAGGGGAAAAAAAAACATTCAAACAATCATAGGGACATGAGTGAGTGTTCTTTAGCCATGGTAACAAGGATCCATCAGAACCACTTTTAAATCTATTCAATTGGTCAATAATAATTTTGCTTCAATTAGCATGCTTTTGCAAGCCAACCAATCAATAACATCCCCTCACTTTTGAAAGTCAGCCAATGAGCCCAGCCAGCATGGCTCTGTAGTTGAGCATCAATCCATGAACCAGGAGGTCACAGATTGATTCCCAGTCAGTGCACATGCCCAGGTGGTGGGCTTAATCCCCAGAATAAGGTGTGTAGGATGCAGCCAATCAATGTTTCTCACGTATATTTCTCTCTCCTTCCCTCCTCCTTCTTCTCTCTGAAATCAATTTTTACAATGAAAAATAATTAGTAAGTGAGACTTCCTCCAAGAAATGTGCCTCTAAATGCCAATCAGTCAACATCAATCTCACCTGAGTAATTATGCTTGAACTGATAATATCAACCCACTAATGCTTCTCAAAGTATACCAATTCCTGAACCTCGGCTGTTCAAAAATTCTATGTAAAAATGGCATTCTACTCTTCTCAGGAAGACTATATGTGATTGACATAGTTCTCCATTATTATAAGAAATGAATTCAGCATTGTCTTTTTATTCTTGATTTAAGTAGTGATCTGACCACCATTTGACATTCAATAAAGATTTACTTATGCTAACTATTGGGATTAAAAACACAATAATAAAGAGTTTGCTGCTTCCCTGAGAGTTCATAGAGTAGAATGTACACTATTTTCAAATACGTTTAATATTCTTAAACACCCTGAAAAACAGTAAAGATAGACATAAGAAAGATACAGAAATGTACAAAAGAAAAATCCATGACTGGATGCATAGTTGATTGAAATAAATCTAATTTACTATCTATGCAAATAACTTATTCTTTATGATACCTATGATTATAATAATGCTGACTTTTAATATATTTTTTAGTCTATTTTGGAATTAGACATATGAAGAAGAAGAGAAAGAGGACTTGAAAGGGGAAAATGAGTGAAGAAAGAAGAGGAAGTGAGTTCTGACAAAATATTTATGGGAAAAATAAAGCCTCAATGAACCTATAATCTGAAAAAGTATTTTTTGTATATGCTTTTATTTATTTCCCATAACCTCTTTCCTGGCTTCTCTATTTGCTCCCCTTGTCTTAACTGTGGACCTCACTTAACTCATGACTGTCAACTAATCCCCATACGAAAGTAAGAAAGCTTCCATTTAAAAAACTATATTGGGCACTCATAGTGTGGCAGGCCCAATACTGGATATTATCCCTCCCAGAGAGATTCTCCATGACTCAAAGGTACTTAAAACCCCAAATAATAAATATACTGATGACATTTTAAGCACTGGGTATCTAGTAGGCCATATATTTGGGGGCAAGGAACATGCATATATCCATAATAGTATTTGTGAACTATAGTAAATTCAACAAGCCTTATTAAATTTCAAATGACTACTATATTTTCCAGGTGTGGTAGAGAGTTAAACATGAGCAGAAGAGGGACAATAGGCTGGGGTAGAAAGCCCCGGGATGTCTAGCAACAGGCAAAACAAGGACTGCATCCCCCAGGGTAACCTCTCCACCCCTAGCATATTGCTGGTCTTTCGGTTTGAACCCTTCTCTGACCTTTTCTCCCCTGGCATGTCTCTAGTCATGCAGTTGGCCCCATTGGAGGACAAACTGGAGCACAAGAGAATAGCCTCATATGACTCCCATACAAGCCCTTAGACGACCACTCCCTTAAACATTAAGCCCCCAGGCCTATGAGGGTCTGCCCTGCATCAAATAATCTTAGAGACAAAGCCTCAGGTTTGTTGACCACAGAGAAAGAGTTTCAGTCTAACTAGGGCCATGGTTGGCAAACTGTGGCTCTTGAGCTACATGCGGCTCTTTGGCCCCTTGAGTGTGGCTCTTCCACAAAATACCATGGCCTGGGCGAGTCTATTTTGAAGAAGTGGCGTAAGAAGTTTAAGTTTAAAAATATTTGGCTCTCAAAAGAAATTTCAATGGATATTTGGCTCTGTTGACTAATGAGTTTGCTGACCACTGAACTAGCGGATAACATCTAGGCCTCTGTTGTGTTTCAGCTCCAGGACCAGAAAGCAGCAAAACCAGACAAGCAATGACATGGCTGACATCAGGACCAGCTGTGATGACTAATGACCCCCTAACCTAGCACCAACCAGACAGTGGAGACCATGACCCAGACAGAACCTTAGGATGAATGACCCAGCCCAGCTTTCTCTATGGAAAATGCCTGGGCCTCTCCCCAGGCACATTTTCCTTGCCTTTCTCTCCTAAGCTTCAAGGGCCATTCTTTGACCCCTGTAAAACTTGTTTCCTGAGCCCATTTCTACTACGGGTCATTTCTAGCTCTGTGACTTTCTAAATAAAATTGCTTTTATAGTTTGAGTCTTGAAACTGGATTATGTGTTAAGCAGAACTCAAGTACCATGGCTGCGTGTTCCAAGTAGATCCCAGAAAAGGATCTGGGGCAATTATCTCTAAGGCATCCCTTGAGATAAACTTTAACCGTGCAGGAATTGGGACATTCCAGTAATTGCTGATGAAGGGACTGCTCTGCATCAGCAGGACCAGAATGGAAGGCTTAGGACCAACAAAGACCAGAGGCTTTACATTTAAATTTTAAGCATACGCAAAATAATTCAATTAACTGCCGGAGGAATTACACCACATGAAACATATGCAGTTGTAAATCACACAAATTCCTGAGCGGCTGTGGGCACTAGCTTAGTTAGGGATCCCTGTGGTAGTGCCCTCTGTGGTCTGGCAGCTGGACTAGGCTGGGCTGGGCTGGTCCAGGAGCCAGGGGCCTGCATTCTTCTCCCAAGAGCTTGGTCAGCTGGCAGGAAGTGGAGCGTGGGGCGGTGTAGCTTGTCAGATCGACAAAGATGGGCCTTTGTAATGTCTCGACAAGACAAGCATCGTTGGCTAGCAGGGGTCCACATTTAAAGCTTGTTCATACCTATAGCAGCCCAGGCAGCTATCAGTAATTTACAGCTATCAATGCACATATGCTAATGTTAAACACAGCGAAGGGGCTAAGGAGAGTAGTCACTCATTCAAGTATTTATCTTGACACAAGTCACTCCACGTCAGTTCAAATCCTTACCTCTGAGGTACACACACCTCAGGGCAGTGAGGAATCTATCTTTACGTTTCAAGGAAAGTTAATTTAAACATTTTAAAAACTTATTAATATATATTTTTAGGAATTTTTAAAGCATTTTAAAAGATTTCTATATATAACTATGACACTGCGGAACGTAAGTCCTGTCTGATTCTATTTGCCACCAACACAGGGATAAGCCTTCAAGATGAGGCTAAATATCTCGTTCACATTCCTCTGAATCAATATATGGACAGTGGGGTTAAGGGGAAGAGGAGGCTCTCATTTAAAAGTTTACCTCATACGTCCCTGGCCAGGTAGCTCAGGTGGTTAGTGCCTTGTCCTGATACGCCAAGGTTGCAGGTTCAATCTCCAGTCATGGCACAGGCAAGAAGCAACCACTGAGTGAATGCATCAAGTGGAGCAACAACTCTCTCTCTCTTTCATCCTCTCTCTAAATAAATAAACAAAGTAAATTTTACCATAGCTATTGCAGAAAACAATGGATTTGGCTAGTATATCCTTTGGTCACGATCCGAAACAGAAGCATAGCCTGAATGGGTCTCCATGGTCTCATTATTTTGTGTTTTATGACTGCCATTATTCTCTGTGTATAAGTGCATATAATAAAATTATAACAATTACATTATAGCCCTTTTGACTTTAATATTCTTTGCATAAAGATTTTAAAATTCATAATTTTGTTAACACGGAGTTGTCTAATTCTATTTGCTAAGTTACTGCTGAATTCAATACCCATTTGATGGTAAAGCTATCTTAATGTTAGTTTCCATTATATTTGGTACTAAATTAGCCCTAAAATTTATTTTTTTTAAAACTGGAAAGGAAAGTAATTCAAGGTTGTATAGGTAGAATTAAATTTTTAAAGATACATTTAATGTTAATTTAATGTTTTTTTCAATAGTCAAAATTGTTCTCCTTATTAAAAACATTTGCCTTCTTAAATTACATTTATTAAGTACATGAATTTTTAAAAATTTTCAGCAGAATTGGCTGTGTAATTTCTTAAAATAGAAAGTCACTACCTGAATCCCAAATTGTCCAATAGTTCTGCCCCAACTTCTGAAGTTTTGATAAGCCAGAAGTTAAGGTCCAAAAAGAATCTCAGGCATTGCCTGGCATCTTTTTTTTTTTCTTTTCTCCTTTTCTTCATTTTGAAGCACTGGCAAAACTGATCTAATTCCTCCTCTTATGAAATGGAACCAAAGAAAACATTGTGTGAGTGTGTGTGTGTGTGTGTGTGTGTGTGTGTGTGTGTTCTTTGTTTGTTTATATGTCTTGATTACTTTTTTAATGGAAATAGTTGCATTGTAATAGTAATCTAAACTAGAAACTGCCATCCCACCAAGCTGTTTACATAACAAGGTTTCAGGAGGAATCAAAGTTGAATACTCTTTGAAAATTCATTGTCCTGTCCATGCTATATGGATCTAGGCTATCACTGATGTTCTACCCGCCTCAGTTTCTCCACGTGTAAAAAGGACATAATTCCTCTTTGCAAAGCTTAATGGTTAGGAGCAAATGGGGTCAAATATAACAGTGTTTGCAAAAAACACTTCATAAACTTTAAAGAAAAATGTCAAACACAAATAACCTTTTCCAATGTGTGTGTGTGTGTGTGTGTGTGTGTGTGTGTGTATAGCAAGTCTAGGCCCAGAGAGTGAAGAGGTGGAGGATTGAAATTAAAAATTGCAATAAAACTAATGAAATTCACAGTAGCTTCTCTCCTAGGAAGCCTAAAAAATTAGCTATACAGTCACTATTGTGTTAACACTTTAGGTGAGGAAGAAATCAGATAGGGGGTCTAAGAATTCAGAGACAATTGCATTAGGTCAATTTGTTACTCCAGACAGATATGCACTGAGGATTTTAGGTAATATACACTATGTATTATTGGGTTTCTAATTAAGAGACATTTTTAATAAATTTTATACATCCTACCAGTAGTAATTATTTATTTTTACTTCATTTTACTAGTGTGACAAATTTCTTATCATATCAAATGTACCTTTGTCAAGTTCTTCCTGCAAAATTCCACGTCTATCTCTCCCACTGCATGTTTTTACAGCTAGGTCTGTGTCTACATCAGCACTTCTATTAAACATTTGTTTCTTGGGAGGTAAAAACTCATCCATGAAAATTAACCACAGCTGAAACTTGGCAGACAGCTTAGAAGCACATTTTGTTTTTACCAACCTTCATGAAAATCCATATGGCTGTTTCTAAATTCCTGTATATCAGGTTTAAATAAAATAAATCCTGGCCAACATGAGACACTTATTTAGACTAATTAACTTCAAAACCTGTGTGGGTTTTTTTTTTAATGCCGTTATTCCATGACTGGCTCACATCTCTCCCCCCCGCCCTCTCCCTAGGCCCCCATGAGGAGGGTACCCGTTACCCTGGTGGCTGGCCTGGCTGACACCTGCAGCCCAACACTCTTAGATGACAGGATGCTATGTGGTGGGTTGTCATAGGACTGTGACATTTTCTGTGAGCTGCCAACTGAATTGTCACATCAGAGGTTACCTTGGCTCGGCCTGGCTCCTCCTCTGTCCCACCCAAAGACATGCCACTGACAGTATTGTGGTCACATCCATAAACCCCAGAAGGCAGCATGTGAAAAGTCACTGCTCACTCCAGTAGGCAGAGCTGCCTTTGCTTTGAACTGTTGGAAATGAATTCTCCATGGGTCTCTCATGTTTCTGCACATCTTGCAAATGAGGCAGGGGCTGCTCTTTGTTCCAGACCAAGGATGTTTGTACACTGAACAGCCTTGGGGACAGAGATGGGGGTCTCCCTGTGGGGAAAGGGCCAGCGTGTGTACTCTCTAGCATAATCAGGTAACGAAGGGCCCACCATTATGGGTCCAGACTCCTAAACCCCTGAACAGGAGTGTTTCCCTCCTGCAGAAGCAGGCAGCATCTGGCCCTCTTCACTTTCACCCTGTGGAGATGGGGACTAGGAAACATGCACATGAATGCTGACTGTCCGGCAACTGCTGTTACTCTGAGTAATCAACTGTCCTCAGACCCGGGCATTCATCTCGTCTAACGACATTCATGAAACTGTGGCCGGCTCACTAGTTAGCTTATAAACAGGATGGAACTCAGGCTCTGGCAAGGAGGGTGACATTGAACAGACAGGCTGTTATAATAATGTCATGGTCATAAGGAAACCCCTCTAATGTGTGAAATGTTGGCTGTGTGGAAACCCCAATACTCTATAGCTTCCAAAATTAATGAACAACCCACTTTCTTGATGTAAAAGCCCTGAGCCCTTAAATTATAAATGCCCTGCTCCTAGCTTAAGGCACACCGTCTGGTCCATACGGATAAGGACACAAGTGGTTGACTATGGTCTGTATAAGCCTGGGACCTTCTTCAGTCGACGTCTGCTGCCTGATGGAGGAGGACTCCACTCGCTCCATGAGATGAGCCCCTGACTGATTGCTCTGCTGTGTGAGCCTGAACCAACTGCGGCCGCCTGTCTGTCTCTGTTTTCCTCAACCAGTGTGCATTGCCAGGTGGCCTTTGCTGGAGCCTAGGACCCACTACGAATAAGTAAATAAACCCTGTGTGATTGCATACTAATTCTATCTTGTGTGTCATGTGTTCCAGTTCTGCCCAGCTGTCTAGACATTGAGCACCATGGGATAGGCCGTTATTGCTGACTCCCGGTCACCTGCATTTGTCCCACTAAGTCTTGACAGACAATTAATTAATTGGGACAAGAGCCATCTATTTTACTAGAATGGAAGCTCCTTGCTAGCTGAGACCATGTCTACTTTATCACTGTGTCCCCAGCACTTAGGCCTCTTCTAGGCTAATAAATCATGCTCAGTGCATAGTGGTTGAACAAGTGTATGGTAGAGATCTAAATTCAAAAGCAACCCCAGGGGGCTCCCAAGTGATGAAGGGTTTAATGAAAAAGGGAGATGTAAGGTGAATTCTGATTGTTCCCCTGCATCCAGTCTCCCTTCGCTCTGCTGTGAGAATTTAAAATCTCAGAGACAAAGCTTTTCCAAAAGCATGTGCCCTTCCGTCTGAGGGTAGAAGTATACCTTAGAGCTTCACCTTTGCTTCTAGTGCAGTGATTCTCAACCTTTCTGATGACGAGAGCCTCTAATACAGTTCCTCATGTTGTGGTGACCTCCAACCATAAAATTATTTTTGATGCTACTTCATAACTGTAATTTTGCTATGTTAATGAATCGTAATGTAAATACCTGTGTTTTCTGATGGTCTTAGGCGACCCTGCTAGCAGTTCTCAACCTGTGGGTCCAGGGTCGCCTAAGACCATCAGAAAAGACAGATATTTACTTTACGATTCATTAACAGTAGCAAAATTACAGTTATGAAGTAGCGTCGAAAATAATTTTATGGTTGGGGGTCACCACAACATGAGGAACTGTATTAAAGGGTCGCGGCATTAGAAAGATTGAGAATCACTGTTCTAGTGGATGATAAAAATCCGGCCTCCGAGATTATGTGTCCTCTACATTAGACTGTGTGTGTGTTTTCTTCTTCAGTCTATGCTTCTGCAGTGTTACTGCTCTCCCTCCACAAATGGCAGAATTGGAACAGCAGAGTGAATGACACGTCACTTACACATTATCTTAAAAAGATCTGTCAAGACACAGTCAGGTTGTATTACTTTAAAGTATGAGAATTAATTTATTTTTCCTGAGTCATTTCCCCCCCCAAAAAAATTTAGAAAGATTCCTCCTTCTGCTTCTTTGGTCTGGCTCAATGGCAGTGTGTTATTTATTACACTATTTTCAGAGAAAGATTTTAAATTCCTATAAAGAACTGAGAGACTGCCCTAGCTGGTTTGGCTCAGTGGATAGAGCATTGGCCTGTGGACTGAAGGGTCTCTGGTCTGATTCCAGTCAAGGGCTCATGCCTAGGTTACAGGCTTGATCCCCAGTAGGGGGCGTGCAGTAGGCAGCCAATCAATGATTCTCTCTCATATTGATGTTTCTCTCTCTCTCTCCCTCTCCCTTCCTCTCTGAAATCAATAAAAAATATACTAGTATTAAAAAAGAACTGAGAGACCTGGGGCTAAGTTGGAGACTTTTTTAACACTGGAAGGGCCAGTGTGCGTGTTCAAGAACAGAACCAAGGTGGGCACATGCAGAAGAGATTGATATGGTGGATGAGGCCATGAATGAGAAGGCCAGAAAGTGAAGACCTGCTAGGCCTTTTGCAGGCTCTCAGGTGTGGAGCAGCACAAAAGCCTATTAGGTTACTTTCTTTTTTTAATTTTTTTATTGATTAAGGTATTTCATATGTGTCCTTATTCCCTCATTCCCTCCACCCCCCACTCATGCCCTCACCACCACCCCCTGTTGTCTGTGTCCATTGGTTAGTCTTATATGCATGCATACAAGTCCTTTGGTTGATCTCTCCTCCTTAACCCCACTCTCCCCTACTTTCCCTCTGAGGTTTGATGGTCTGATTGATGCTTCTCTGTCTCTGGATCTGTTTTTGTTCATCAGTTTATGTTCATTGTATTTCACAAATTAGTGAGATCATGTGATATTTATCTTTCTCTGACTGGCTTATTTCACTTAGCATAATGCTCTCCAGTTCCATCGATGCTGTTGCAAATGGTAAAAATTCCTTCTTTTTATGGCAGCATAGTATTCCATTGTGTAGATGTACCACAGTTTTCTAATCCACTCATCTGCTGATGGGCACTTAGGCTGTTTCCAAATCTTAGATATAGTGAATTGTGCTGCTATGAACATAGGGGCACATATATCCTTTCTGATTTGTGTTTTTAGTTTCTTGGGATATATTCCTAGAAATGGGATCACTGGGTCAAATGAGAGTTCCATTTTTAGTTTTTTGAGGAAACTCCATACTGTTCTCCACAGTGGCTGCACCAGTCTGCATTCCCACCAGCAGTGCACGAGGGTTCTTTTTCTCCTCATCCTCAAGCAGTACTTGTCATTTACTGATTTGTTGATGATTGCTATTCTGACAGGTGTGAGATGGTACCATATTGTCGTTTTGATTTGCATCTCTCGGATAATTAGTGACTTTGAGCATGTTTTCATATGTCTCTTGGCCTTCCTTCTGTCTTCTTTCAAAAAGAAGCTATTTAAGTCCATTGCCCATTTTTTTTATTGGATTGTTTATCTTCCTTTTGTTAAGTTGTATGAGTTCCCTGTAAATGTTGGAGATTAAACCCTTATTGGTGAAAACAGTGGCAAATATGTTCTCCCATGCAGTGGGCTTTCTTGTTTTGTTGATAGCTTACTTTGCTGTGCAAAAGCTTTTTATTTTGATGCAATCCCATTTGTTTATTTTCTCTTTAGTTTCCATTGCTCTAGGAGCTATATCGGTAAAAAAAAAAAAATTTCCTTTGGCATATGTCTGAGATTTTGCTGCCTGTGGATTCCTCTAATATTTTTATGGTTTCCTGTTTTATGTTTAAGTCCTTTATCTATTTTGAGTTTATTTTTGTGTATGGTGTAAGTTGGTGGTCTAGTTTCATTATTTTGCATGTATCTGTCCAATTTTCCCAACACCATTTATTGAAGAGACTTTCTTGACTCCATTTTATGTTCATGTCTCCTTTGTCAAATATTAATTGAGCATAGTGGTTTGAGTCAATTTCTGGGTTCACTATTGTATCCCATTGGTCTATATGTCTGTTCTTGTGCTAGTTCCAGGCTGTTTTGAGAACAGTGGCTTTGTAATACAGCTTGAAATCTGGTATTCAGATCCCACCAATGGCATATTTTCACAGACATAGAACGAACCTTCCAAAAATTCATCTGAAAAAAAAAAAAAAGACCAGGAATAGCTGCAGCAATCCTGAGATAATGGACTCTCTTTATCAAATCTGAAACCTTGTTAGATGTCTTCTGTTACTGCAGTGGTTCTCAACCTGGAGGTCGAACGACCCTTTCACAGGGGTCGCCTAAGACCACCGGAAAATGCAGATATTTACATCACGATGCATAACAGTAGTAAAATTTCATGGTTGGGGGTCACCACCACGTGAGGAACTGTATGCAAGGGTCGCGGCCTTAGGAAGGTTGAGAACCACTGTGTTACTGCATCAAGTTCCTGAGGATTTATGGTGCAGAAAGAGCAGGACCTATAGAACTGAGAACTCCTGTTTTCCCTTAAATCTGTTTAAGGAGAATCTTAAGCACTCAAACCTTACTTCCAATCTTTAAAAAAATAAAATTAACAATAACACACAAATGGCTGGGGAGCCTGTGAGTCCCCCAGTGAGAGGAAAACACAACATTTTAAGGACACAATCCTATTCCAGTCAACAGCTGTACTTACAAATCAGTCTCATTTTTAAACCTTTCCCGATTCCAGCTTCATAAGAGTAAATAACGAATGAATCCCCTTCAAAATAAAACAAAATAAAAAATTTGATATGGATGTCATGCTCAGGACAGAGCAGGATTGATAGGCTCAGCCTGAAGAAGGCTGGAACCCAGGCAAGGGCGCCACCGGGCAGAGCCGGAGCACCTCTCTGGGCCCTATGGCCTGGCCCTGGCCTCTGCTTCCTCAGACTCTGCCAGTGGGAGCAAACCGAGCCACATGGTGTGGTTGTTTTCTAATGAGGGTCCACAGAATTAACTGAAGGGGGTTTTCTTGCTGCCAAAGCAAGACGAAGTTATCAATTCTGACCTCCAGAGGCAAAAGGCGCGTGCACTCACCAGCTGTTGCTGTGCTGCCTGCCCTCCACACGCTGCCTCGCAGTGTGGCCATGCATGGAGTGCTCCCAACACGGATGCCAGGAGTCTCCCCTTGCAAATGGCTTTTCATTCTGGGCAGTGAAACAATCTCTAGGTGTGACGTAGTCATGTCTGAGATTTACAAGCTATTGCTGACATAAAAAAAATACAGCATTGCCGAAACCAGTTTGGCTCAGTGGATAGAGTGTTGGCCTGTGGACTGAGGGTCCTAGGTTCAATTTCGGTCAAGGGCATGTACCTTGGTTGTGGGCACATCCCCAGTGGGGGTCTGCAGTAGGCAGCTGATCAATGTTTCTCTCTCATCGATGTTTCTAACTCTCTATCCCTCTCCCTTCCTCTCTGCAAAAAAATCAATAAAATACATATTTTTTTAAAAATGCAGCATTTGTGAGTTTCCCTTCAGTGTCCTGTAGGCATGATGGCACTTGTGAAATACTTCCTAAAAATATCATTTGGTGAATGTTCATGTTTGGTTCATAAAGGCTGGTATGCATTATGGAGAGGGTTGTTTTAGAAGGCCGTTATGAAAGGATAAGCACGTGTCTTCGCTGCATCAGGTGGTTTCATGTTAATGAGTATGTAGGGTTGTTTCCCGTGTGTCCAAAAGCTCAGCTTATGCTCCAAAGGGCTGCTTCCAGAGCTTCCCTGGGCCTCTAGGTGATTGCCCCTCTCAAACTGAGCCAGGTAGCATGTCTGTGTGTCCAGTTTCCTCGGATTGTATCCGAAACATGAGGCACGGACCAGTTTAAAATTCCTCAGCAGGATGCTGAATTAATTCGTCAGTTAGATGTGCTTGCTCACATTCCCATCTGGATGTCATGAGACTCCAAGGCTGGCTTTTCCTGGTGTCAGTAGAAAATGAGAATTGACTAGACCTGGTATTTGAACCCAGCTAAAAGGCACTCTAATGACCATCTTATTTAATTGAGCTCAAAAGTGTATAAGAGAGCATTGGTCATTACAGCCTAGAATGAAAAGCCATTTGCCAGGGGACTCCTGGCATCTGGATTGGGAGCACTTCATGCAGTAGAGGGAACGGATTCCCCACTGCTGAACTCTTTCTCCAGCTCCATCCCAACCTACTCAGCACATAGAGAGCAGAAGTAAGAATGAGCAGAGCGTGAGAGTGAAAAGGAAAGGAGAGAGAACAGGGTGATGGGTTGAAAGATTGTTTGCAAACCACCTGCACTGGCAGGCTTTCCCAGTCCCTTGTATGCAGCAAAGCCATTTCATCCAAGCTAAAGCAGAAAATGGTGCTGTGAAGAAAGAGAGCCATGTGCCTTAAAGGAACTAGGGCTTCCAAGTAAAGGACTGAAGCCACATAGCAGAGCCCTCACTGCAAGTTTTGTGGGGTCTGGGGGTTGAGAATGCTGCCTTCCTAACCCTAGAGCAATGGTTCTCAACCTGTGGGTCGCGACCCCTTTGGGAATCAAATGACCCTTTCACAGGGGTCACCTAAGACCATCGGAAAATGCAGATATTTACATCACGATGAATAACAGTAGCAAAATTTCATGGTTGGGGGTCACCACCACATGAGGAACTGTATGCAAAGGTCGAGGCCTTAGGAAGGTTGAGAACCACTGCCTAGAGTGATATGCAACAGGCAGCAAGCCGTCCATGTTACACAGAGAGCAGTCAACTCTCTTGTTCAGAACATAGGCTGGTAAAGTCAAGTGAACAGCAAAGCATATATCTATCTATATGAATCTACCTCATTCTTTTTCTTTCCTTTTTATTAGTTTACTTTTTTATTGTTGACACTATAACATATGTCTCCCATTTTCCCACCCTTTACTCCACCTCCACCCAGCCCCTACCCACACTCCTCGGTCTTCACTACCCTATTGTCTGTGTTCATAGACTATGCATATAAGTATATAAATATATAAGTTCTTTGGTTTATCTCTCCTTGTCCCCCCACCCCTATTACCCCCACATCAAGGTATGTCAGTCTGTTCCATGCCTCTATGCTTCAGGTCTTATTTTGTTGGTCAATTCATTTTGTTCATTAGATTCCACGTATAAGTGAGATCATGTGATATTTGTCTTTTTTTACTGATTGGTTTATTTCACTTAGCATAATAATCTCCAGGCCCATCCATGCTGCCTCAAAGGGTAATAGATTCCTCTTTTTACAGCTGCATAGTATTCCATTGTGTAAATAAAATATCACTGCTTTTTTTTAATTTTATTTTATTGCTTAAAATATTACAAAGAATAGTAATATGTCTCCTTGTTTTTCCCCCATTGATTTTCCCCCAGTCTCTCCTTTGCCTAGTATCTTGTGTCCATTGGTTATGTTTATTTGCATGCATACAAGTCCTTCGGTTCCAGAAACAGAGAAAAAGCTAAATCAAAAGAATGAAATAATAAAAGAAATACTAGAATAAAATTTGTTAGCACTAAAAGCAGATAGATATTTTCAAATTAAAAATTCACACTAGTTCTAGAACAGGATAAATGAAATAACACCCACACCTGGGTACATACAAAAGATATCCACAGGAACAAAGAAGTTACCTTAAAGGAAGCAAAAATCAGATTGGCATCACATTTCTCATCAGCCAAACTATTGTCGAAAGCTAGTGAAACAGTGCCTTCAAAGATAAAATGGGAAATTATTTTTGACTCAGAATTCTGTACCTAGTCAAATTTTCAATCATAATATGAAGTTATAAAGACATTTTTATATGTAATCAGTAATGTTATAAAGACATTTTTATATGTAATCAGTAATGTTATTCCCTTTCTATAAAGAAAAAAATTACTTGAAGATGCACTATAGTTAAATTGTAAAGGAAACTCTCCAAAAGAAGACATACTATACAAGAGTACCCAGAAGGATGCCTCTGCAGCAGGCCTGGGACACATAGTGGCATATGCAACAAGTAATATAATTAAGAAACTGAATTACCTTAGGGATTAAGGCTTTTTTTTAAGGCACAAGTGCTTTCTGAAAAACACTTAGAAACAATTAGAAACTCTAAGGAGTAAAAAGTCTACACAACAAATGTCTGGCCAAGAAGAAGCATATTAAAATGTCTTAGGCATCTGGGCAATGGGCATATGAGAAAAGAGAACTTACTAGACTTTCATGCTCAAAACATCTTTTTCCAAACAGTACAGATTTGGGGATTAATATTCTATTTTTTTTAATCTATGGGTTTTTACACATAGAAATATTTACACAATCATCACATTTTCAATGCTTCTTATTAAATCCAATTTGTAGAAATGGAAAACCTTAATTACAACATGGGAGCCTTATTTATAGCAATGGTAAATTTAAATGCCTCAAAACTTGACTGTATAAAGCGGTGATAAAGTTGGCAAATGCTGAAAAAGAGAAGGAAAAAGGACAAAGGGAGAGGGAGACAAGTACTAGTAAGCACATCAAAATGTTCATCTTATTCAGCTGAAAGGAAAGGGAAGTGTCTAACAATCATCAGGAGTGAGTAAATACAAACTTAACTAGAAAGTAAACAACTAAAGATTTAGGCAGAATATTTAACATTGTGGCAGTCATAATCAGAAAAGACAAGCCCTGAAATGGTCCACAGTGATTTTGTCTGAGGCAGCAATTTTTCAAATACGGCTCAGGACCAATGTGAGTCCACAGATACTTTTAAGGGACCCACAAGTTCAAGACTATCTATAATAATAAAAGCATAATATGCTAATTAGACTGGACAACCTTCAGGACGAAGCCGGGACTTCGAGGGAAGCCAGGGTCCCAGGTGCCAGAGGGAAGCCAGTGCTGGCAGCTGGGTGAAGGAAGACCTACTCTTGTACAAATTTCATGCATCGGGCCTCTGGTGTTTATAATAATATCAAGATGTGACTTGTCTTTTACAGTCTCACTTTTTCATTATTGCACACTGGAGTTTCCTGGAGGCGGCATGATAATAATATCACAACAGACTGAATACAGATGCAGAGATGAGAATCCTCCCATTTTGTGTTAATCCAGACACCAAAAAGATTAACAATACAAAACAGTGTCACTCTTCTTGCTATCGTGGAAAATCTTTCTTCAATACTTTTCACTAAAATATTTTTCAAATGTTAGCATGCAATGGGCTGATTATTATGGTTTTCAAGTAAATATTCTATCGATTTCTTAGTTTAAATTCCTAATATGATAAATATTGATAAATTGGCAAAAGCTCTTTGGCATATTCAATAACTTCTGAGAGTCTAAAAGGGTCCTGAGACTCTTATCTGAGGGATAAGATGAGGGTGAGGAAAAGAAAATTTCCCGTTCCAATAGGTACATCTGTATACTGTTTTGCCTACTTGTATGCATATACATTATTGTTTTTATTGAGATATAATTGATATATTGCATTATATTAATTTCAGGTGCACAACATAATGATTCAATATATGGACATACTGAGAACTGATCACAATAAGTCTAGTTACTTTTGAATAGCAATTTTTAATGCATACACAAATAAGACAGTGGTGTTTAGATAAAGGAGGCACAAACGTAGCAGCTACACATCAGTGATGACTACAAAAGAACTAATATTTTCAGGACATGGAAGCAATTTTCCCACCAAAGATTATTAACATTGAGATCAACGAACAGAGTTTACCTGCAGAAAGCCAGTTTAAGTGAACCCAAATAACTAATCTTCTTATAGGTATATTTCTGGACCGAGGAAAGAACTTGGCTACTCTGTGGATTCCTTAGTCTCCAGGATACAGTGTTCCTCAGAGTGTTAACCTGATACTCCACGTGTTCAACAACATCTATTAAATATCTTTTTACAGCATATTGATCAATGCCACATAAACACATATGCAGATAATAATGCTGTGTTTGTAATGCCAGTTTTCTTTCATGAAGGTTAAATTGCCTCACAAACATCACCTAAGTCCAATTTCTTATCCAAAAATTATTTTGCTCAGAGCCAGAATATATACTTCTCACATGATTCATTCTCTCTCTCTCTCTCTCTCTCTCTCTCTCTCTCTCTCTCTCTTTCCCTCCCTCTTCTCCCTCTCAGGTTTAAATATAATATTTCAGAGACTGTTAAAAACAATTCATGATTCTGTTGAAAATGTCAAAATTTCCTAAGTAAAATCTATTATACTATGCATTGCCAAAGTTAGGGAAGCCAATTAAACTGCAATTTTACTTTTGGCTTTAAGATGCCAGAAACTGTAGCCAAGATTATATTTCAGCAATCTAAATTAATTTAGATTTAAATGGTTGTTCAAATGGAAAGGAAAGAGGACAGTAATACTGACTTTAGTTTGTTATCTTTGCAACCTGTATCAGGTTACAATTGTTTTTATATCATTTACGCACATTGTTTGTGCCATGGTATGGTCAAAAGACCATAACCAAAAGGCAACAGTGGGCATACTCAGAAATTATATAACCAACTTTGAATCATGAGATGTGTCTGCTTTTTTTCCAAAGACATGAGGAGATTGTTACATGGAAAGTTTTCTCTTCAGCTAATATTTAATATGATGCTATCTTATGACTGGACATGATTACTTAGTGGCTTGGAATAATAAATAGCTTTTCTTGAAAACCTACTATATGTTAGTCACTGTGTTAAGCATTTTATATTTATATTTCATCAACCCTCACAATTATATAAAGGGTTATATTAAGGGACAGATAAAGCAGCTGATCAGAATGGGGTTTGCAGTCTAGTGAGGGAGAAAGCCATCCACACAAAAAGTAGACTTAAAACAGTGGTTCTCAACCTTTCTAATGCCTGACCCTTTAATACAGATCCTCATGTTGTGGTGACCCCCAACCATAAAATTATTTTTGTTGCTACTTCATAACTGTAATTTTGCAACTGTTATGAATCGTATCTGTGTTTTCCAATGGTCTTAGGCGACCCCTGTGAAAGTGTTGTTTGATCCCCAAAGGGGTCGCGACCCACAGGTTGAGAACCACTGACTTAGAAGAAAGGGGCATGAGCTCTCAAAGTACAGAGGGAGTCTTCCTAGCGGATGGCTGTGCAGGATTGCAAAGACTGAATGGGATTTCTTACTGTGAAGCATCTAGGGAAGGCCCGCAACGTGAGAGCAGAGCATGATTAGTAGCATAGAGGAGACGGCCACAGGGACGTCTCAGGAAGCTAGCGGTCTAACAGGGTTGCGTGCATAGAGACTGAAAAGGCAAATGAGGCTAGAAAGATATTTGGGGGGCCTAATTTCAGGACAATTTCTATACCTTTATAAAGAAATTGGAAATTTCTTCTGGAAAAGAAAAAAATGTAGTTTGTGGGAGAGGGGAATGAATTGATAACATCAGAAGTCATGCTAGTTACTACGGTGGCCAAGGTGGGAAAGAAAAGTCTAAACTGCAAGGTGACTGAGAAAAAGGTAAAGAGGATAATAATATGACGACAACTATGAGATGTGGGACTAGAAGAAAATAGCTCTTTAGATGACCAGAAACTAAAATGAGAAAAGCAGCAGAACAATATAATGGATTTGGTTTGAGACTAAATAATCTTGAGGTGCCTAAAGGAAAATCCATGCAAAGATATCCAATAACTTGGAAATTCAGGCCTGGGAATTGAAAGATAGGACAACTTATAGAGGCTTATGTTATGAAATTATCATTATCATGAAGTAGGTAAGGGAGGCTACTAGGTAGAATTTGAATGACAAGAGGACAAAGATTAGAATTCTGGTGAACACCCATTTTTAAGGGGAAGACCAAGGCAGAAGGGCTGGTTAAGGAAACAGAGTGGTAGGCAAATATATATTTTAATAGAAGGCAAGAAGAAGGAGCCTTCAAGAAGTAGTGAGGAATCAGTGCCATATGCTCCTGGGATATAAACTAAACTGAGATGGAGAAGAGACTTAGAGCCAAAATGTCCCCCATAATCTTTATGCAGTTTCTTCTGCTCATTTTCATTTGCAAACCCCATCTGCTCTTTCTTGTTGCTTGTGGTATCATCAGAAGAGAGGTACAGTTTCACTGTTCAATAAACATGTGTTCATGTGGTGATGATGATGACACTGACTGTCTGCATAGGAAGCATTAAATCCAGGATCTGCTTCTGATTTAGATCTTAGGAGTTTAGGAAGAGATTCGTGTGTGGTGTGTGTGTGTGTGTGTGTGTGTGTGTGTGTGTGTGTGTGTGTTTCTCATTTAAGCCTTTGTTCCCATGTAACTCACCATCAGATGTCTATTATGAGCAATTTCCAATTTCTCACCTGACCTTGGCATATGTTAAAGCCAGAAGTAAATTACTTGTGCTTCTAACTTGAACAATATTTCCTTCATATAATAGAAGAGCTATATAGAATGTTTTGGGGTTTGTTTTTTTTTACTTTAAATCCAATAATTCATTTACCAACAAGCATTTATCAAGCACCTGGAGTGGATAAGGCTGTGGGTTGCAGGCATAAGCTGGATGAAGCTCCTGCCCACATGGAATTTACATTCTAGTGGCAGAGACAAATAAGTAAGGATGAATGAACACAGATGTGCAACCTCAGTCTCCATGTCGTAAGTGTTTTAGTGAAAACAGTAAAGCAGATAGTATGGTCTGCAAGGCAAGGCCTCTCTGAGAAGATATTTGAGCTGAGGCTGGAATGAAGGGGGTGAAAAACCCAGTTTGAGATGTGGGGAGGAAGCATTCCTGGCAGAAGAAGAGCAAACGTAGTCTCTGAGGCTTAGCACAGGATCTTGGCACGTTCAAAGAATAGCAAGTGTATTTCCTTTGGATATCTACCCAGAAATGAAATGACTGGATCATATGGTAGTTCTATTTTTAATTTTTTGAAAACCTCCATTATTGTTCTCCATAGTGGCTGTACCAATTTACATTCCCACCGACAGTACATAAGGGTTCCCTTTTCTCCACATCCTCACCAACACTTACCTCTTGTCTTATTGATCATAACAGTTCTAACAGGTGTGAGGTGATACTTTCTTGTAGCTTTGATTTGCATTTTCCTAATGATTAGTCATATTGAGCACCTTTTCATGTACCTGTTGGTAATTTACATGTCTTCTTTGGAAAAATGTCTACTCAGATCCTTTGCCACTTTTAAATCAAGTTGTTTTTGCTGTTGAGTCAAATACATTTCTTATATAATTTGGATGTTAGCCTTTTATCACATACTAGAGGCCTGGTGCATGAAATTTGGGCATGCAGGGAGGAGCAAAGGGGCTGTCCCTCAGCCTAGCCTGCAATGATGCCAGGATCCCTTGCCCCAGCCTGTGGCCAGAGGCCCCTCCCTCCACACAGCCTCTGGGAAGATGCTTGTCCTGGAGCCTCCTCAGGGCCCTGGCCTGTGATGCCAGGCAGCTTGGATACTTGGGGGTTCGGCCTCCCAGGTCCTGCTTCCCCACCAGCGCAGTGCACATCAGCTACAGCAGGAGTCATGCCTCAGGAGTCGCCCCTCGGACTGTACTACTTGTGTGCATGGTTGTGAAGGGGGGGAGGGTTGGGGAGGGGCAACCGCAGTGGCAACACTTTGATGTCTGTAGCCCATCCGCCAGACCCCCCTGCCATGGCACCATGCTGGTTGCGTCCATACTGCAGGCAGGGAGCTTCCAGTCTGTGACTGGGGACTGTGAGTGAAGGACCCCAGCATGTGTCAGGAACTGGGAAGATCCATTTTTCTGGCTCCCTCAGCATCAGGATCTGAGAAGATCTATTTTTCTGGGTCCTTCCCCTCTCCTCCATCCCCTCCTCCTGCATGTCCAGGGTAGGGATGTTGGGCTCATGTCACCATGTCACCATGAGCCCAGCGTCCCTTGCCCTGGCCTCTGGCCAGAGGCCTCTTCCCACCCTCTGCATGACTGGGCACAGACGCTGGGTTCATGTTGCCAGGGCAACACTGCCAGTATCTGCCCTTGCCACTATGAGCACCACGATCTTTGTCATGAAGTGACAGTTAATTTTCATATTACTCTTTTATTAGATAGGATGTTTTGCAAATAATTTCTTCCATTCTATATGTGACTATAATTAATAATATTGTTTGTATACTTAAAATGTGCTAATAGAGTAGATCTTAAGTGTTCTCACCATACACACACATACACAAACACATACACAATGGTAACTATGTGAGATGATGGTTGTGTTAATTAACTTGATTGTAGTAATCATTTCACAATGTATCATATTTAAATCATCACATGTAAACCTTAAAATCATATGGTACAACCAAAATAAGTACAATTTTAATTTGTCAAAAAAACAGGAAATTCTTTTGCAACCTCAGAGAGAAGTTGAGAAGACATACCGTCTTTTTGTCTAAACTTACCATCACAAAGCACACAACTGGTACCACTTCCTCCAGCTTTGCTTTCGTGTACTCCCCTAGCTCCCTTTCATCAAGATGTCCTAGTCCTCGGATTTTCTTTCCCAATAGATATTCTGAAAAACAGGGATTCTTGTTTAATTCATATCTAATTCATTTATCTCAATAATGTCTAATTCATTTATCTCAATAATGTAAGGGAGAAAGATTCAGAATCTTTTCCTCTGAGCCCCACAAATACAGGATAGTTTGTTTTCAGATTAAAAGTCTGATGAAGAACTATTACCCTTTCCTGTGAAAAGATATGGTTGACAAAAGATGACATTGGAAGGAGAAGCAATATTCATTTATTACTCTTTCAAACTCTCAACCTACTTTTACACAGCCCTGATGCCTAATTTCTTCAGGCACTGTGCATTTGATAATAGATATTTACCTACACATACTGTACATTTATGACTGTCCAGAGAACAGCAAACAATTGATCACTTCAGGCTTCCTCCATGGCTCCATTTGAGAAACTGCTGACAGGTGAAATGAATAATTTGACCCATGTGATTAAGGCATAACTGCTAAAGAAAAAACTACAGAAGATGTTCTAATTCTGAACAAAGATAATGTGTGATTTACATTTCAAAGATAACTTGCTATATATTGCTTAGGACTGTAAGGAACACTATCAAATTTTTTTTAAAAATGATCTGCAAGCAAACCCTTAAGGACCATCACTAGAAAATAAAATTCATATTTCCTATTTGTTTTTCATTACCATTCAAAGAGAAAAACATACATTTATTCTTCAAAAGAAATAAGCAAATAACACTTGTTGTACAGCTTTCAGGTATGAGTACTGGACAGACAACTGAATCATTTAAGTGAGGGAGTGGAGCTTGTAAATACTGCTAAAAGTTAACCCAACACTATTCTTTTATAGAAGATTGTCTATTATCTATCTACCTATCATTCAACCTAGCTATCTATTTCAGACTCAAGAAATAGATCTACAGATATAAACTGATGTTATGAAATAATTAAAGTGCTTATTTTCCCATTGGAAAAATATGTAAATATAATATGAATATTAAAAATACTAATACACTAAATATAAAAATACTAAACTATTTTATGTACAATTAAATGATATTAAAATATAAATACATATATATACACACACACATGCAAAGAGAATTAGAGAGAAAGAGATTGATTCTAGAAAGGATATACAAAGAAAAGGATAGTAGCTCTTCTTAGAAGTAGAACTTCTCCTTCTACTAGACATAACATGTAGTTGTACTCTTGGCTCTCTTTTTGATAAGGGTCTGCTCACTAGAAGATCAAGAAAGGCATTCAAGGCCTTGATAATGTTGTATAGGAAGGCAAAACAACCAATGAACTATACAAGAAATGGAAAAACCAGGTACAAACAAATTCTGTCATTTATTATGGTCACCTATGGGCATTTCCTGCCATATAATGTTAGAACATCCATTTCCATTAAGTTCCTAGGGAGGGGAACCAACCAGACTTTCTATTTCCTCTCACTTTGGGAATGAAATGGGCATTCAACACCTTGGTCATTCATTCCATGTCCCATTAGCAGGAATAAATGGACCAGCAAAGTGTGTCTATACAATGCAACTTTATTAGCTATAACTAGAGTGATGTAATATGCTTTTATAATCTTGTTATGTTCAGTATTTTGACCCACTTTATTCCTTTAAGACCAAATTGATTCTTTTCAACACTTAAAGAAGGAAAGCCTTTCAAATAAACTGTAAGAAATGAACAGAATTTTTTCTAAAATTGTTCCTTCAAGTTCAAAGTCTTCAGAATTCTGATTGGTATATGTTGCCCCACAGGTCTTATTAGGAAAAAAAAGTAAAATATCCAATAGTTGTGGGTAGTTCAAGCTCATTGAAGCTTTGGATTACATTTCATGGGAGGGAGCAGAGTCATCTATAAGAGAAAGCCAACACACATCAGGCCTGTTTTGCAACCCAGAGCTCTGGGAAATAAAAAGGAGTGGTGACAAGAGATTTATTTTTCAGACATGTAAAACCTAAGTGTCTGATTCTGCAAAACCAGCACATTAAGAACTGTATAATCACTCTGCTCAAATCCACAGAGAGGTGGAAATATGTTTAATGACCTCTACAAGTAAATGTCTCAACATAAAAAATAAGCAACTGAAAAATAAACCATTAAAAAATATTTCTTGTCCTGGCTGGTGTGGCTCAGTTGGTTGGAGCATTGTCTTTCCTGTATACCAGAAGGTCGTGGGTTTGATTCCTGATCCAGGTACATCCCTGGGTTACAGGTTTGATCCCCAGTTGGGGAGCATACAGAACCAATTGATGTAGCTCTCACAAAGTTGTTTCTCTTTCTGTCTTCCTCCCTCTATAAAATCAAATTTTAATAAAACCACTAGTCCTCTCTTTAAAAAATTAAATAAATAAATAAATAAATAAATAAATAGAAAATAATAATACAGTGGTACCTCGAGATACGAGTGCCCTAACATACGAGATTTTTGAGCTAAGAGCCATCGAGCAAGCGATTTTTGCTTTGAAATACGAGCAACATTTGAGATACAAGTAATCGTGCGGATCGGCCAGCTGCACATGACCCACCAGTTTACCGCAACTCGAGTGTCTCATAGTTTCCCATGCCTCAAGGTTACGGATCGAATTAAACTCGTATTTTGAGGTACCACTGTATATTTTTAATAAAGTTCTTAGTCTTGCCCTGGTTAGTGTGTGTCAGTGGTTAGAGCATAAGCCCATGCACCAAAGGGTTGCTGGTTTGATTCCCATTCAAGGGCATGTGTAATATAAAAATATTATAGAAAGTTTTCAATAAATTCAGTATTATGGGTTCAGTCCCTGGTCGCCATTAGGGAGTATGAGGGAGGCAACCAATTGATGTGTCTCTCTCACATCAATGTTTCTCTCTCTCTCTCCCTCCCACCCTTCCACTCTCTCTAAAAATCAATAAAAAATTTTTTTCTAGGGTGAGGATTAACACACAAAAAGTGAAATAAAGAAATAAGATTCTTGTTCTATAACTTCTTAAGCCTTATTGAATTAAAATTAAGGAATAATATAGAAAGTTTTCAATAAATTCAGTATTTTGGACAGTGAAATAAATTTTTTAAAAATTTAAGTCAGAAATATATTTGTATCTATTAAAATGATCAGTGATTAAACAATATTTCAAAGAATGATTTCAACCAAATGGCAATCCTAAAAAAAATGAAGACTTGCTTAAGATATGTATTTCATAATTAATCTTATGCTATTGGGTTAGGTATTTTTCTGTAAATGTCAATGTTCACTATTAATATAGATTAGAACACTAGGATGACTATTCTAGTTTGCAGAAAACTGTCCTGTGTCCCAGGAAACCCCTTATTCCTGAACAAACAGAGATGGTTGTCTACCTACAGCTAATCACAGAATCTCTATATTATCTCAACAATAAATTTTATAAGGCTGCATCAGAAAACTAGGTTAAACAAATATTTGAGGCCTCCATCCTTCTCCTGGTAAATATATAGGCTATATCTGTGATTAGATAACAGAACTAATTTGGGTTGACAGGAATTTAAGGTAAACTTGGAGAGTAAAAAAGATAGATAATGCAGATAAATAAAAATAAATTAATTTCCACAGTAACATTTTTTCCATCAGTATTCATAAACTATACTGTACTGAGAAAATGCTAGTCCCAGATTCTTTAGCACACAAATCACTAGTCTTAATAATATGGAAAGAGCAATAAAAGCATGGAAATTTCCATAGGAATATCAAGTTTTCCTCAATCATATTGATTTATTGAAATGCTTAACAATGGACTGCTAAAATATATTCTTACCACAGGCAATTCCCTAAAGGGAATTACTTAGAGATCAAGGTTATCCATTTTAAGTGAATTTGACAATAATAAACTGTTTAGTAGTTTTATGGTTAACAAAGACAATAATTTCCAGAGAATTTTTGGACCTCCAGCTAACAAGCATAGCCAATTTTTTGAGAAGTCTAAATAATGTGCAATTCCTTCAGTACCTAATGCCAGTGAATCTATTATTTCTCAGTTTAAAGCCTTTGTTGTATCTGCTTTTCATTTAAGCTCAGGAGAAAACATTTTGTTTCTGGAATTGTTTCTTGGAAAAGGGAGTAAGTCATTCAATTCTTTACCAAAACCTAAAGGCTGTATTCCCTTCTCTTGCTGCAGCACCCATGCGCTGCTGCCTGAAAATACCCCACACATGTGGCCCTGTCATTTGGCAATAAAAACATCTGATCCAGCAGTGACGAAAGGTCTATGTTTGAAAGAAAGCAATCTAAGATAATTTCACTGCTAACACTTAAAGAGGGTCCAAATACACTCGACAACACATCCAATATACAAAGTACACTCGCAGGGAGAATACTCAGTACCACGGGACACGTTTTATCCAAGTACTTTTCAAAATGAGAAGCGTATGCCAATGAAAGTAATGAACCTTTTCTTATATAGAACCAAAGGGAAATCAGGGGGTGACGTGAAGGACACTTACTCAAACGCTAAGCTGTTTTTGATTATCAGTGTGTTGCTCATTCTAAGGCAAACAGACATGGCAAAACTTAGAAAGGAAGAAAAAAGACTTCTAAACTTGAATTCTGTTTTTCCCAGATAGATCATCCAAAACATTATTTGTTACGTGGTTTTTAACTGACTTTTCCTGCTTCTCAATCCTTTTTTCCAGATACTTGTGGAATGAATTTTCATATGATTATCTGGTACCCCCAGAAAACAGAATGACTCTGGGAGCGAAACAAGGATGAGCACACCAGTGTACCACCTTTCAGTTTTCCTCATGCTCCAAAGGGTAGGAACATATGCTCCAATTTTATCACCTATATTTAGCATAAAGTCTGCACCAAAGACTAATAATTATAGGAAAATATATGATTTAAATAGTCCGTCTTCCGAACACCAAATATTTAATTCCAGGAGTAGTGCTAATATTTTATATTACTTTACAAAGCACCCATACATATTATTTCATTTGATCATCACAGAACCCTTTGAAGTAAACAAAGTAATATCATCACACTTATTTGATAAATGTGGTAAGGTTCATAGATCCCCTACTAAGGACATTTTTGGATACCCAATTCAACATTCGTCCCACTACAAAATGCTACCTCTTTAACTAGCATAGGATGCATTTTCTGAGTGTTTTGCCATGCACTAAGAATTGTGCCAAGAAGCTGTGAATACAGTGGTAAACAACAACAACAAAAATCTCAAACCCTGTCCTCAAACAAGTTTTAATTTAAATTATCATTTAAAGTGGTACTTTTATCACCCCATAGCCATATCAAGATTACAACTAAAGTACAAAACAGCCATCATTCAGAACTGCCTGAAATCTAGCTAAATGAAAGTCCTTCAGGGAGAATCCAAGTAGTGGCATAGGCAAACACCTACACTGCTGCCTCCCACAACAATTTCAAAACTACAACTAAAAGACAGAATGGACATCATCCAGAATCACAGGAAAGCTGGCTGAGTGGAAACTCTACAACTAGAAGGAAAGAGAGGGGCTCACAGAGACCTAGAGGAGCTGCAAAAAGCTGAGGTACGGAGATGTGCACATGGAGAGAGCAGGTGCCAGAGTAACTGTCTGGCTTTCTCTGGCGAGAGGGAGACGGAGACTCCCAACTGCACTGAACCCCTTACACTATGGCACTGAACCCCAGGTCCAGCCAAAACTCATACAGGGGGAGTTTGGACTGTGAAAAGGGAGAAGTGCATGGAAATATAGGGGATCTGCAAAAGGGCAGAAGTCTGGTGGCGTGCACAACACTACTTGCAGAAGACCGACTGCTGATTGTGCTGATGGCTTTCACAAGTGGCCGGGAGACAGAGCCTCCCAACTATGCCACTTCTAACTCCACTAAACCTCAGTTTCGGGCAAAATCCTGGGGACCCAGACTCATATGGTCCTGGAGTGCAGGGGAGCTAGAAAGGCAGTGGTCTAGAAGCACTGTGCATGTGCTCAAGGACTGCTCCAGCAATTACCCAGAGACACATGAGACCCAGGGGCTGTGTAGGGCAGGGCTGACTGGAAGGCAAGGCGGTCCATTAAGCCCTGAGTCTCTACCCTTCCCAAGCTCAACAGAGAGGCTTTTGCAGTTTTGCAAGTCTTGTATCATAAGGCTGAATCCAACACAGAAGTTCTCCTGGCATAGTGAAAATGCGGAGACAAAGGAACAGATTACAAACAAAAGAAATGGAGGAAAAAAATGACTGGATATAAAGTTCAAAACCACGCTTATAAGGTTTTTCAAGAACATCCTAGAAGAGATGGATAAATTTAGCGAGACCCAAGAGGAGATGAAAAAGGACCAACTAGAGATGAAAAAGGACCAACTAGAAATTAAACATACACTGACTGAAATAAAAAATATTATATAGAGACCTAACAGCAGACTAGAGGAAGGCAAGAATCAAGTCAAAGATTTGATATATAAAGAATCAGAAAACACTCAACTGGAAAAGCAAGAAGAAAAAAGAATTCAAAAATGTGAAAATAATGTTAGGAGCCTCTGGGACAGCTTCAAGCATACCAACATCAGAATTGTGGGGGTGCCAGAGAAGAGAGAGAGCAAGATACTGAAATCCTATTTGAAGAAATAATGACTGAAAATTTCCCCCACCTGGAAAAAGAAATAGACTTACAAGTCCAGGAAGCACACAGAACCCCATATAAAAGGAATCTAAAGAGGACTACACCAAGACACATCATCATTAAAATACCAAGAGCAAAAGACACAGAGAGAATATTAAAAGCAGCAAGAAAAAAACAGTTAATTACTTACAAGGGAGCACCCATTCGATTGTCAGCTGATTTCTCAACAGAAACTATGCAGGCCAGACAGGAGTGGCAAGAAATATTCAAAGTGATGAATAGTAAGAACCTACAACCAAGAATACTCTATCCAGCAAAGCTATCATTCAGAATTGAAAGGCAGATAAAGAGCTTCACAGATAAGAAAAAGCTAAAGGAGTTCATCAACTCCAAACCAGTATTACATGAAATGCTGAAAGGTACTCTTCAAGAAGAGGAAGAAGAAAAAGGTAAAAGATAAAAAATTATGAACAATTACATATCTATCAACAAGTGAATCTAAAAATTGAGTGAATTAAAAATCTGATGAACAGAATAAACTTGGTGAATATAATAGAATCAGGAGCACATAAAGGGAGTGGGCTGATAATTCTCAGGGGGAAAGGAGTGAGGGGCTGCAGTGAGAGACTGGACAAAAATCATGCACTTATGGATGAGGTCAATGGTGAGGAGGTAAGGTTAGAGGGAGGGGTGGGAGCCGGGTGGAGGGGAGCTATGGAGGGGGGAAAAGAGAAACAAATGTAATAATCTGAATAATAAAGATTTAATTAAAAATAAAATAAAAAGAAAGTTCTTCAGCTAAGGATTTAAAGATGAAGCCACATTAGACTGGTAAGAGAAGCAAAGATGCAGAATAAGCTGATCTCAGACCCACATGTAGTGGACAAAAATCAGGAGGGATATCTCAGCTGTGACAGTGCCCCCTGAGGAGCAAGGAATGCCAGTTTCACACTAAGTTCCCAATCCAGAGTTCCAGTATAAGGAAGAGAAACTCTCATAATTTTCAGCTGTAAAAACCAGCAGGGATTGGGGGTAACAGGAAGGCTGCTGAAGTTCCAGGGAGTTCCTCTTAAGGAGCCTGCACACAAATTTACTTGGACTCCCTCCCTCTGAGTTCTAGTGCTGAGGCAGCAGCTTGAAAAGCACTAGAGACATACAGGGAGGAATTGAATTGTCTGGCTTCAGAGTGAGGGCTAGAGTGACAGCTTTCTGCCAGACAGAAGTGTTGGGAGAGACCATTGTACCTTTTCTGATACACTTCCTCCCCACCACCACACACACATACACAGAACAAGCAGGCAGGCAACGTATCTCCATCAACCTGGTTCTCACTGTTCCCCACAGCCCTGATGATTTCCTGAGACTGTGCCCAACTTGCAGGTCCAACCCAAGCTGTTTCCAGTGGCTTTTCCATATGAAACACCTGTCTTGGCTCATGCTTCAGACTTTCTTAAAATCACTCAAACAAGCAGCCTTTGGTCCAAATGTGCCACATATCTCTTGTTAAGTGGCGCCAGGCCCAACACTAGCAGTACAGTGGTACCTTGAGATACGAGTGCCCTAACATACGAGATTTTTGAGATATGAGCCCTCGAGCGAGGGGTTTTTGCTTTGAAATATGAGCAACAGTTGAGATACGAGTAATCGCATGGATCGGCAGGCTGCACGTGACCCACCACTTTACCGCGACTCAAGGTTATGGAACGAATTAAACTCATATCTTGAGATACCACTGTATCTGGTCTTAGTTCACAGACTGGCCTCACTTGGACACCTCCAAGCCCAGCACAAATAACTGCCATCTGCAGTTCACTTTGTACCTCATACTGGGTGGCTCTGCACCAAGTACAGGCAGCAGCTGACCTTGGTCTGCACATGCTGGGAAGTCCCAGAGCTATCACACACTATGGACAGCTTCAGTCCGTGTTGAAGCATCACCCACAAGTGACACACTCAAGGGACAGACTCAGCAGGTACCTGAATCCTACCAAAGGAAGTCTTGCACTATGAGGTGGGCTCCTACACAGCTTATCCTCCATGGTGGTCAATGGTCATAGTCAGTCCTTGCAGCCAATAAGCCTGGGGATAAATCCCTCTCACTGATGTGTCAATAGCCATCAAGGCTTAACTTCAAAAGAAGGGTTTACACAGCCCAAACAGTGGGAGAGGCACATCTGGAGTGGGCAGCATGGGTGATCAAGGAGGCTGTGCCACTGGATTCTACAGAATATATATATATATGCCTAAACAACCATTACAACCAGAGGAGTGGACAACCAGCTGGTAGCTATTACACCAGGGTGCAAATGCTCAATGCTGGAGCTGCCCCCTTGTGGTCAGTGTTGTCCTGTCCCACAGCCAACTTCCCATGGCTGGCCATCCTCCCACTATCCCTACCCCTTGCCAGCTGGCCCTGATCAGCCCCAATAGACCCTAATCACCAGACAGGCTGAGAGACCCCACCTGTGCATGAATTTGTGCACTGGGCATCTAGTATACTTCATAATGCCACTCTACCAATCAGCTCTACCCAATACATAGAAACAAACACAGGGATGAAACAACAACAACAACAAAAGAACAAAACTCCAGAAAAAGAACTAAACAAAATAGAGACAAGCAATCTCCTAGATGCACTCTACTGGTTATAGAGATGCTCAATGAACATAGTGAGAACTTTAACAGTATAAAGGCAATCAGTAAACTAGAGAAAGAAAGAAAGGAAGGCAGCTCTTCCACACAGTCATTCATGGGTCAAAATGGCAGAATATCAATCATCTTCAATAGGTAGCTCCCAGGGATTCCCTGAACAGTGGTGAGTCATTGATCTACTAAGGAAAAGAGAAAGTGGGAAAAAGTGAGTCAGTCTGATACTGTGTTTCACACCAAACTTAACTTAAAGGGAGGTTGGAAAATGTAGACCAACTGTGCCCAGAATGAAAGGCAAACTGATTTTTCTCAACCACTAGCCATCACATGTGGCAACCAATTTCTAGTTGGGTAATCTAGAAGAAATTATTTATGTCCACTGTTGCCTCTGTAAAATGGAGATGTTGTAGTTTATTGCATCCAAAACATCATCATTTTTTAAGCTGTGCTATTATTTTATGTGACAGTAAAAAACAAAACAAAAAAACCTGACAATAAAACTAGATATACACATACCATTAATTGCAAGAGACATTCCGATTTAGAGATGTTAAAATGGAGGGGAGCAGGAAAATGTGAGATTTAGAATTAATGAGATATAGTAATACTACTTGCCTCCTTGGATTATTGAAAAATTAAATAAAGCATTGTGCTCAATAATAAGTCAGACTGCAAGATCACCACAGGGCACTAAGTTATCCATCAACTAAAAAAAATAGTCACATGCTAACCCAAACTGTACAAAACCTGTATAAAAACAAAACTTGGTTTGGAAATACAGAGCAGGAATTGAGGCACTCTTGCTACTGGCAAGCAGAGTCATGACAGGTCAAACTCTAAGTGCTACCCAACCCTCCCCAATCTTTCCTCTGATTATCACTCCCTACTGAACCACACAGGCTCAGGGAGAACAGAAACCATTAGACTCCAGCAGGCGGCAGTTCCGTTTCTTACAATATTTATTGCAGGAATGTTCTCTTGTACAGATACAGATCTTTCAAAGGCCTAATTAGATTGGTGATGAGCTTCTTTGCTTGATTATGCAATGAGGATATGTTTATACTTTTAGGCAGAATAATGTAATGCCTCAGAGAGGTTGCCTCTCAAGTGAAAGTACCCAAATTTAAATTGCAGATTATTCAAATTACCTAATTTCCCTGAATCCTCTGCTGTCTTCATGCATGGAACTGGGATAATGATAATACTCATCTCTAGCTGTTAAATGAGATCATCTGTATGAAATCCTTAGTACTTATATAGTAAGTACTTAATAAACACAGTTGCTATCTGTACCTAGGCATCCTACCCTACCTTCCTGTGCATTTAGCTCCTGTTATTATCCATCTGGAAATACACAGGTTTTGCAGGAGCCAGAAAAAACTGAACCCTCCCACAATCTTCCCCACTCCTCCCTGAACCCAGCAACTAGAATAATACTACTTCCTCTATAGTACTGGGTCCACCAATCCTTTATCTATATATAGCCTTTGCCCAGAACTGCTGGAAAGAGATCCTATGTTTACCTATTTTGTCTCATCATCATCCTAAAAAGTCATAAACTATATTTTTTCATTTATTGGACCAATATAAAGACCTTAAAAATAATTACTAAGTAAAAAAAAAAAAAACAGCATCAACAACAAAACACAAACACTCCAGGAATTACTAAACACTAGAATTTAAAATAATTACTGATACTATTTATCAACCAAGAAGTTGGATAATATAGATATAAATACAGACATCATAGATTAGACATAGACATAGACATAGACATAGACATAGACATAGACATAGATATAGACATAGTCATAGACATAGACATAGACATAGGCATAGACATAGACATACACAAACACAGATATTTTGCAGATATAATGTCAACGTTACTACAAGGGTCAAAGTAGTCAGTCAACCTAAAAAGAAAGTCATCCACCAATTAAAAGTATGCATATACAGTATATGCACATTTTATATGTCTAAATTAATAATACACAATCTAGTGATCAGAAGATGGAACGTAGAAGGAACACATGGCAATGCAGTTCTGGTGACGAATATTATTCATGTTGATCAAGAAGCACATCATTGCACAGAATATAGTTTAGCGAGATTAGGTCAGGGTTCCCCAGGTAAATGAGTTTCATCCCACAATTGCTGATGATATGAACTATAAGTATTTTACTGACTAGTTTATTGGTAATTTCATTAGTAACTAACTTCACCAGTGAACTAGTCCACCTCTTAATTCATCAAACTGCAAATCCTGTTTCAGGTAAAGGGAAATATCACCTGAAAATCTGAAGACCATTGCTAACTCAGATTCATTTTAATGGATTACAGTTTGATCTTATCTGGCATAACAAACATAACGCTACAAATAGGCCAGTGTGCTATCTTTCCTCCACAGGGCAAATTCACAAATTAGTTGCTGCCAGTATTTCATTACTAGTCAACCTACCGCAAAAGAATTCCTTTAAAACACAGTACTGCTCTATTACAAACATTCTATCTCAATTTTTCTGATGATTAAAGGGGATTTTAATTATACAATCAATGAGAAAATAGATAGAAACCATCTGGACATTCCTCTGTTTTCTGCCAAAGAATTTTCTTTTGTTTTACATATCAATGACTTAAGCTAACAAAGGAATTTCAGTGCCAGTCATTTGTCCTTGGCAAGGCTGGATCTTTTTTATGTTATGAAAGATTTTTTAAATTTACTGATTGAGAGTCAAATTATCCCACATGGTCAGCAAATTAACCTCAAGATTTTCCTACACATAAAACTAAGAACAAAGGGTATTTTTTAATTACTTGATCTTTAAAGCATACAAACTTTTAAATCATTTTGGGCTTCAATGTTTTTACTAATCAGGGTGGTCAAAACTGGGGGGAGAAAGCTTTCTTGTGTTGTTGTTTTTCTTGTTTTATTGTTTGTTTTTTTGAGGTATTGATGGAAAATGCTTAACTAGTAAGGTGCTAAAAAAATACTATTGGTTTTGAATAAACTAAAAGAATGGAGAAGATGACATTAAAGGAACAAAGAAAGCCTTCTAGAAGTTATTTTGCTACAATGCTGGCCCACCAGTGAAGGAACTTGAGCAGAGAAGGATGCTTGGGAGAACCTGCCCAAGAATCTAGCTCCAAGTGAGAGGAGCAACAGTGAACTACAAGAGGGGGGAAAAAATTAGATATTAGATCAGCAACCAATCTTCCCTCCTGCCATTTGTCTGAGAA
The DNA here is from genome assembly GCA_011751065.1 of Lasiurus cinereus. Taxonomy (NCBI): domain Eukaryota; kingdom Metazoa; phylum Chordata; class Mammalia; order Chiroptera; family Vespertilionidae; genus Lasiurus; species Lasiurus cinereus. Next base: position 14,021,161 of record JAAGEH010000304.1, read on the forward strand.
CGGAAGAAAAAGTAGCATGTTAGCCATGGCCCTTTGTCTAGGACTGTCTCACATTTCCCTGTTAAGTACCATGACTCTGACTTTGAAAGGTAGGTTTTGTTCCTTAAATCATTCTTTATAAGAAAATGCACAAAATAGAAATAATTTCCTTGCATGAAAGCAAAGAGGCAAAAAGATTTTTGTAACATTCTACAGAGACATCTCTGTAATAGGTAGGCTTGGTTGATTTGATAGATGTGTATATAAAACCAGTAGCTTCTAGGACTTGGAAATTTAGTGGCCAAACAACACTAAAAATTATATTGCCTTTTACAGTAGGGGGAAAGGTCTCTGAACTGAAAGTTTGATTCTTAGAAATACTTTTCCCTTTTTATTGAACTTCTTGGGGGATACTGATTAACAAAATTATACAGTTAATTTCCAGGACTGAGGCAAATTTTTTTCAAAGATATTTTAAAGATTTCAGTGGAAGTAAGGAAAGAACCAGAAATTGGTTTAAAATTCACTGAACTGTCAACAGCTCTGTAAAAAATAAATTTAACTGAGAAATACTTTCCCCTTTAGTACTTTTTTCTAAAAGAAAAGAAGAAAAACTATGATCTCTTTTGGTCTTAGTCCACTGGGAAAATTCAGAGGAAAAAAAATCAAGGAGAGAAAATTACTTTTTATCTGGTATTAAATTGATATCATTTTACTCTACTCATTTATAAGCAACAACAAAAACCTTCCCCAATATTTTTTGATCACATGAACTTTCTTTGATTATGTTATTGCTTTCAAGCGGTGATTCTCCAAGTCATTACTATAAGATAAGGGAAGACAGAATTTTAATGACTTAATATCTAAAGTCTAAGAAACTGATCCCAATCTAAAGATTTGTTTTATTATATTGTAAGAATTTTTTAAGAGATTCAAAATTAAATTAGTGAGCTCCTGATAAACATAATGAAATTATTTTGTCTTCACCTCAATATTTATAGATCCTTGATGATTACCAGAGTTTAAGTTGTAGAGCTCCCTGCAAACTAAATACAATGTATTAAAAGGGATGACATAAGTATCCTAATATATAAAAACTCAGAATCCATAACATCCAATACGACTGAAGGCTCAACCCAGCACTGACTGCTGCTGCTACGGGCACCACTGATTGCCGAGAGGGCTGCAGATCAAGCCCAAAGAGAGGCCTGGAGGGAGAAGCAGGGTCTGATCAGCAGCCTCTGTGGCAGCTGTTGATAAGCCCTTGCCTCTCTCTTTCTCTCCAGGCCTGGTCAGCAGTAGTGCCTCTCTTTCTCTCAGGCCTCCACTGGGGCTACTGATCAGCCCTGTCACTCTGAGCAGGCCTATTGATAGGCCTGGAGACACTGACTGGCATAGAAATTGATCAATCAGAACCAAATCTGGGTGAACTGTGAGGAGCCAAGGGCTGCCTAGGAAGCAGAACTTTTGATGCTGACTGGCATAGAAACCAATCAATCAGAACCTAATCTGGGTGAACTGTGAAGGCAGAACCTAAGGTGGGGAGCTGAAGAGGGGTTATAAGGGCAACAGCTGTTTAGTATAAGTTGTAAGAAAGCAGTTCAATTTTTTTAATGACTGGCTTGGCAGTATAGTGCATATGGCTGGCTATCAGTCCAGATACAGAGATTATGTATTTTTGTCTGCCAAGAGCATCTCCTCCTGATGAAAAAGGCTTCCCCTCCCCCCATTTAAGCAACCCTAGCTTATATAATCTATTTATACTACTAAAAGGGTAATATGCTAATTGGATCAGGTTGACTGGCCAACTTCCAGATGTCTGACTTCCTTCTGGACAAAGCTATGGTGGTGGGGACCAAAGCAGAGGCTATTAGGGGTGATCAGACTGGCAGGGGAGGGCAGTTGGGAATGAGATCAGGCCAGCCAGGGAGGGCAGTTGGGGGCAAGGTCAGGTTGGCAGGGGAGGGCAGTTGGGGGCAACCAGGCTGGTAGGGAAGGGCAGTTAGGGGTGAGATCAGGCCAGCAAGGGAGGGCAGTTAGAGGCAATCAGGCAGGCAGGCAGAGACAGTTAGGGGAGATCAAGTAGGCAGGCAGAAGCAGTTAGAGGTGATCAGGCAGGCAGGCAGGTGAGTAGTTAGGAGCCAGTGGTCCCAGATTGTGAGAGGGGTTGGACCTAAACTGGTGGTCAGACATCTCTCAAGGGATCCCTGATTGGAGAGGGTGCAGGCTGGGCAAGAATTTTGTGCACTGGGCCAATAGTTTTTAAATACAATAAACACATTTCCAAAAAATTATGTATTAAGGCATATTTTAAAGATTGCTACTGAAGGATATTAGAAACAGTAAGTTTGAAAGTCATGAATAAAATAGAGGTAATGGGATAAGGAAGAGCTGCAGCAATGTTGTGAGAGGAGCATGGCCCTTGGCCATAACTGCTTTGCACTGGAAACCTAACTCTGCCTCCAGCCATCTTGGGGAAGTGATTCTATAAATCTCAGTTTCCTACTCCTTAGAACTGTTTTGAGGGTTACACAAGAATATATATATGGGACATACCTACCACAGCGCCAGGCACACAATACTCAGTAAAGGTGAGTGGTCCATCCCCTAAACTGAAGGACGGAAGTAGAAGGAAACAATGAAGGAAAGAGATAGTGGAGATGCAAGTGGAGGATCACCTGGGACAACAGAGATGTGATGGATGCTGTACTGTACCTACCACAGACCACTCTCCACAGAACCAATGGTGTTGCCTGCTGATAGCTCTCAGCTGAGTCCCCTTCAGAAACTGGCCCCCTGACTAAATATGTCTCTCCCAAAGTCATGCCCAGTCCGCAGAGGCAGCTGCATTCAGTGACTAGAGGAGACAGCATAGAAAGGCTCGATTCAGGACAGTTCTGAAGGACCATCCCAGGGTCAGAGGGCAAGGTGGGATCTGGCTGATTTCTCAGTTACAAATCCCACTTCCAGTTTTGTGTGCCCTGAGATTTTGGGTTTTTCTTCAAGGCTGGTTCTCAACCCCATAATCTCAGGTATTTAGCAGATGAATTATCTCTGTGTGTTCCTTTCTTTTTGTCTGCTCATCCTATTTTAAAGGCAGGCAGTATTTTATAATATAAAAATAAAATAGAAGGACATGAACTTTAGAGTCTGAGAACTGAATCTTACTCCCATCCCTTCCATTTACTCTCTATGTGGTCTCAGAAGAATTACCTAACCTCTCATGGTTTCTATTTGTGAGAATGAAGTAATAATACATTGTGAACCAAAATAATAATAGGCATCTCATATGCCCATAAGATAACCTATATAAAGCACACAGCACAGTGGGCATTCCATATATCCTCAACCACACATTCTCATTCTTCTCTAAAAAGCTCCCTAGTGGTACCCACTCACCCAACCACTCCATTATCATCAAATCAAATTATAGTGAGTGAATAATTTGCCTTCCCAAACTGTCATGTCCCCTTTACAATGTACTCATTCTAACTCAGAGTACACATATGCATTCCAAGGGCAATCCCTAGCCTCTCCTTGCTTTATCAGCATGCCTCTTAGCTGGGCCCTAGACATAATGTAAAAACCATCTTGAATGGTTAGAATACCTAAGCCACACTCTTCTTTCCTGGAAAAACGAGGCCACTCTGCTTTGTTTCTGCTCACCCCTGATGCTCAGGCAAAGCATCCTACCATACCCAGAGTATCTGGGACTTCAGGAGAATAGAAATGATTCCCACTCAGAAAAATTCTCTGGAGTCTTCAGAATTAAACTCTTAGAATTCCATATTGAAATTTAAACCTACAGCCAAAACCGGTTTGGCTCAGTGGATAGAGTGTCGGCCTGTGGACTGAAGGGTCCCAGGTTCGATTTCAGTCAAGGGCATGTACCTTGGTTATAGGCACATCCCCAGTGGGGGACAAGCAGAAGGCAGCTGATCAATGTCTCTCTCATTGATGTTTCTAACTCTCTATCTCTCTCCCTTCCTCTCTGTAAAAAATCAATAAAATATATTTTTAAAAATTTAAACCTACAAACTCAGATTTTTTCCATCAAGGGGCATACCACCTCAGTTAACAATCTCTGTTTGGGTAGGGAGATGTTTGCTTCATTTTATTTAGGACCTTTAATTATAATAATTAATATGTATTTAATACTATGTGCTAGACATTCCGCTAAGTGTTTTACATGCATTGTGTTATTAATCCTCAAGAGAAATCTAGTTAGGTGTTATAATAATCCTGATTTTAGACAAGAAGAAAAGCAGTGTCAGAGAAAGTGTCCTTCCCCCTCTGTTTCTTAGAGGGTTGGAGAGTTGGGGCCACTGTAGTGGCTGACTCAACCAAATTGGACAGAGAGATGAAAAATAACTAGCAAGAGCCACTAAGCCTATAAGAACAGGAGAGAGAAAAAAAATTTGTATTTATATACATCAACCTATATTTGTACTTTACAACTATTAAATAGTGTTCATTGTATTGTGAAGATTTACTTTCTATGAAAGAAACTGAATTTTCCCAACCCTGTGTCCTTTTTTAAGTAGAAGAAGAAAATGGAAAAGAGCTATATGTTTAGTCAATTGGGATGTTCAATTTTGTTTAAAAGATAAAAATAAAAAATACGAACTTTTAAGACAAAGCAACAGCAGGAATTTAACTTACAGTAACACAGTAATGAGCTCATGATGCCCAGATTAAAGGTCAAAATCCTGAAACCAGATAGTTTGCCTAATCCACTAAGCTTCATCATTTTAAACAAATTTATTCTGCTTGGTTGTTATTTCTCTCTCTCTCTCTCTCTCTCTCTCTCTCTCTCTCTCTCTCTCTCTCTCTCTCTCTCAACCTTTTATTAAGTATTGACTTGATTTTTCCTGGATCAAGTGAAGCTATTTGCTTGAATTGGTCATCCCTGCTGACTGAAAACCAGACAATTATGTTTCCCCAGAAATCAGATCATGAACAAGCAAAACTAATTTAATTGAAGAAAATAAGATCTTGCATTCTTTAATGATTCAATGAAACTGAGTTGTCCATTTTCTCACTTTCTTACCCAGAACAATGCCATTGAGGCAATTTACCAAAGCCACTCTAAATCAAAAGCTATTTTGCATATGCAGTAAGCTTAGCCTCTATCTGTGACAGAAGAAGTATAGAAATATTGTTAGCCCCAAGTTCCTGGATCTGGAAGATCCCAAAGTCTCTCTGCTTAGTTGGGCATAAGGGTTGGTGGGCTTTCACAATCATGGCAGCATAGAGGTAGATAATCCTTATCTTCAATGCAGACTAAAAATTCACATAATAATAATGTCCCATATCCTCCCTGTGACTCCTCTACTTCACAGCCCAAAGTTAGAAGCAGGTTTCTCCAAATGGTTCATGGTTACAAGGGCAATACAAGAGATACTTAAACTAACAGGTAATGATAAGAGGTTGGCACTAGGCCTCATCCCTGAATTTTATCTTCCAAGATGATAGTCTTGAGTTTTCTCAGCTAAAGCTTTTTCCATGGGGATAGTCACCTCTCTTGAGCAGAAAGACTGCCTTAGAGGTGCTCCTGTGTTGGGTTCAGCCTCTTTTCTATCAGCCATTACTCTTTCCCACTTCTCAGTTTGACCCACAAACACTCATGAGACCAGCATCCAAAAGGGATATGCTTTAAGTTATTTGTCTTGTCATGTTGAAAAGTTTGCATTGACCAAGTCACTCACTTTCAACCTGTTACCCATATAAGCAATATCATGAATCTGCCCTAAAGTCCACTGACACTGATAGTCTGTGTTCATAGACTAAATAACTGTCGAACGTGAAGATCAAATACATGGTTCTGGACTTGTTAACATGTTATAACTATGTGAACTAGCCAGTAAAAGATATTTCCTATCCAGTTTTAGCATCTACCTATGTTTGTGGTATTGTGGTTTTTTTTTTAAATATTTGGGTTTGATATTTTCTGTATTTACTTTCTCCATCCTAGACCAAGGTCAACAAACTTTTTCTGTAAAAGGCAAGATAGTAACTACTTTTAGCTTTGAGGGCCATGCAGGTTCTGTCAAAACTACTACCTCTGCCTTTGTAGCAATATGTAAACAAATAAGCCTGACTATGTGCTAATAAAGCTTTATTAATAAAACAGGTGAAGGGCAGATTTGGCCATAGTTTGATGATCCTGATCTAAGCCAAACGTTGATGAAGGCAGAAAACCATCTCTTCTTGTATCCCTAGCACACAAAAATATTCAAATCTGGCAACTAAATGAATAAAAATAAATTTCAAAGGACCAAGAAACTATTCGGGATCAATCATAATGCCAAATATATAGTGTTTCACACCTGTTGATGTGGTATCAATTAACTTAGTAGAGAAGCATTTGCTGAATAATTGGAACTAACTTTAATTCATACAAAATATTAATTTCTGCCTTTCGTTCTTGACTTGCCTACTGGGTTATCTTCTCAGCATTTATTCTTAGTTCAAAACATCATTAAATAATGCATTAAACTTAGGCGGTAGCCCTGCATCATTTGTTTCTTTAAAAGGGGCTCTAAGTGAAAACAAGGGTATTGAAGAGCTGTTTCTTTTTCTCATGTTCCTGCTCATATGTTGTTTTCATTTTTCAGTTTCATCAAGGCAGGTAGGCTGCCATCTGGTTGATTTGTGACAGCTCTCAGTAGTTTTAGTTGAAAGTTTGGCAGTTTTTTGGGGTTTTCTTTAATGAAGGCAGCCAATGTTTTGACAAAATTCAATCCTTTATCCCTAGAGAAATTATTGCATTTTTAGACCTTGTTTTTAGACCAACTTTTCCCAGAAAGGATTCATATCTTTGCTTCTTTTTCAGGAATTCTCCCTTTTTTGCAGTCAACTGTCACAGCTGATCACTTACTGGCTCTAAGGGGGGGTTTTAACTTTCAGTATGAAATAAGCAACCTGACATTGCAAATAAGTCTTATAATATGATAAGAATAATATTTTAAAGGCATTTCACAATATCTGCTATTATAAGATGCCCAGATACCAAAAATAAACAAAATAAGTGTTATCATCATCTGAAATAAATGATTTTCCCTCTGGTTAAATATTAGAGAAATGTCTATTTTAAAGTTTATAGCCACACTTTGTCATAAATAGAGACCTATATTGTTTTTTTCCCATCACTTAACTTCTTTGTGCGTTTTCCAGCTTTACTGAAGTATGGTTAAAAAAATAAAAGTTTTCTATATTTAAGGTGAACAATGTGATGATTTGATATAGAGATTAGGAAATGATTGCCGCTATCAACCTAGTTACCATCCCTTACCTCACAAATACCCCTTTTTTGTGGTGAGGACACAAGATCTACTCTCTTAGCAAATTTCAAGTATGTAATACATGATGATTAACTATAATCACCATGTTATACATTAACTCTACAGATTTATTCATCTTGTGAATGAAAACTTATGCCTTTTGACCATTTCCTCCATGCCACCCCCCACCCTCAATCCCCAGCAACCGCTATTCTACTCTCTGTTCTATATGTTTGCCTGAGCAGAAGCCTATGTAGTTTTTTAACAACAACAAAATTTCAATATTCAGGTGAGAAAAAAGTGCACCTAACTTCCATTTCTTTCTCTTATGTGTCCTTAAAAAAAAAAAGTATTACTATAATGTCTCTTTTTCTCTAAAAAAAAAATTTATCTTGAGAGTTCAGAAAATTAGCCCTGGGAAAAACTAGCACTGCCCTATAAAAAGAAATAAGTTGTAACTACCTTATCCTACACTTGAGCCCGGATATGCCAGGCGATTGAAATCGCCCACTCAGCATTTAAAGCATACAGAAAACTGGACCCCACTTAGGGTCAGGCTGAGGAATCTATTGGCTTTGCTCGAGTCCTCTCCTGGTGCCCTGATGGAGTTTCAGATGGGAAAACCCTGTGACAGATGACTTTTTCCCAGCAAGACCTGCATCTGGTCAATGCTTAATGATGTTTGAAAGGCCCCAGATTCCTTTTCCCAACAGTGGGAAGATTTTCTTTTCACCCTTTTGATCGTCACTAAAAATTAGGTGCCAGCCACAAAATCCTATTTACTCTTGCTGTAAGCCTAGCATCTGTCTTAACAACCACAGACCCCGTTTTCATTTTGTAGTTGTTCCAATTTTTGAGAACAGAGGCTGATGTTCACACACAGAAGTGAACTTTTCATAAAGCCACAAAATAAAGTGACTGTTTCTAGTTCTGATTGAAGAAAAACCATGTGTCAGTTTAAATATCCCCTGCTTTGATTATACACATCAGTATGTAAAAATATTTATGAAACCTAAGAATGGAATTCAATGCAACATTGTGAAATTGCACCACACTTGTGAATTCTGACAGATGAGCACTAATGATAAAAAGGAAGCCAAGCAACAACAAATATTTATTAAATATTGTATGTGTTAGACAGTGAGGAGATGAACAAAAGAAACTTGATGTAGTAATGATTGGTTTTTCTTTTGTGATTACTGAGATTTTAAAGATTTTTTTATTGTTGCAGATTCAACAAAATTCTTGATTTGGGTTCCAGATTGTATATAGCTGATCTTACATATCTGTGATAGTTCATTTAGGTTTCCAACAATGATAAATTTCTCTGTAATAAATTTAGCATTTAGCGTGTTCTCTGCAAGCTCCTAGGCTTGGCTTATGGGAGAGTTTTTATACTAAGAGAGATCAATTAGAAAATTAATGTAACTTTTTGAAACAATATCTCTCATTCTTCAACAGGCTCATTCTGATGGCAGTGGCAAAGTTTAGTGAGAAATAATGAAAGCTCGCCAGACCTGCTCAGACTGGGTACTGTCCTCTACCAGCCAAAGCAAGTTTTAAATCCAGCTCAGATTCAAGGAGTAGGGAAATGGATTATTAGTTAAGATGTGAACAATTTCAAAGTCTTCATGCAATGGGTATGGATATGGGATGGGTGATGAATGGGGATCATTTCTGTAATCAATGCCTCACAAATCAAAATCCATATTTTCCTGACACAACCTGGTTCTGTTTCCTCACCTTAGAATAAGAGACTCACCAAAACTAGTTTTGCTCAGTGGATAGAGTATTGGCCTGTGAACTGAAAGGTCCCCGGTTCGATTCTGGTCAAGGGCATGTACCTTGGTTGCAGGCACATACCCAGTAGGGGGTGTGCAGGAGGCAGCTGATCAATGTTTCTCTCTCATCCATGTTTCTAACTCTCTATCCCTCTCTCTTTCTCTCTATAAAAAAATCAATAAAATATATATTTTTTTAAAAAGAGAGAAAGAGAATCAGAGATCCATAAAATTTGAGAGTTGAAAGGGAATTGAACGGTTATACTCTCAACTCCTTTATCTTACCAGAATGGAACCTGAAGCACCAGAAGGTTCACGGACTCATTTCACATAGTTAAGTAGTTACAAAGCCAAGCCAAAAGGATAGGATTTCCACATTCTGGAGCTGTGCCCTTCAGTCATACCACGCCCTTGGTCCTCTAAATTGTTCAGCCTCTTTTAGTATAATGTGCAGCAATAACTTTTTGCTCAGGGTGCATTTTTTAAAAAACAATATTTGAAAATTTGTAGTTTTTTTCATGTAAATAATCAAATCTGCATTTGCAGAAAATATAAACACAAAGCAACTTTTTACAAAAACTCTTTCTATTCATCATTTGCATCATTATTTAGAAAGAAAATAAACATAATAGTGATTAAACACAGAGACTATAGGCTATTGAAGGAAAATTATATACATGGCTTGATTGTTACAACTTTGAGTCAATGACACTGAATTAATAATTTCTTAAAAGAGTAGAACATAGACCACTCTAATCATTTAAGAAGGTTTCAAGAAATATTTTCTGACTCATTTTTAAAGAACGTGTTTTCACACTATTTGATTTTTCCAGTTTTCTAGTCTATTTCACTTTATTGGTAATTGAGAAACTCTTAATTAAGAGTGAAATGTAAGTTAATAGATGATGACAACTGTCAACCTGATTTTTCATGAATAAAAAATTAACAAGAATAAAGAACTTTAGTTTTTCTATTTGAAGCACATTTTACTATATTTCCTGATCAGCTTTTATAAACAGGGCTTGATGACAATGAAAAAAAAAAACCTACTGTTTAAAGTAGCTTTTTTCTAACTAAAAATGTGAAACTAACTAAATTACTACACTATAAACTCAGGGAAGTGAATTTAAATAAATTCTGGATCTTCCATACAAAAGAATAACAAATCAATGACAAGGGAAAATGCTCTAAAGGTAATATTAAAATGATATGGACCTGGAGAATTTTATGCTAAGAGAAATAAGCCAGTCAGGGAAAGACAAGTATCATATGCTCTCACTCATATATGGAATCTAATGAACAAAATAAACTGGTGAACAAAATAGATCCAGAGACATAGAAGCATGGAACAGATCATCAAATCTCAGAGGGAAGGTGAGGGTGGGTGGATAGGTGGGAAGAGATCAACCAAAGAAATTGTTTGCATATATGCATAACCAATGGACAGAGACAATAAGGTAGTGAAGGCCTAAGGTGGATGGAGTGGGGGGTAAAAGGGGAGAGGACATATGTAATACTTTCAATAATAAAAATTTAAAAAGAAATAAAGTAAAATAATCACAATAAAAAAATAAAGGTAATGTTAAAATTAACAGAAGGTAAAAAAAGAAAATGCATATACACAGCATAATTCCAATTTATAAAACATATACAATGAAAATACTGAAAAGATCTATAACAAAATAGGAACAATATTTCTTCACCTAGTCCTTCATATAGTCCTTTCACCCAGTTTTTTTCCTTGAGTGAAAGGACTATAAGATTGATTTAATTGATAATTTATATTTTCTTTCTATATTTTATGTGTTTTTAAATCAAATCAAAATAAATAAAAATTATATTTTAAAAGATTAGTAATTGAAAATTAAGACAGAAAAGTAACAAATAAGATTAAAGTGATTACAAACATTTAAATGTAATAAAACCTGTAAAATAATATATTTGAGTAAAATAATTGCTACACAAAATATTTTAAATTAGCATCATATATTTTACTCTCCCTGCAATCAAAATGAGTCATAAAACCATAAAATTAGAATTCATGATTCTACAATCCCATTTCACAGATAAGAAGTTGATTCATGCTCACAAAGATTAATTGAATAACTTGCCCAATAATATGCAGTCCATTTCAGAATCAAGACTCACAATCTAGCCATGTTCTTTCTATTTTATCATTCTGCTTCACTTAAAAGTTCTAAAAGAGAGAATAAAGTAAAATATTGTGAGTTAACATACAGTAAGTATAATACCAGGTTTCTTTAATATGCGATTGTCTCCCTCACCTCTCATTTATGAATCCATCTCTAGAAAATGTAGTAGCTGTAGTAAAACATTCTTACTTTTCCAGATTTGCATATAGGAAAGGTTTTTATATTTTTTAAATGTCTCATTATTTTATTATACTGACTCATTTCAGACATTTTGCTCTTGATAACAATTTGCTTCAGTAGTCTTAGATTAGAGGAGAGAGTAACACATAAAGATAAAAATTGAGACATATATTCCTTACTTATTAGTAAATGAAAGATAGTAGCACTTTGGGAGAAAAGGCTAAGATTTAGTGAATTTCTAAGCCCTTGAGATAAAGATGCATATAACATGCAGCCTGATTTTAAAGAGCTTTTGGTAAAGTGAGAGAGATATATACAGGGTGGAGCAAAAGTAGGTTTAAGTTGTTCATATGGAAAATAGTACAATTCTATCTAATAAAAGAGTAATATGCAAACTGACCATCACTCCAACACATAATATAGCTGTCCCATGTGGTCAAAGATGGCTGCCTTCATGTGGACACAAGATGGCCACCACAAGATAGCTAGCAGGGGAGGGCAGTTGGAAAGTACCAGGCCTGCAAGGAAGGGCATTTGGGGACAATCAAGCCTGCAGGGGAGAGCAGATAGGGGTGGCCAGGCCGGCAGAGGAGGGAAGTTGGGGGCAACCAGGCCTGCAGGGAAGGGCAGTTGGGGGGAATCCAGGCCTGCAGGAAAGAGCAATTGGGGGTGACCAGGTCTGCAGGGGAGGGCAGTTAGGGTTAACCAGGCCTGCAGGGGAGAGCAGTTAGGGGCAAACAGGCTGTCAGGGGAGCAGTTAGGCATCAATCAGGCTGGCAGGGCAGTGATTAGGGGGTGATCAGGCTAGCAGGCAGAAGTGGTTAGGGGCAATCAGGAAGTCAGGCAGGTTTGGATTGTGAGAGGGATGTCAGACTGCCCGTTAAGGCCCGATCCAGGTAGGGGCCCGATCCAAGTAGGATCAGGCCTAAACAGGCAGTTGGACATCCCTCGAGGGGTCCCAGATTAGAGAGGGTGCAGGCTGGGCTGAGAGACACCCTATACCCCTGTGCACAAATTTCTTGCACCGGGCCTCTAATAATTAATAACAAGAATAAACTCGGTGTTTCACACACTCACAACTGTAAACCTACTTTTGCCCCACCCCGTGCAAGCAACTAAAAGCAATACTGGGTTAGAGTCACTATAGAAAATGTCTTTATATGCTTGATAGATGGGCTGGTCATTTCTACATTGGGAATATGAGGTAAAGCTGTTAAGAAAATCTTTCTTTATAAAGTCAAAGCTGAAGCTAAAAGTTCTTCAATAAAGTTCAGGTTATTTAAACAACAAGCAATCAAGTCAGTTGACCTTACCATCCAAACTTCTGTTCTATTAAGAAAACAGCAAGAGTTACTTCATAGAAGAATGTTTGCCTCAAAACAACTTTCAATCATCTTATCTGATCTCCAAAATTTTGTAAACATAGGTGCTTATGAGTTGAAAAGCATGTGATCAGCCTTATATGAAGTATTATGGTGGGAACAAAAATTTATGAGTCATATTGCCAGCCTGTGAGAAACATGTAATATTACTGAAGAGTCAATATCTGTTCACACAAAATTAGGATAATATATTAGTTAGAAAATTTTTAGAAGCTATAACAAAAATAATCCAAAATTCTGGTGGCCTATCAGAATGAAAGTCTAATTTGTGCTTAAGTAAAAGTCCATTGTGCATGTTCCTGGTTTGAGGTGGCTTTTCTCCATGTGATGACTGATGAAAGTTTAGCTAAACTACTCTATAATATTGCTTCCACATCATCCATTTTTGGGGAGCTAACTGGCCTTCAGTGGCCTTGCACTGACACTAGTCTCTCTCTAGAGTCCATCTAACAGCCCATAGAGTCACAAGTAAATGTTAGTTCCTGACAGAATTCCCAAAACCATGCTGTGAAAACCAATCTCTGCCACTCGTTTGGTTTTATTGATGAATTGGGCTTTAGCCTGGGAACACCAAACATTCTACCCACTGACCCTAGAAAAAGCATGTGCCCTGTGTCCTGTTGTTCTCTGTGCCTGAACTCTGCCTTGACCTCCCCAAAAGGCAACTGAGTGTGCTGTGTAGCTTCTCCAGGACTTGAGAGTAATAAACTTCTCTAATTCTTTTCTCCATGGTCTTTTGTTGAATCAGGCTCACCATCTGACATCCCAGAGCTCTACTTAACAAATGTTAATTTAACAAAGTTATAACAAAGATGCAGAGACACAAGGCTCTCTCTGACTTTCTTCTCTGCCACTTCCGGAAGTCTGCAGTCCTCTGATGTCAGCTGCTGAATCTGAAAGATCCCAAAGCAAAGGCATGCCACTTATTTTTTTTCCAATTACAGTTTACATTCAATATTATTATTCTGTATTAGCGTCAGGTGTACAGCATAGTGGTTACACAATCATGTGCTTTACAAAGTGGTCGCCCGATAATTCTAGAACCCACCTGGCCCCATACATAGTTATTACAATATTATTGACTGTATTCTCTATGCTGTAATTTACATCCCTGTAACTATTCTGTAACTTCTTAATCTCCTTATCCCAGAAGTAAAGTCATATCACTTATTATTCACTAGCAAAAACTAATGACATCGTCTCACTTGCACCTGGGAGGGTTGGTGCAGCAGCTGCTTCCTAGCAACAACTCGACACTATGGAAGGTGGAGCAAAAGTCTCTGATGGACAGCTAGCCATTCCTGCCATAGATTGCGGGGGATGGGGAAGGGGGTGAGTGGAATTGACTTATTTTTTCATCACATTAAAAAAATAATATCTAGTTGCAGATCTATTTGATGACTCTGAGTGTTAGAAAAACTTGGTCTTCACTAATACCTTTCTTCAAATATTACATTTCCTATAAAGACATATATGCTTTTGAAACTAAAATCCTCGTAGCCCAGAAATAATAAATTATGGTTACTTTTTTGATGATGTTGTTAATCCTCACCTGACGATATTTTTCCATTGATTTTTAGGGAAAGTGGAAGAGAGAGGCAAAGACAAAAAGAAACATCGATGTAAGAGAAACACATCAATTAGTTGCCTCCTGCACAAGCCCTGACCAGGGCCCAGGCCAGGGAGAAGCCTATAGCCAAGGTACATGCTCTTGACCCGAATTGAATCTGGGACCCTTTGGTCCACAGGCTGATGCTCTATCCACGGAGCCCAACTGTCTAGGGCAATTATGGTTACATATTATTTCTTAGAACTACTTCATAGTTGAAATCACCTTGTGTGAAACCATTTTGGCACAGGAGCAAATTGGCACCTTTTGGGGCTGTTTCTTCATTGAACAAACATTCAAAAAGCATCTACCATGTCCCAGGACACACACTTACTCAGGAAACACAAAAGGTTTTTCAGGTCCTTAGAGGGAGGAGCTGAACTCCATAATTAATGTAAACTGAGATTCTAGGTATAAGTAAACAATCTGTTGCAGAATTTTAGATTTGAGGCTCAAACCCATAAAAGTTGCCTATCCAACTTGGCTGAGCATAAGCTTTAAGGTGAAAAATGGCAGAGGGGGAGGTCTTGAGAATGAAAGAGACAGACTTCATAGTTATTCTAGATATAGATGTAATAAGATTCTATGATCAAAACAAAGGTATCTATGATGGAAAACTTGGTGAGTGATGAAACTAGAGTAAACAAAAGAGTTTTTAGAGAGGAAAAAAGTTTCATTGGGGTGTGTTGTGGTTGAAATAACTGTAGCTATTCATATAAAAATGTATCATATGTAAAGGATGTTATCTACCCACAAGCAATTAAATGTATAATCTAAATTCATGTACTACTCTACTTTTCAAACTCACTTTCTTAAATTGATGTGCAGGTGGAGAAAAGGGGAAGAAAGACAAATGAAGGTAAATAATATCACTTTGTTTTTATATTAGATTTGGCAAAATTCAATTCTCTTTTTCAAAGTTTCTAATTGTATTTTCTAAATCAAGCTAATCTTTTATAACAAGATCACCTGGCCTGGTCTTAGCACAAACATTGAAGTTTCATTATACATGTTTTAAAAATATATTTTTATTGATTTCAGAGAGGAAAGGAGAGGTAGAGAGATAGAAACATCAAAGATGAGACACTCATCGATTGGCTGCCTCCTGCATGCCCCACACTGAGAATAGAGCCCGCAACCCAGGTCTGTGTCCTAGCTGGGAAGTGAACTGTAACCTTCTGGTTCATAGGTCTTGATCTATACCAGTCAGGCTATTGCACATTTTGATATACTTAGCAAAAGGCATACTGTCTTATAGGGATCACCTACTCTTTAAAACTAAACCTGAAGAGAAACCAAGATGGCAGCATACATAAACACCTGAACTGCTGCCTCACACAACAACTTCAAAACTACAACTAGAAAACAAAACAGACATCGTCCAGAACCACAGGAAGGCTGGCTGAGTGGAAATTCTACAACTAGAAGGAAAGAGAAAAGCACACTGAGACTCAGAGGAGCTGTGGAAGTAAAATGTGCAGAAAGGGTTGGCAACTGAGTATGTGGTTATTATTTTTCAAGCGGGAAGGAGACACAAGCTCCTGACTGCTCTAAACTCCAGATCTGGGCAAGACTCTGGGGACCCAGACTCATATGGGAAGTTCTCCCATTGTAGACACAGCTGATCCTCACTGCCAATTGGCCTGGATATCAATTCCTCCCAGTGATACCAACAACAATCAAGGCTTAACTAAAACAAGACTGTGCACATAGCCCACAAAGTGGTGCAATCAAGAGTGTCCAGGTAACTGAGGAGGCTAAGCCACTGGACCCTATAGGACACCTAACACACAAAGCCACTCTATCAATTCAGGGAAGCAACCAAAATGCAGAGACAAAGACACAGGTCACAAATGAAAGAAATGGAAGAAAGCAAACAACTGGATATAGAGTTCAAAAACACAGTTATAAGGTTTTTCAAGAATTTTCTAGAAAAGGCCAATAAATTTAGTGAGACCCTCAAGGATATGAAAAAAGGCCAACTAGAAATTAAGCATACACTGAATGAAATAAAAAATAATAATATACAAAGATCCAACAGCAGACTAGAGGATCGCAAGAATCAAGTCAAAGATTTGAAATACAAAGAAGCAAAAAACACCCAACCGGAAAGCAAAAAGAAAAAAGAATCCAAAAATATGAAGATAGTATAAGGATCCTCTGGGACAACTTCAAGCATACCAACATCAGAATTATGGGGGTGCCAGAAATAGAGAGAGAGCAAGATACTGAAAACCTATTTGAAAAAATAGGTTTATTATTATTAATAATAATAATCAGTCATTCTTTTCCCCACCTGGTGAAAGAAATAGACTTACAAGTCCAGGAAGTGCACAGAACCTCAAACAAAAGGAATCCAAAGAGGACCACACCAAGACACATCATAATTAAAATGCCAAGAGCAAAAGACAAAAAAAAAAGAATATTAAAAGCAGCAAGAGAAAAGCAGCTAGCTACCTACAAGAGAGCACCCAAAGGATTGTTAGCTGATTTCTCAACAGAAACTATGCAGGCCAGATGAGGGTGGCAGGAAATATTCAAAGTGATGAATAGCAAGATTACCCAGCAAAGCTATCATTCGGAATTGAAGGGCAGATAAAGAGCTTCACAAATAAGAAAAAACTCAAGAAGTTCATCACCACCAAACCAGTATTATATGAAATGCTGAAAGGTATTCTTTAAGAAGAGGAAGAAGAAAAAGGTAAAGATAAAAATTATGAACAACAAATACATATCCATCAATAAGTGAATCTAAAAATCAAGTGAATAAAAAATCTGATGAACAGAATAAACTGGTGAATATAATAGAATCAGGGGCATAGAAAGGGAGTGGACTGACAATTCTCGGGGGGAAAGGAGTGTGAGAGGTAAGGGAAGAAACTGGACAAAAATCGTACACCTATGGATGAGGACAATGGACAGGGTGGTAAAGGCAGAGGGTGGAGTGGGAACTGGGTAAAGAGTTATGGGGAGGAAAAAGAGGAACAATTATAATAATCTGAACAATAAAGATTTATTGAAATGAAAAAAAATAAAAATAAGCCAAAGTGAGAGACCCAAGATGATATAGGAGGATGTTATATTTACCTTCTCCTAGGACCAAACTGGAATTACAACCAAAATACAGAACAATCAACCTAAATAACCCACTAAAGACTAGCTGAAGAGAAGGCTTATAACCAAGGATTTACAGAAGAGTCAGGGATTTACAGAGAATAATAGAAAGGGTGAGATTTGAACAGGGCTGGCCCTGCTCCCATGGGCTTGCAGTTGAGAGTACATAGGGTTAAGAGGAAAAGTAAAAAAAATAAACAAATAGGACTATATCAAACTAAAAGATTTTTGCAGAGAAAAGGAAAGCATCAACAGAATAAAAAGATACATCACTGAATGGGAGAACGTATTTGCCAAGGACACATCTATTAAGGGGTTAATATCTAAAATTTATAAAGAACTTCCACAACACAACACACACACAAAAAAAAAATCCAATTAACAAATGGCGAAGGACCTGAATAGACACTTCTCTAAAGAGGACATACAGGTCAATAGACATATGTAAAGATGTTCAACATCACTAATCATCAGAGAACTGCAAATTAAAACCACAATGAGTTATCACTTTACACCTCTCTAATGTCTATCAATAAATCAACAAACAACAAGTGTTAGGAGGATGTGAAGAAAAGGCAATCCTTATACACTATCAGTATGGATGAAGATTGGTGCAGCTACTGTAGAAAACAGTATGGATTTATCTCAAAAGAAATAAAATGGAACTGTCTTATGACCCAGCAATTTCACTTCTGGGAATATATATCTAAAGAAACCTGAAGCATTGATTAGAAAAAATATATGTACCCCTATGTTAATTGCTGGTTTATTTCCAATAACTAAAATTTGTAAACAGTTCAAAGCTTTGGTACATTTACATAATGAGATATTACTTGGTAATAAAAAAGAAAGAAATCTTATCTTCACAATAGTGTGGATGAATCTGGAGAGATTATGCTAAGTGAGATAAGGCAGTCAGAGAAAGACAAATGCCATATGATTTTATTTATATGTAGGATCTAATGAACAAAATAAGCTAACAAACAAAATAGAAACAGATTCATAAATACAGGGGATAGACTGACAAATTAGAGGGGATGGTGGTTGGGAGGCTCAGTGAAAAAAAGTGAAGGGATTAAGTGCTCGTGCACACGCGCGCACACACACACACACACACACACACACACCAAAAACAAACAAACAGACAAAAAACCACAACCTTATAGACACAGACAATAGTCTGGTGATTACCAGAGGGAAAGGAGGGTAGGGAAAGTAGAAGAGGGAAAAGGGGGGTATAAATGGTGACAGAAGGAGACTTGACTTTGGGTGGTAACACACGATTATACACCTGAAACTTATATAATTTTTTATTAACCAATGTCATCCCAATAAATTCAATACAAATTTAAAAAATAAATAATAATTAATAAAATATAGTATAATAAACAAAACTAAACAAAGGGGCCAGTTTTAAGCAAACCTGGATTCATTAGGTATAAAAGCTATAAATGTGGTCGTTCTGCTCTGTTTCATCTCCTGGAATTTACACTCTGACTTCAACTGTGCGTTTTTTTCATTTATTCAAACCCACATACCAGGATCAAACTTCAAGGTGAGGAGGGAAAAGCCTATATTTATGACATTTTAATGACCCTAATTTAAACTCTTCTTAATTTAGGCAGCCGAGTTTGCCTTGTTTTATTTTGTAATCATGTAATCATTAACAGTAGCAGTTAAGCACCTGCGTAGTGCTTACAACCTGTTAGGCACTGCCTCGAAGGTTTACACATATTAACTCATGAAACCTTCACAACAGCCCACAAGGGGAGAACTCTAATAATCAGCATGTTAAAGACCAAGAAACCAAGGCACAGAGAGCTTAAGTAATTTGTAAAGGGTTCCGCAGCTAGCAAGTGCCAGGGGTGGTCTGACTTTGGAACCTGTTCTCACAACTCTTAGGTCATATTGCCTGTCCACCTTAGAAATAGTATTTCACATTTGGTGTCCTTTGTACCTGAAGATTTGCTGATACCCCTAGGGCTGTGGTCGGCAAACTGCGGCTCGTGAGCCACATGTGGCTCTTTGGCCCCTTAAATGTGGCTCTTCCACAAAATATCACGGCCTGGGCGAGTCTATTTTGAAGAAGTGGTGTTAGAAGAAGCTTAAGTTTAAAAAATTTGGCTCTCAAAAGAAATTTCAATTGTTGTACTGTTGATATTTGGCTCTGTTGATTAATGAGTTTGGCAACCACTGCCCTAGGGCATCATATCCAAGACCCTTTATTCACGGTGGATGTCAATCCAAACTGCCCTGCCAACTACTCCAGATGCCAGCCAGCAGTCACCATGATCCCCTTCCTTTTTCCATCATCTAATTAAAAAATAGTTTCTGCTGAGAGTTAATAGAACTCATCCCCTGGAGAGGAAGTGGAGAAAATAATGGACAGTAGGGAGGACTCCACCTCACAGCTGTTGCCTTCTTTCTTTCCTGTAGCGATAAGGAGTTAATGACTGCCTGTCAGAGGAAGGTAAAGAAGAGGACTAAGACAGGAGGGCCACACAGGCACCATGCTGGCAGTTTCACACTGCGAATATATAATTATCCCTTTTCACTGAGGGAAAGCTGGTTCAGTGAGGATACATAACTTGCCCAAGATAATGAGGTCAGACTTTAAACCCAGGTCTGTTTGAACTCCAAAGCACAGGCATGCTTTCCTCACTGAAGAAGCAAATTCAGAAGGGAGAGGACAGTTCTGATATCTGTACATATCACTGATTCGGACCTTTTCTTCTGTATAAAATAAAAAATCACATAAAGAGCAATTTTTAACATTGTTTCCTGATTGGTATTACTCTTAACTATTTACTGTTATTATTATAATTTCTAGCACGAAATATATTGAGAAATGGCTTTATTAAGTAATCTCTAGGGAATATAAAGCAAAAGAGTAGGGTAGCTTCATTAACTGCTTATATTGACCTGAAATTGTGCTTTTCAATTGTCTCTCAATGAAGACATACGTGTTTGATTGACAGGTATTTCATTTTAAATGGTCACTTAAAATTTAAACTATTTTTGCTTATTGTCACCAGATTATTATACAATGAGAAAGAGTAGATACATTCCCTAAGGAAAAAAACAATCAAATGAAGAGCATCAATATTTAAATTTAACAAAAGGTCTGCATAGGGTTGTTGTGGAAATAAATAGACAATACATTTGAAGAGCATGGTGAGTTTTAAATAAGTGGTAGAGATATTAGGAAAACATTATACAATTCAAATATAAAAAACTCAAAGCACTACCAATTGCCAAACTTATTGCTTTTTAAAGTGTTTTTATAATATTTTAAACCAATTTCAATTATGTTTTAACTAGTTCATGTAAATAGGAAACTAACAATACCTTTCCACTTATTTTTATACACACATACAAAACAAATTTTTAAGTTGCCTGTACCTATGAAATAAATGTTTTTTACTTGTAACTGGTACACTAATTTACCCAGATTCTAAAAGTGATAGTAAAAAACTGGTTTCATAACAGTATGGCCTCACTTTCTACATTTTAAAAAATAGTTTGCAGAGATTCCAAAAAGCATCTTTCTATTGCTTTTCCTATTTTCCGAGGATAGGAACCCTCAGAAAATGCTGGTTTAAAAAGTAAAGTTTGAAATATATTTGTAAGCAAAACTCATGCTTGTGATGCACCCATTAGAACTGTAAGCATTGCAGTGACCACACACATGCATCAAAACTGTAGTGGTTTGTGAGCTGTGGAAAACGCTCTTGAAGAGAAGGGAATGAGATTCTGTTGCATTTGTGACCTCTAGAGGCCAACATGAACGTGATCTATTTTATTCAGTCAATGATGCCTCAAAGTGCAGTCTTCAGGAGTTTAAGATTTATAGGCTTTAGAAAACAGAGCAAATTCAAGAGAAGAGAGGTTTCATTTTAGATGGATATGTTGCCTTGAACTAACAACCACAAACCACAAATTGAAGTTTTAAATAATAATTTGAAAAAGCCTCAGACTCTTGGAGAACCTTCATGGAAAATGAAAACCGTGCCTGCTTTACAGTGGAGCTGTCCAAACTAATTACATATTGTGAGTAATCATCATATTGAGGATGAACACAGTAAAATGTGACCATGGGGCCATAAAGTCAAACCTCGATTCTAATGTTTGCTAGTTACATGTTCTGGAAAAATCATTAACCTCTCTGAGCTTCAATGTCCTCATTTGTAAGTTAAGCCGTCATAATAAAACCTACTTAACAGTGACTTATAGATTAAATGAGATAACATATACTCAGAATTATCTTGAAAACTGTCTAGTACTAACCCTGTAACAGATTTCATTATGACTACATCACCATTTGTTCAGATGCTTCCTGTTATCTCTAAATGATAATATTTTTCTTTTTAACCACAGTGATAAACCAAAATATTAGACAAGTAAAGATTTCTTTAAGATCAAAGGTGTTTGAAGCAGAGCTGGTTGCACAGTCCTCAAAACTCTGAATAGAATAAAAAACATGGAGAGAGAATCCAAGATGGCGGCATAGGTAAACACCTACACTGCTGCCTCGCACAACAATTTCAAAACTACAACTAAAAGTCGGAACGGACATCATCCAGAACCACAGGAAAGCTGGCTGAGTGGAAATTCTACAACTAGAAGTAAAGAGAGGGGCTTATAGAGACCCAGAGGAGCTGCAAAAAGCTGAGGTACGGAGACGCATGTGCGTGGAGAGAGCGGGTGACAGCGAACCTGGCTGGCTTTCTCTGGCAGGAGGGAGACTGAGACTCTCAAAGGCATTGAACCCCTTATCCTATAACACTAAACCCCAGATCCAGCCGAAACTCAGAATTTAGGGGAGTCGCAAAGGATTGGAGGTCTGGTTGCGCACACCGCATTGCGTGCAGAGGACCGACTGCTGATTGTGCCGCTGGCTTTCGGGACTGGGTGGGAGACAGACCCTTCCAACTGTGCCACTTCTAACTCCACTAAACCCTACTTTCGGGTGAAACCCTGGGGACCCAGACTCGTGTGGTCCCAGAGAGCAGGGGAGCCGGAAAGGCAGAGGTCTAGAGGCACTGCGAGAGTGAGCGCGCACACACACAGGGACGGCTCCAGCCATTACCCGGTCACATCAGACTCAGGGACCGTGGAGGGTGGGACCAACTGGAAGGCAAGGCGATCCCTTAAACCCTGAGACTCCACCCATCCCAAGCTCAACAGAGAAGCTTTTGCGGTTTTTCAAGTCTGGTATCATAAGGCTGAATCCAACACAGAAGTTCTCCCAGCATAGTGAAAATGCCGAGACAGGGGAAGGGATCACAAACAAAAGAAATGGAGGAAAACAAACGACTGGATATAGAGTTCAAAACTACGCTTATAAGGTTTTTCAAGAATATCTTAGAAAAGATGGATAAATTTAGTGAATCCCAAGAGGAGATGAAAAAGGACCAACTAAAGATGCAAAAGATCCAACTAGAGATGGAAAAGGATCAACTAGAGATGATAAAGGACCAAATAGAAATTAAACATACACTGACTGAAACAAAAAATATTATACAGAGACCTAACAGCAGACTAGCGGAAGGCAAGAATCAAGTCAAAAACTTGAAATATAAAGACTCAGAAAACATTCAACTGGAAAAGCAAGAAGAGAAAAGAATCCAAAAATGTGAAGATAATGTAAGGAGCCTCTGGGACAACCTCAAGTGTACCAACATCAGAATTGTGGGGGTGCCAGAAGAAGAGAGAGAGCAAGATACTGAAAACCTATTTAAAGAAATAATGACTGAAAACTTCCCACATCTGGTGAAAGAAATAGACTTACAAGTCCAGGAAGCACACAGAACCCCATATAAAAGGAATCTAAAAAGGACTACACGAAGACATATCATAATTAAAATACCAAGAGCAAAAGACAAAGAGAGAATATTAAAAGCAGCAAGAGAAAAATAATTGATTACCTACAAGTGCACACCCATATGACTATCAGCTGATTACTCAACAGAAACGATGCAGGCCAGACAGGGGTGGCAAAAAGTATTCAACGTGATGAATAGCAAGAACCTACAACCCAGAATACTCTATCCAGCAAAGCTATCATTCAGAATTGAAGGGCAGATAAAGAGCTTCACAGATAAGAAAAAGCTAAAGGAGTTCATCACCACCAAACCAGTATTACATGAAATGCTGAAAGGTACTCTTTTAGAAGAGGAAGAAGAAAAAGGTAAAAGATAAAAAATTATGAACAAATACATATCTATCAACAAGTGAATTAAAAAGTTGATCAACAGAATAAACTGGTGATTATAATAGAATCAGGAGCATAGGAAGGGAGTGGACTGATAATTCTCAGGGGGAAAGGAGGGAGGGGTGTACAGGGAGTGACTGGATAAAAATCACACCTATGGACTCATCAATGTGGTGGAGGTAAGGGTAGAGGGAGGTGTGAGAGCCAGGTGGAGGGGACCTATGGAGGGGAAAAAAGAGAAACAAATGTAGTAATCTGAATAATAAAGATTTAATTTTAAAAAAAAAGAATCAAACATGGAGCAGCAGAGAATCAGTTGCCCAATGAGATTTATTTACCTTTTACTTAAAGATGGCAAGTAAGTGATAACCTCTGGAATGTTATGGCATTTCTTCATTTTTTTAACATCTCCCCACAGACTCTGCTATTGTATTCAGGAACTTTCATAAAGAACAAATTTCAACCTTCCAGTTGAAAAATGTATTGTTGCCTATTGGCATGTTTATATGGTCCACCTGTCGCACAGGAAAGGTCAAATAGAAGATAGCTAAAGTGTTATTGCAAAGCTCCCTTATCCCTTCTTTATTTCCATAGAGCAAAAGTCTAATCATGGATATCTCTCCTGTGAACCTCCTTCCATCCCACAGAGCACTACAAGAGGAATTCACTTGACTAGTATAATTATGTAGTCTCTAACTGCAATGCCACTCCCAAACCTTTATTTATCAGATCTCTCTCATGCCTTACAATTATTTTTGTTAAATCTTAACTATTCACCTCAAACCTGCTCTGATAAAATCTGTTCTGATGTTCTCAACAAATAAATCTACTTCTATTTTCTGGACAAGAATCAATGCCTTAGCACAGGAACTCTCCAAACTTCTGACCATCTGCTTACAAGGGCATATATAGCCACAACCATTGTTCCATCCATGCCACCTGCCTCAGTGAACTGGAATCTCTTCTGCCTGATCTTCACATCATGCCCTAGATCTGTCAGTCACACTTAAGTTCAGCCTAAGTTCAACTGAAACTGAAGGAAAACGCAAAATAATAGTGGCTTAAATCACATAGAAATTTTAAAAATAATAATTATAACATAGAAATTTATTTCTTGTTTGCAAAAAGTAAGACCTTACCTAAGTAAAGCAGGACTAATATAATGCCTCCACAATCATTAGTAATAGGGCTCCTTCTGGAATGTTGTGTCCATTATCCTCAACATCTGGCTTCTGCCAGATAACCACTGGAGCTCCAGCCAATGTGTATGTCAACACACCACGCACCAACTTTCCTCCCACTGACCAGAATCCAATCACAAATCCACCTTGCTGCAAAGGAAGCTTAGGAAATGTATTCTTAATAAGCACAATTATAAACCCAGCTAAAAATCAAGGGGGGCAGAGAGAGAAATAATGGATATTAAGGGAGAAGTAACAGTCTCCCACCACAGTCTTATGCAGCCTTCTCATGATGTTCATTATGTCTACATTTTTTTCCATATATATCTTAATTTCCCCTCTCTAGTGAATCTTTCCCTTAGCCATTCAAACACCTTCCTAAACTGTGTCTCTCTAACTTCTGCTCTGCTTCTTCTCTGTACCACCATTTTTTTTTAGATTTTTGTATATTATCTTCCTTGCACATTCACTTCTCAGCCCACTGCAATCTAACTTCTGCCCCTGTTGTGAATTGAATTGTGTCCCTAAAAAAGATATGTTGAAATCCTAACCCCCAGTATTTGTAACTATTATCTTATTTGGAAATAGGTCTTTGCAGATGAACTCAAGTTAAGGTGAGGCCATACAAGATTAGGGTAGGTCCTAAATCCAATAACTGGTATCCTTCGAAGAAGGCCATGTGGAGCCCCAGTGACAATGAGACACACCCAGAGAATACCACATGAGGATGGAAGCAGAGATTGAGTTGATGCAGCAACAAGCCAAGACACACCAAGGAGTGCTGGCCACCATCAAAAGCTAGGAAGAAGCAATGAAGGATCCTCTCCTTGAGTCTGCATGGCCTGCTGATATCTCAATTTGAGGCTTCTAGCCTCTAGGCTTCTTTCTGTTCCCTCTGGTGAGAGTATAAATATCTGTTGCTTTAAGCCATTAAATTTGTGGCACTTTGTTATGGCAGCCCTAGCAAACTAATGCAGCCCCGACCATTTGCCAATGTCATAATGGTTTCTGTTGCTAAATCCAGAGGGCAATTTTCAAGATTCCTTTATTTTTCTCTCAATATGCATCATTTGACAAAATTATTTACTCCCTGCCATTAAAATCCTTTTGCCCTTGACTTCGGGGAGCCACTCTCTACTGGTTTCCTCATATTTCTCAAGCTACTCTATCTCAACTTTCCTTCATAAATGTCTTTGTTTCATGCTCTAAATCTTCTTGTTACCTAGCTCAATTTGATGTGTTAACTGAGCCAAAATATACTTAACTTCCCTCACCCTGCTCCCAAATCCCAAGTGAAATGAGTAAATAACATCACATTTAAAAATCTATCAAGGTCATTATGTATTCAGCAAACGTTTAGTGTCTATTGGGTTTCAAACACTGAGCCAGTACTTGAGATACAGAGGTGAACAAGGGAGATTCACTGCCTGACTTCTTGGAGCTTTCATTCTTCTGGGAATATGATAATAAATAACCAAAGAAATACATGAGGTGATTATAAGTACATGGCATAAAGGAAACAAATAAGATGATGAGATAGAGCAGGAGTCAGCAAAGTTTTTCTGTGAAAAGCAATATAGTAAATATTTTAGGCTGTGCAGGCCATATAGCCTCTGTTGCAATTTCTCAGTTCTGCTATTAGGGCACAAAAACAACCATAAGCAATACATCAATGAATGGGTATGGCTGTGTTCCAATAAAATGTTATTTTCAAAAACAAGCAGTGGGCCAGATTTAACCTATGGAACATAGTTTGTCAACCCTTGAGAAAGAGAGGAATTGTGACAAATCATTTTAGATATAACAGTGGCCTCTTTGAAAAGGTGGCATTTGAACTAAGATCTGAAGAGGAGAAGGAGCCACACCTAATTCCCTGTGCCCAGGAACCTTGGAACTAGTAATGACAACAACAACAAAAAATGTTTTATTCTTCTTTTGTTAGGATCTGAAAGATTTGGATGACAATCCACATAATCCACAAAATTCCTAACTCCAGATGTTGGGGAACTATCACTCCCTGCATCCCCAGTGTGGGAATTTGCAAAACTAGAAAGATCACTCAACTTAAGATTGTGTTTAAGTTTTAAAGAAAGCTAGGGATCTGAAACATTAGATAAAAATTTCTCCTTAAACTGACTCACTGAAAGAAATGGGAGAAAGCATTGCAAAATCTTTTATCTGTATTTCAAGCAAGAGTAAATATATACTGCATATCTGAGTGAAAAATAATATAAAGTGTATAAATGTAGTTTTATTCAAAATCATTATTGCCATAGCAGCGTCAAATTTTATGATAGGTTACTATAGAGAATTGAATCAGTGAATTTGGGATTTTTTAAAGATGTAAAAAAATAACAGTTATGAAGATCATCCAGGAGATAGAATTTACTTATAAAATGGAACATATAAAGATAAAGAAATAAATTATTAGAAATCAGA
Source organism: Lasiurus cinereus (assembly GCA_011751065.1). NCBI lineage: Eukaryota > Metazoa > Chordata > Mammalia > Chiroptera > Vespertilionidae > Lasiurus > Lasiurus cinereus. Next base: position 14,048,476 of record JAAGEH010000304.1, read on the forward strand.
ATAAGTTTGTCTTAACTGAGAATATTTTCTTCAGCCCAAATGGATTAATTAATTCCAGGTCAAATTTCTGTAGAAAGAAACAAACCTAGATATTTACTGATAAAACTGTTGGATTTTAAGTCTTTAGGAAAAGAAAACTACTATACCTACCAGAATGGGCATGAGAGATGGAGAGAGAAGAGAAAATGCACAAAGACAAAAATATTTAGAAACAGATATCTCTTCTACAACACTAAATGCTTTAGATGGTTTTAAATACAAAGATTGTGATTTGGGGATTCTGAATTCATTCAAATTATCACTCACATCAAAGATCAAAAAAATCTTATGAAGATTCAGGAAGTACATCACTTCTTGAAATAATAACTCTAAGAAGTATCCAACCAACTAAGACTTGAATCAAAGTATTTCAAGGATGAAAAAAAGAACATAAAAAAGTACATGGACAATTGTGACCGATTTTCATATATGGGCACATTACCTTCCTTCTCACGAACTCTTCCATCATGTAGCCTTGCTGCTTCCAGGAAGAGGTGGAACCCGTCACTCCTCCCTTATGCATCTGGGCTTACACCTGTGACTGCTTTGGCCAACGGACTACTACAAACGTGACATTATGCCAGTTCCAGACACAGCCCTTTACTGACTTGGCAGCTTCTGCTTCCTTCCTCTTGGTGCTCTAAGCTGCGTGTAGGAAGAACCACCAATTCTGTTAGCGAGAGGGGGACATGCAGGAGAATGAAGCACTTCTAGCCTGGGTGGGCCTTCCTATAACTCCAGCCTCTCAGCCTCTCTCTCTAACTATAAACACATGAGAGACCCCAAATGAAAACCACCCATATGAGCCCAGTCAACCAAAAAAAAAAAACTTTGAGAGATAAGAAATTCATGTTTTTGTCAAGTACTAATTTTGGAGTGTGTTACATAGCAATCGATTTTGAAATAATGAATGTAGTGAAACATAATGTATTACCTAATTGTTAATATTACTGGTGTTGTTAATGAAACTGTCCAATGTAAACAAAAAGTCTTAAAATACATAATATGATAAAAGATGTTAAAAATATTTAATAGTAAAAATATTCTGGATATAAAATTTCAGATTTTTTGACCAAAAGCAGGAAGAGGTAGAAGAGGAAATTGAAAGTGTAATGTGTTTCTCAATTTATATGGAGGATAAGCATAGTTACTATTTCATTCTTGACATTGATAAAGAAATTAATATGCAATTTACTTTCAAAAGAAAAATGCAGGTTGTCCTAAAATATGTATACACACTTTGAGTCATTATAAAGTCAGTGTTTATTAACGTTCAGTTCATTTTCAAAATTGAAAAGAATCTACAGAAATGAATATTACTTTTGTCAATGCCTATTTTCAAACTGAAGACAGTTCTGGTCCAGGCCCTGCTGATAACTCAAAGCAATGGAATCATAAACATCAAGATTCATTTTATTTGGTATTTGTACCCTCAGTTCATGGACTGTTGCTAGTTTTGTACCATAAACTTTATCTTTTATGTGTCCCCATAAAAAGGAAGTGTAGTTCTGGCCAGTGTTTCTTAGTAGTAAGACACTGGCCTGAACACCAAAGAATCTCAGGTTCAATTCTCAGTTAAGGGCACATACCCGGGTTGTACGTTCAATCCCCAGACCCTATTAGGGGTGCATGTGAGAGGCAACCAATCGTATCTCTCCCATATTGATGTTTCTCTCTCTCTCCCTCCCCTCTACAATCTCAAATGTTGTATTTATTAATAAAGAAATTGAATTCAATGGAACAATACTGAGGTCTCCTGATTCCCCTGTACAAGATTTCCAATGGGGGAAATACCCAGCCACAAAATTGCTATGGCAATGGGTTTGTGCACATGCAATGTCCCTATTCCTAAACTGGTCTCCAGAATGGCTACCACCTTATACTCCACAGTCTTAGCAGTACTTGATATTATCCAGCTTTTTAATTGTTGCCATTCTCGTGTATAAAGTTTGAACTTGCAGTTATCCAAGTTGAGCTTCTTTTCATATGCTCTTTAGTTATTTCACTTTTCTCCTTTCTGTGAATTATCACTTTATTTTCTCTACTCATTCTCCCATTGGATTGCCTGGCTTCTTATTGTTGGTTTGCAGGATTTCCTTATATTTAATATTTTATTGGTTGTTCACATTTCAAGTACTTTCTCCCATTCTTTCTGTAGAAATCACTCATTTTGATGTCATCAGTTACACCATTTTTGGTTTTTGTTTTCATTATGATCTGGGATTTTTTCCCCTAACTTATTTAATAAATCCTGCCCAACCAGTGTGTCTCAGTGATTGAGCATCAACCTAAGAACCAGGAGGTCATGGTTCAATTCCTGGTCAGGGCTCATGCCCAGGTTGCGGGTTTAATCCCCAGTGGGAGTGTGCAGGAGGCAGGCAATCAATGATTCTCTTTCATCATTGATGTTTCTATCTCTCCCCCTCCCTTTCTTTCTCTGAAATCAATAAAAAAAAATTTTTAAGAAATTTTGTTGTTACAAAGACATTCTCCAACTTTATTGTATAACAGCTTTATAGTTTTGTCTTTCATATCTCTATTCCAATGGAAGATTTTTTTTATTACTTTGTGGTATGAATTTTGGCCCTGTTTTTCTCCAAATGTTTTGCCAATTTTCATAATTGTGTTTATTAAATAATCTACTGTTTCCTTAATGATCTACCAACAATTTACCAAGCTCCCATATACACGTGGATTGGTAACATATATTAATATCTGGTAAGATATTTCTCCATATTGTTCTTCATTTTAAGAATTATTTTAGCTATGTGTGGATTTGTATGGGCCCATTTCACTTCTCTTGTATGTGTTTTTAATGTGTTTGTTGTTATTTTTGTTTCTTTTAATTGAGGCATAATTGACATATAACACTTTATTATTTCAGGTGTACTACCTGATTTGATATTTAATTATGTCTTTTATATTTTTTTAATTAATTTTTATTAATTTTTTATACATATCTCCCCATTGCCCCCCCTCCCTCCCAGGCGTACCCCGACCCCCCAGTGTCTGTGATCATTGGTTATGTTTATAAGCATGCATACAAGTCCTTTGATTGATCACTTATTTACCTCACCTAACTTTAATCTTTCTGCTATAATTTCACAGTCTGTTTGATGCTTTATGATTTTTGTCCTCCTGAGAATTATCAGTCTACTCCCTTTCTGTGCTCCTGATTCTATTATATTCACCAGTTTATTCTGTTGATCAGATTTTTAATTCACTTAATTTTTAGATTCACTTGTTGATAGATGTGTATTTGTTGTCCATAATTTTTTGTCTTTTACCTTTTTCTTCTTCCTCTTCTAAAAGAGTACCTTTCAGCATTTCATATAATACTGGTTTGGAGTTGATGAACTCCTTTAGCTTTTTCTTCTCTGTGAAGGTCTTTATCTGCCCTTCAATTCTGAATGATAGCTTTGCTGGATAGATTATTCTTGGTTGTAGGTTCTTGTTGTTCATCACGTTGAATATTTCTTGCCACTCCCGTCTGGCCTGCATTGTTTCTGTTGAGAAATCAGCTGACAGTCGTATGGGTGCTCCCTTGTAGGTAATAAACTGTTTTTCTCTTGCTGCTTTTAATATTCTCTCTTTGTCTTTTGCTCTTGGCATTTTAATTATGATGTGTCTTGGTGTAGTCCTCTTTGGATTCCTTTTCTTTGGGGTTCTGTGTGCTTCCTGGACTTGTAAGTCTATTTCTTTTACCAGATGTGGGAAGTTTTCAGTCATTATTTCCTTAAATAGGTTTTCAGTATCTTGCTATCTCTCTTCTTCTGGCACCCCCACAATTCTGATGTTGGTACGCTTGAAGCTGTCCCAGAGGCTCCTTACATTATCTTCACATTTTTGGATTCTTTTCTCTTCTTGCTTTTCCAGTTGAATGTTTTCTGCTTCTTTATATTTCAAATTTTTGACTTGATCCTTGCCTTTCTCTAGTCTGCTGTTAGTACTCTGTATAATAGTTTTTATTTCAGTCAGTGTATTTTTCATCTCCTCTTGGGTCTCACTAAATTTATCCATCTTTTCTAGCATATTCTTAGAAAACCTTATAAGCGTGGTTTTGAACTCTATATCCAGTCGTTTTTTTTCCTCCATTTCTTTTGCTTGTAATCCCTTCCCTTGTCTCGGCATTTTCACTGTGCCGGGGAAACTTCTGTGCTGGATTCAGCCGAAGAAGCCTCTGTTGAGCTTGGGAGGGGTGGAGTCTCAGGGCTTAAGGGACCGCCTTGCCTTCCAGTCGGCCCTGCCCTCCACGGCCTCTGAGTCTCACGTGACTGGGTAATGGCTGGAGTGGTCCTTGTGCGTGCGCGCACCCGCAGTGCCTCTAACCGCTGCCTTTCCAGCTCCCCTGCGAACCAGGACCACACGAGTCTAGGTCTCCAGGGTTTCGCCCAAAACAGGGGCTTAGTGGAGTCAGAAGTGGCACAGTTCGGAGGGTCCGTCTCCCGCCCACTCGCGAAAGTCAGGGGCACAATTAGCAATCTGTCCTCCGCGTGGTGCCGTGCGCGACCAGACCTCCGATCCTTTGCAACTCCCCTAGATTTCCGTGCACTTATCCCTTTTCACAGTCCAAACTCCCCGCTTATGAGTTTCAGCTGGATCTGGGGTTTAGTGTCGCAGGACAAGGGGTTCAATGCCTTTGAGAGTCTCAGTCTCCCTCCCGCCAGAGAAAACCAGCCAGGTACTCCAGCACCCGCTCTCTCAGCGTGCGCGTCTCCGTACCTCAGCTTTTTGCAGCTCCTCTGGGCCTCCGTGAGCCCCTCTCTTTCCCTCTAGTTGTAGAACTTACACTCAGCCAGCTTTCCTGTGGTTCTGGATGATGTCCGTTCTGTCTTTTAGTTGTCATTTTGAAATTGTTGTGTGAGGCAGCAGTATAGGTGTTTACCTATGCCACCATCTTGGATTTCTCCCTGTCTTTTATATTTTAACAACATTAAACTTGTTTTAATTAAAGAAGAATTTACATCTTTACAATGTTAAATCTTGAATCCACAGTGTAGTATTTCTTTCTGCCTCATAAAGTCTACTTTTATGTCCTTTAATAATGTTTTAAAATATTCTCCATACTAATTTTTGCATTTTTAAGTCAGTTCCTATATACTTTCCTTTCTTTTGGCTATTTTACATACCATGTTATGGTCTATTACATTTTCTAACTAGCTATTGGTGTAAAAGAACTTCATTGATTTTTGCTTATTGATTTGTGCCCAAGCAACCATGCTGAACTCTTTAACTTTAATAGTTTGTTGGTTCTCTTGGGTTTGCTGGTAAATAATTAAATCTTCTACACATACTAACCATTTGTCTCTTCCCTTTAGTCTTCTCCCTTATTTCTTTTAATTCTCATATGTCATTGGCCAGGATATCCAGTCCTTTGTTGAACAGAAAGGGTCATAGCAGGCATCCTTGTTCATTACTGATTTTAAAGATAAAGCTTCTAAAGTTACTCCATTAAGTGTGATGTTTGAACATTTTTACCAGATCTACCACTTAGACAATACAATCTCAAATAGTGTGTTTATTAATAAAGAAACTGAAACCCTCATTTTAAGAGACAGAATTTCTTGCCAATATAACACTAAGCTCCAAACTAAACTAAAAGTTTGAACACATTTTCCCTATTTAAAATAGTTTTAATTGTGCTTTTACCTCCTACATTTGCTTATTTCCTTTTGCCAAATTTTGACCAGGGGAATAGAGTGTAACGTTATTTATCAGTAGCTATCTATAAATGGATTAAAATAACTTATGGCTTGAACTATAGATACTCAAGTTCTGTATATGAGGTGTGTAACCAGTGGAACTGTTTTTACCATCATATATTCAGTTTTTACATTCATATTTATGGAAGCTCAGTGTTTGAATCCTATCTCTACCCAGAAACTAACTAATTATGTGACTCTAGGCAAATTACTTAATCTCACTAAATTCACTTTCTCCTTCTGTAAAATGTGAATTATATACATGTCAGTTCCTAGGATTATTGTCATAGAAATAATAATAATACTTAACTCATAAGAGTTTGGTGAAAATCTTATATTCTAGTGATTACAACACTTACAGTGATGCCTAACATAAAGCTATTGCTATTATTGCACAAACATTTTATTTAAACCTCACAAAAAAATTTATGAAGCAGATAAAGCCTATTGGATATGTATGTTAACACTTATTTTACAGATGAGGAAAGTGAAATTAATTTTATAAACAGGGCTAAGATTCAGTGGGTATACAATGACATTTTCTTACCAGATGTTAAAATTTTGAACTACTTTCATAAAGATTCATTGCCCAAGCATCCCAAGTTCCACTAATCATCCCCAACCCTGATTCTCCAGCTTTTCCCCTCGGACCCATGTACCTCTCCATGAGGCAGCAACTAAAAGGCTAACAGCTGATTAGCAGAAGGGCTCAAAGACAAACTGGTTGGTGATACAAGTCCTAGATTATTAAATATTTTAATATCATCTTTGTTTACTGTAAATGTCAAATCTAGGATTCATACCGTTCTTCAGGACACTATATTCTAATTTACATAATGGGACTAAATAAACAGGAAAGCAAAGGATCATAGTTTCAATGGATAAACTTCTCATAAGTAAAAAAAAAAAAATGTAACAGAATCCAGAAGAAGAAGAGAATATCAATAGCACCTTCCTACTGATAGAGTTAAATCAACCAACCCTGACTGGTTTGGCTCAGTAGATAGAGCGTGGACGTGTGAACTGATGGGTCCCAGGTTAGATTCTGATCAAGGGCATGTACCTTGTTAGCGGACACATCCCCAGTAGGGGGTGTGCAGGAGGCAGCTGATCGATGTTTCTAACTATCTCTCTCCTTTCCTCTCTGTAAGAAATCAATAAAATATATTTTCTAAAAAATAATTAAATCAACCAAATAATGTTTTAAATTGCAATATAGTTAAGGCTGAACATGAATAAAAAATATGCATGACATTTATTGTAAGATTCCTTTATATTTTACAGCAAAATAAAAAGTTTTACTTTTAATGTAACAACTCCGAATATCTTCCTAAAAAATAAATGTAATGTTTTATGATAAAATACGAAATTATTATTGCTTTTATAATTTCTGTTATAGCAAAGCCTCAGAAACATTCTACAAAGGTAATCTGGATCATAGTAACAGCCACCTGTTTAGTTGTACTTCTTAATTTTGAAAAGCATACTTTTGGCATAAAATTTAAGAGAAATCCTAGAATAGAAAAAAAGTTTCCAAGTCTAAAATTCCTCATATCAAATATTTTAAATATAAATTACCTATAGAAGAAAGCTACAGCAAATTCAAAGACCCTAAGTTATTACAAGACAACAGGCAGCACTGGCCACTCCCTTGTAGATTTCATGTCAATTTCATTAGGAACTATACCTTTGTATTACAGAAGTGGAATATCTCATTAAATAAAAATTCCTATTACATCATTTTAATAGAGTTTATAACAGGTAAATAAACAAAGATAACAAATGTTTACAGATGAGCTTGAGCTTACCACCATTTTGGGTTCCAAAGTCTATGAGCTTGGAACTTATAAACTTGGAATTCAGAAATTTTTTTCCATTGTAATAATTTTCTACTTTATGTTCTGTTTCCAGGCATATGTACTGTCTCCCACTTGAAATTATAAATCCTTTCAAATCAAGACCCATATCAAATTCCTGCATTTCCCCATGGGATCTAGCACACTTTAATAGCAATGATATGCATGCCAGCAACTACAAAGTAAGTGAATAAATGAATTAATTCATGAACTAACAAATAAATGATTGATGATGAGTTTTTTTGGCCAGACCTACTTGATTCTCCAATTAAATTCAGTAAATATTTCTTAAACATCTACTCTGAGCCAGGCATTTTAACTTTATAAAAGTACAAGATATATAATATAATACCAACTAATCTAATCAGAATTCACTATGGATTTATTTTTTAATATATTTTAAATTCACATATGTTGGGACAGAAAAACATTCTTGTTAATTCTTTATTTGATTTTCTTTTTTGCATTCAATTAACTTTCTTTTATTTATTTATTTTTAAATAAATCTTTATTGTTCAGATTATTACAATTGTTTCTCTTTTTCCCCCCCATAGCTCCCCTCCACCTGGCTCCCACCCCACCCTCTGCCCTTACCACCCCCACATTGTCCTCATCCATAGGTGCATGATTTTTGTCCAGTCTCTCCCTGCACCCGCCCTCATCTCTTTCCGCCTGAGAATTATCAGTCCACTCCCTTTCTATGCCCCTAATCCTATTATATTCACTTGTTGATAGATATGTATTTGTTGTTCATAATTTTTATCTTTACCATTTTCTTCTTCCTCTTCTTAAAAAATGTCTTTCAGCATTTCATATAATACTGGTTTGGTGTTGATGAACTCCTTTAGTTTTTTTTTTTAGTCAGTGAAGCTCTTATTCTGACCTTCAATTCTGAATGATAGCTTTGTTGGGTAGAGTAATCTTGGTTGTAGGTTCTTGCTATTCATCACTTTGAATATTTCTTGCCACTCCCATCTGGCCTGCATAGTTTTTCTGTTGAGAAATCAGCTGACAATCTTAAGGGTGCTCTCTTGTAGGTAATTAACTGTTTTTTTCTTGCTATTTTTAATATTCTCTGCCTTTTGCTCTTGATATTTTAATTATGATGTGTCTTGGTGTAGTCCTCTTTGGATTCCTTTTATATGGGGTTCTGTGTGCTTCCTGGACTTGTAAGTCTATTTCTTTCACCACGTGGGGGAAGTTTTCAGTCATTATTTCTTCAAATAGGTTTTCAGTATCTTGCTCTCTCTCTTCTTCTGGCACCCCCTTAATTCTGATGTTGGTATGCTTGAAGTTGTCCCAGAGGCTCCTTACACTATCTTCACATTTTTTTATTCTTTTTTCTTTTTCCAGTGGAGTGCTTTTTGCTTCTTTGTATTTTAAATCTTTGACTTGATTCTTGCGTTTCTCTAATCTGCAGTTAGGTTTCTGTAGAATATTTTTTATTTCAGTCAGTGTATGTTTAATTTCTAGTTGATCCTTTTTCGTCTCCTCTTGGGTCTCACTAAATTTATCCATTATTTCCAGGAAATTCTTGAAAAACCTTATAACCATGGTTTTGAACTCTATATCCAGTTGTTTGTTTTCCTCCATTTCTTTTGTTTGTGATCTGTCCTTTGTCTCCACATATTTCACTGCTTCCCTGAGTTGGTAGAGTAGCTTTGTATGCTAGGTGTCCTATGTGGCCCAGTAGCTCTGCCTCCCCAGTTACCTGAGGTGGACACTCTTAGTGCACCCCTTTGTGAACTGTGTTGTATTTAATTCTTGTTGTAGTTAATTCTTGATTGTTGTTGGTATCACTGGGGGGGGATTGACCTCCAAGCCAATTGGATGTGAGGATCAGCTGTGTCTGCACATGCTTGCTTGCCTCCAGATCTCTGCCTTTTCCTCCTGCTAGAGAAAGCCAGTGCCATAATCAGCAGTCAGCGCTCTATATGCGCACTTTCACACACACTTACGCACTTTCGCGAGCCCCAGACTCTGCCTTTCACAGCTCCCCTAAATTTCCCTGCACTCCTTCCTTTTCACAACAGTCCAGACTCCCCCGTATGAGTCTCACCTAGAACTGGGGTTCAATGCAGTCAGAAGTGGGGTTCAGTGCAGTTGGGATTTTCCATCTCCCTCCCGCTAGAGGAAGCCAGCCAAACCCTCCTCCACCTGTCCTCTCCATGAGTGTGTCTCTGTACCTCAACTTTTTTGAGCTCCTCTGAGACTTCTTGAGTCCCTCTCTTTACTTCTTTCTAGTTGTAGAATTTTCACTCATCCAGCTTTCCTAGGGTTCTGGATGGTGTCCGTTCTGTCTTTTAATTGTAATTTTAAAATTGTTGTGCAAAGCAGCAGTTTAGGTATTCACTTATGTTGCCATCTGGGTTTCTCCTCCCCTTATTTGATATTAATATTTCCATAAAAGTAAGCAATTCTACACATCTTTGGAGCTATTCTTCAGAAAACACACACACATACACACACACACACACACACACACACACAACACACAAACACACTCACCAAAAACTAAGATAATGAACAAAAAGTCACCTACTGGTTAATCATATCTAAATTTGACACTGATTAGTTTACCACTCAGGTTTTTATTTATTTGTCCATAACTCTCAATAAAAGACAGTTTCCACTCATATCTAAAAATAGTGAGAGAGAGAATCCAAGATGGCGGCATAGGTAAACACCTACACTGCTGCCTCGCACAACAATTTCAAAACTACAACTAAAAGACAGAACGGACATCATCCAGAACCACAGGAAAGCTGGCTGAGTGGAAGTTCTACAACTAGAGGGAAAGAGAGGGGCTCACAGAGACCCAGAGGAGCTGCAAAAAGCTGAGGTACGGAGACACGCGCGTGGAGAGAGCGGGTGCTGGAGTACCTAGCTGGCTTTCTCTGGCGGAAGGGAAACGGAGACTCTCAAAGGCATTGAACCCCTTATCCTATGACACTAAACCCCAGATCCAGCCGAAACTCATAAGCGGGGAGTTTGGACTGTGAAAAGGGATAAGTGCACGGAAATTTAGGGGAGTCGCAAAAGATCAAAGGCCTGGTGGCGCACACAGCACTGCGCACAGGACAGATTGCTGATTGTGCCGCTGGCTTTCGCGAGTGGGCGGGAGACAGACCCTCCCAACTGTGCCACTTCTGACTTCACTAAGCCCCTGTTTTGGGCGAAACCCTGGGGACCTAGTCTCGTGTGGTCCTGGTGCGCAGGGGAGCCGGAGGGGCAGCGGTCTAGAGGCACTGCGTGTGCCATGAGCACAAGGACCACTCCAGCAATTACCCAGTCACGTGAGACTCAGGGGCCGTAGAGGGTGGGACCAACTGGAAGGCAAGGCGGTCCCTTAAGCCCTGAGACTCCACCCATCCCAAGCTCAACAGAGGCTTCTTTGGTTTTGCAAGTCTGGTATCATAAAGCTGAATTCAACACAGAAGTTTCCCCGACATAGTTAAAATGCTGAGACAAGGGAAGGGAATCACAAACAAAAGAAATGGAGGGAAAAAAAACGACTGGATATAGAGTTCAAAACCACGCTTATGAGGTTTTTCAAGAATATACTAGAAAAGTTGGATAAATTTAGTGAGACCCAAGAGGAGATGAAAAAGGACATACTAGAGACACTGACTGAAGTAAAAAATATTATACAGAGTCCTAACAGCAGACTAGAGGATGGCAAGAATCAAGTCAAAAATTTGAAATATAAAGAAGCAGAAAACATTCAACTGGAAAAGCAAGAAGAGAAAAGAATCCAAAAATGTGAAGATAATGTTAGGAGCCTCTGGGACAGCTTCAAGCATACCAACATCAGAATTATGGGGGTGCCAGAAGAAGAGAGAGAGCAAGATACTGAAAACCTATTTAAAGAAATAATGACTGAAAACTTCCCACATCTGGTAAAAGAAATAGACTTACAAGTCCAGGAAGCACATAGAACCCCAAATAAAAGGAATCCAAAGAGGACTATACCAAGACACATCATAATTAAAATACCAAGAGCAAAAGACAAAGAGAGAATATTAAAAGCAGCAAGAGAAAAGCAGTTCATTACCTACAAGGGAGCACCCATACGACTGTCAGCTGATTTATCAACAGAAATGATGCAGGCCAGACGGGAGTGGCAAGAAATAGTCAACGTGATGAATAGCAAGAACCTACAACCAAAATAATCTATCCAGCAAAGCTATCATTCAGAATTGAAGGGCAGATAAAGAGCTTCACAGAGAAGAAAAAGCTAAAGGAGTTCATCAACTCCAAACCAGTATTATATGAAATGCTGAAAGGTACTCTTTTAGAAGAGGAAGAAGAAAAAGGTGAAAGACAAAAAATTATGAACAAATACATATCTATCAACAAGTGAATCTAAAAATTAAGTGAATTAAAAATTTGATCAACAGAATAAACTAGTGAGTATAATAGAATCAGGAGCACAGAAAGGGAGTAGACTGATAATTCTCAGGGGGACAAAAATCATAAAGCATCAAACAGACTGTAAAATTACAGCAGAAAGATTAAAGTTAGCTGAGGTAAATAAGTGATCAATCAAAGGACTTGTATGCATGCATATAAGCATAACCAATGACCACAGACACTGGGAGGTTGCGGTATGCCTGGGAGGAAGGGGGGGCAATGGGGAGATATGTATAAAAAATTAATAAAAAGAAAAAAAATAAAATAAATAAAATAAAAATAGTGAGAAAACTCTTTCAAGGAATTTAAAGCCTTCTTTCAGGTACTTCCAAAAAAAATCTATTTAAAATAGCAAGCATTTGTCAACCAACCCAACCAGGAGCTATAACTATACCACAACACCATGGTATCAGCCATCTGAAATGCTGCTGACAAATGTCCCATTAGAACAGGTTACAATGCCACCATTAGCAAGTCATCAGTCAATCTGCTGAGAGTCATTTTCCATACAATTTCCTTTCTGAAACCAGGAGGGTCACATAGTACCATTATGTTAAACAGCTCTGAGAAACTGAAAAATACTTAAAATGGAGAGTATGACATAGTGTATAATTTCCCACTTGCAGTTTTATACTATCAGACTAGCACACATGGTATTCTCATCATTAGCATCAGAAGTTCCATGGACGTATCATAAGTAATATAAACTCCTATGGTTGTAATTTGCTTACAGTCACATCAAGAAAAAAGAAGTTTCATGGTAGCTGCCTAGTTCCAGAAGTCATTTATTCTTATTAGAAAGCCAAAGCCAGCAATGACATGAGCAGAGCTGACAATTACAGCCTGGGAGAACTCAGAACTGGGATGTCACTTGGCTGATTGTTATTTGATATTTGGGTGGAAATTGGCCTGGACCTGGCTTATCCAAGGCACCAGTTGAGTTTTGTCCATCTCAAGCTTAATTTTTAAGATGATATTTAAAGGAAAATTCCCTACTTTCTCTAAAAGTTGAGGTATGTCTAAGCACATGGTGGTTCATTTGTGTGGAATAACAAGACTTTTTAAAAATTTGTATTTGGTGTTGTATAGATTTGAAATATTCTTCTTGGCTCTTTAGTCTATAATCTGTTTCCCATGTAGCTTACCACGGCAAATTTTCTTATGAGAGAAGCTCAGTTTCATAGATTAACAAAGCTCAAGAATCAAGCTGAAGTCCAAAGTAAACAGTCATTATAAAAAAATATTAATAGATCCCTAATCATTTCAAAATTATCTAATACAATTTGTTAACCACTTTTATAATAGCCACCAGTTTACTAATTGTATTCCTGAAAATATTATTAATGCAATTGTTTATGAAGTTTTTAAGAACCATAAAATGATTTTTATGCTAAAAAAATACAAAATAAATATTTAGCATTGTCATACAGTACATAGACCTTCAAGATGGCTTTCAAGATAGCAATACTACTGGTTTTCCTCTTATTACACAGATTGCTCCTGTCAGTGTTCTTTGATGGTTCTTCCTCAACCTCCTGATCTCTTAACACTTAATTCAAGTATTGCAGCACTCTGTATTCAGACTTCTCTATATACATTAATCACTTCACCTTTCAGGGCTTGAAAGACCATCAAAATCTGAGGATGTCCAAGGTTGTATAACTAGTTCTAAACTCCAAAATCATATATGCAATGGCTTACTCAGCACCTCTGGTTGGACACCTAATATACATCTTATGATTTACATGTCCAAAATTAAGTATCTGGTATCCTAACCTTCCCACCTCCCAACATACTCCCCTCACAGTCTTCCCTATCTTGGTTAATAACAACTTCTATTTTTTCAGGCCAAAAGCCTTGGGGTTATCTTTGATTCTCCTCTTCCTCACATTCACATCCAATCCATCAGAAAATCTTATTGGGTTCACATTCTAAATTAGCCAATGGAGTACTACTTGGAAATGAAAAAGTATACACACAAACACATGAACAAGAATACATTTTAAAATATTACTTTGAGCCAATGAAGTTAGTCACAAAAGGGTATATACAGTACAATTTCAGTTATGTAAATTCAAGAACTGTCCAACCTAATTTATAGTAATAGTGGTTAGAATAATCATTACCTCTGAGGAGTTGCTGAGGGTATTGACTAAAAAGGTATAAAGAAATGTTAGGAGAATGAAAATGTTCTATAGTCTGATATGGGTAGTAGTTATAAGGATGCATATACATGTGAAAATCCAACAAACTATTTTCTTAATATTTTTAATTTTATTGTATATAAGTCTTACCTTGATCAAGTGATCACCTGTTTATAATATGTATTACTAGTGTCTTAGGAAAGTCAAAAGGTTGGAGTATTCATTTACAAAAATTTTTGGAAAAGATTAAGGATGCTATCTCAATAAAAGCCAAACACAGGGATGAGGTTATCTAGGAACCTGTCTATGAATTTGACTACTCTAGGTACCTTATGTAAGTGGAATCATGCAATATTTATTCTTTTGTGACTAGCTTTTCTCACTTAGTGTAATGCACGTAAGGTTCATCCATATTATAACATATTGCAGAATTTTTTTCCTTTTTAATGCTGAATAGTATTCCATTGTGTGTGTGTGTGTGTGTACCACATTTTGTTTCTCCATTTAACCATCAAAGAATATTTGGGTTGCTTCCATCTTTTAGCTATTGTGAATAATGCTACTATGAACATGAGTGTATAAATAGTTGTTCCAGTTCCTGCCTTTATTTCTTGTAGGTATATACCCAAAAATAGAATTTCTGGATCATATGGTAATTCTATGTTTAATTTTTTGAGGAACTGTCATGCTGTTTTGTAGGGCAGCTAATAGCCAACCTGATGTATAGTATCTCAGTTTTATTTGCATTTCCCTAATGATTAGTGATGTTCAGTACCTTTTTGTGTGTTTTATTGGCTATTTGTATATCTTGTTTGAAGAAATGTCTACTCAGGTCCTTTCCCATTCTTTTAATTTTTAAAAAATTATTTAAAGTATTACAAATGATAGTAAATATGTCTCCTTTTTTCCCCCATTCACCTTCCCCCAGCTTCCCTTACTCCCCAGCTTCCCTTACCCCCCAGCACGTGCCCTCACCCCACTCTATCCCAGTGTCTTGCATCCATTGGTTATGCTTACATGCATACATACAAGTCCTTCAGTTGATCTTTTAAACTCCTTGCACTCAGCCTTCCCACTATAATTTAACAGTCTGTTCGATGCTTCTCCACTTCTGTATCTATCTTTTTGTTCATCAGGTTATAATGCTCTTTATTATCCATAAATGAGTGAGATCATGTGGTATTTTTCTTTTACTGACTGGCTTATTTCACTTAGCATAATGCTCTCCAATTCCATCCATGCTGCTGCAAATGGTGAAGAATTTCTTCTTTTTTATAGTAGTGGAGTATTCCATTGTTTAAATATATCATCGTTTTCTAATCCACTCATCTGCTGTTGGGCATTTAGGCTGTTTCCAAATCTTAGCTATTGTAAATTGTGCTGCTATGAACATAGAGGTGTATATATCCTTTCTGATTGGTGTTTCTGTGTTCTTAGGATATATTCCTAGAAGTGGTATTCCTTGGTCAAATGACAGTTCTATTTTTAAATTTTTGAGAAAACTCCATACTGTTTTCCACAGTGGCTGCACCAGTCTGCATTCCTACCAACAGTGAAGAAGGGTTCCTTTTTCTCCAAATCCTCTCTAGCACTTGTTTGTTGATTTGTTGATGATAGCCATTCTGACAGGTGTGAGGTGGTACCTCATTGTTGTTTTGATTTGCATCACTTGAATGGTTAGTGCCTTTGAGCATGTTTTCATATGTCTCTTGACTTTCTTAATGTCCTCTTTCAAAAAGTGTCTATTTAGATCCCTTGTCCATCTTTTCCACTCTTTTAATTGGTTTATTGTGTTGTTGAGTTGTAGAAGTTCTTCAAATATTCTGGATTATCAGTCTCTTATCAGATATATGATTTGCAAATATTTTCTTCCATTCCATGAATTGCCTTTTCACTCTGTTTATAGTGTCCTTTGATGCACAAAAGTTTTTAATTTTAATAAAATCCAACTTACTATTTTTTCTTTTGTCTCATGTGCCTTTGATGTTGTATCTAAGAACTCAGTGCCAAATTCCATATCATGAGGTTTTTGCCCTATGTTTTCTTCTAAGACTTTTATGTTTTTAACAATTACATTTAGGTCTGTGATCCATTTCAAGTTAATTTTTATAGATGGTACAAGATAAGGGTCTAACTCTATCATTTTGCATGTCGATATCCAGTTTTCTCAGCACCATTTGTTGAAAAGACTATTCGTTTCCCATTGAATGGTCTTGGCACTCTGCTTAAGAGATTCTAATTAACTCACTTTATAATGAATTCTGCTATAAGTATTAAAAATAAAATTACAATTTATTAATAATAAATGTGCTTTTTCTTTTGGGTATACCTCTGTGAACAAAGCAGAAAACTATTATATTACTGTTTGGTGGACTCACTTCTAAAATTATTTGACTCTAAATGGTGCAGCATTCTTATATATCATCTATATCTAATAGGTATAAAAAACATAATAAAGCAGAACAAATAATTTTTAAAAATCCTTAAATTTAATGCAGTAGAAATAAAATCTATCTAAAAGAGGGAGAATAAAGAGTAATAAAAATCAATGTTTCTGAACTCTGAGATTAGATTCTTAGTTCCTCAAGAATTATACTGATTTTGTGCTTTCCTTCCTAAATTTCCCTTACTACATCATTTGCCCCCATACTTTCCTTATTATCCCCAGAGGTCTCATTAACCTTACCAATCAAAATTCAACACATTTCAGTCATTAAATTATCTAAAGGGAAGTAGAGAACCTGATAAAATAAAACTATAGGGATGAAGCTAAATCCTTATTATTAGCAATTTTTAATTTCTATTCAATAGTTCCATGAAAGCAGCCAGAAATACAGATAAAAGTAACAGTGGAATAAAAATAGTAGTAGATGTAAAAGAAGCTAACATTCATTGAATGCTTACAATGTCTAAGAACTTAATATTAAATTTCATTTAGTCCACAAAATAACATATAAGACAAGTTATCAGGAAGCTGCAGCTTTACACTTCCCAGGGAACCACCGGTCCATTCCCTGCAGATCACTGAGAAAAAGGTTCGACCAAGGGGAAGATGGGTGCATGCACAGTGAGGTTGGGGTGATGCAGAGAAGGTACTTGCCTGTCAGTCTAACCTGGGACCAAAGATAATTGGGTAAGGGCTGGAGTCACTGCAAGAATGCAAAATCTTGGAAGTGTAAAATGCCCCCGACAAAGAATTCTCCCTCTCGACACTCACCCTTCTGTTTCTCTCTTGGTCTGTGACCTGCACTCGCTGTGCACCTCCATAGCCATGTAGCCCTAGAAGCCTCACGGTTCATGCCATGTGGACCTCACCCACAATAGACTGTAGCTGGGAACATAAACTAAGCTAGCCTCATGCTGGACTGGGCTGTGCAAATATGGGATGGAGGCTCTGGGCAGGGGTTTTGATCTGAGCCCTGCTGAAGACACAAATGGGACTTTTCCCATATCAGGATGTGAAGAAACAGGACCTTGGAAACCCAGCGGTTTAATTCCACAGCAATGCAGCTTTCCATGATACCTCATCCTCCCATGAAAGCCTCAGGGAATTCTTATTCACCCAGCACCCCAAGAATTCCACGTCCACCAGCAACAAGTAGAGTCACAGAAAGCACTCCATGAATAACATCCTTACCAATTACATCAATATTTCACAAACTTTAACCCAGGTACCCCTTTCACATGTTTGAGATATTTGTATACAATCTGTATTTCTGTATTATTAGTTACTTATATTTTTCTCTAAAGTCAACTATTCTTCTAAAAATGAGAACTTTCTTTTAAAAATTACCAAAAAAATAACAAAATAAAGAAAAAAATGTCTCTTAATGCTACATAAATACCTACTAAGATTCTAAGTATGAGACTCTTTAAAACGAGAGATGCAAAGTGTTAGAAAGATGTTACATGTGTCCTTTATACCAAACTGAGACCTTCTTTTGAACTAACCAGAAAATTCAAAAGCAGTGATTTGCCACTATCTGACTTAATGCTCTTTAAAAACTGTAATCATGTCACACAGACTAGGGAATCGTTTACTGTCTGTTCATGATACCTGCCCCTCCCCTAGGAAAACCACACATTCCTCTCCATTGGGGCTTGGGTGTGCTGCTATACCAACAGCAAGTGAACTCTCCTCTCAAACAAGTACACAAGCGTGACGTCTGCAACAGGAGGCTTCTCTTAATCCTCATGCTCACTACAAACAATAGTTAAGAAAAGAGTCTGCTGTAGGGAAGAGACACAATAACTTGCAACATCAATGATAACACACAGTAAATAGAAGTAACAGAAGGTCCAGGCCCCTTTGAAAACAAATGGAATTACGAACAAAGGTATAATATTGTCCTATTTAAGGAATAAACTTAAAAGAAAAAATAGTATCTACTGTAATAGGTACCTAAAGATTTCAAAAATTATAAACTATACTTTTTAAATTATGCTTTTATCTTCACAAAGTGTCCCAATTATTAACTTCACAGACACCATATCTCTATTTTTCAAAATATAAAATTGTGCAGAAAATTTTAACAGAAAAAAGGTTAGTTTATTTTAAAACCCTGTTTGACCTGAGAATTTCCTTCTTCCAGTCTGACCCAGGTACACAGTTGAAAAAAGCATGCCTGCTCCTCATCCTGCCCGGGGCACCTCACGTCTCCCTCCACCCACAGTAGTACACCCACTTCTATTGTCTCTCTGCCTTCATCTACCTAACGACTATGGCAAGTCTATTTCTGAACCTACACATGGAATTAAGTCTATTATCCAGAAAACTTTGTTATTCTTGTTTATAATTTGTCTTATTGAATTTCAGCTATGAATAGTAATCAATTTCATCATTAAATGGTGTTTTTAAGCTTCCAGATGTGTTGGGAGTTTGTTTAAAAAAAAAAGTTTTTTTCAAAATTTTACTAATATCAACATAGACAAACCTAGACTTGTAGGAAAGAACAGAAAACAAACACTAGCCAATCCTAGCTTTTTGCTTCTAACATATATGTGTGTGTGTGTGTGTGTGTGTACATATACATATATATATATATATATATATATATATATATATATATATATGCCTAAGCGACCAGTAGCTATGACACACAATGACCACCAGGGGGCAGATGCTCAAAGGAAGATGCCCAGCGACAGCAACTTTGCAGAGTGCCCTCTCACACTCTGGGGCATCTCAGGGGATGTCAGACTGATTGTTTTGGCCCAATCCCTGCAGGCCAGACCGAGGGTTCCCCCCCCACCCCAGTGCATGGACCCTTGCACCGGGCCTCTAGTAATTAAAAAATTACAACTAATCAAAACAAGGTCAAAAGAATGAATGAAAATAATTCAATTGAACTAGATTCAGAACATCAGCAGTTACCTGAAACAAATGGTGGGTACATTTAGCCTAATTAGAAAGTATATTTAGTGCATGACTGACAGGATAGGTACTTTGTCCTAAGGGGCTGAGGAAGCTTATTCAGGGAGCATGCCTTAGACAAAGGTAGAACCCCAGCATAGGCACTAGGACTCCATGACACAGAGTCTTAGCAGTAGTCAGAAGACCCTCTTTCCTAAGATTATAAATCATGGTTCTGCTTGAAGACTTAAGCCTAGTGAAGGTGTTATCAGTGGCAGTGGAATTCTTGGGCTGTTATAAGGAAACTCTCATGAGAGGATGAGTAATATTTATTGGTTTGGAAATAAACCCTGGGTTTCCAATTTCCCACTTCCATCCATCTCCCCATAGAAGAAGTCCAATCGTGTCTTCAGCAGGACCAGAATGAAGACCACTGCCCTTCGTTTCTGCTCCATATTAAAGTACAGCCAAGCCCAGCATCATGCGTGTGGAGTCTGCATGGCTACAGAGAGAGAAGGTAGCAATGCATGGACAGCGTGGGTCGTGTAGCAAGAGAGAACAAGAGAAGGGAAATCTTTGTCTGGGGATTTTAACCAGAAATGTCTTCAAACTAACCAATTAAATTTGCAAGATTTCACCTGCTTCTGATGGGGTCCACCCCCAAGCCAATCCATTGTTCCCCAGGCTAGACTGACAGGAAAGCACTTCCCCTGTGCCACCTGACTTTTACTGCGCATTTGTCCATCTCCTTCTCCTCCTCCAACAATCCAGGACCCGATGGGGGAAGGAGTGTTAATCCGCTTGGAGGAACAGTGCTGTGTGAAGTTGTAGCTTCCTGATGACCAAGTGCCTTTGCTTTCTTTTCTTTATAATATTAACTAATTATGACAATAACAAAGGCACTTGCTGTGTCCTGAAGGATGTATGTATTCTGCAAAGTGTCCTCTAGTATCCAAAGCTCTCACTGCATGTTAAAAACAGAAACCTCTCTAGTGCATGAGATCACAGATAGGTTCTCTATTACCACAGCCTGACACTTGGTAGTCCACCTATGATTATTAGTTTTCAAGTTTCCACATGGTTTTCCACTTAATTGCTTTTTATTGAGGTATAACTGAGATATAGCATTATATTTGTTTCAGGCATAGAATGTAATATGACTCAATGTACGTATTGCAAAATAATCACCACAATTACCACAGTTAAGTCTAGTTTACATCCATTTTTCACTTAATGTTGATATCAGTAAACAAAGCACACAATTGAAAATATCCCAACTGAGCAGCAAAGGAGCAATGGGACAACTAAGAGTATGGTCTGCAGTATAAGAGTAAAACGTGCCATGTTTATTTTACTGGCTTTTTGACCATGAACAAATGCATTAACCTTTCTGCTTCTCGGCTGACACATCTATAAAATAGGGATAATAACTTCATTATCTCATCAGATAATCAGAATAATCCTAGGAGGTAATAAAAATTAACTAAATCTGGAGCCATCCTTACTCAAAATCTTTTTCTTATGTTATAATACATTTCCCTTATTTTTAAACCATTCTCAGGGTGCACTTTCTACTTTTAGTTGGCAGAGTTGGGAACATCTAAAACTCAATGTGCCTGACTCCTAATCCAGGGCCCTTTTAACACATAATTCATTTCATTCCTCTTCTCCATCCATAAAAATTGACACAAATCGCACTCCAAATCAGAGGGAGTAGATAAACCAACTGCTTCTTCATCACGTTTCTCAGATGTGACTACAATTAACCACTTTTTGAAGGTAAGTATTGGATTAACAGGAGATTATAAATAAAAGCTATGGGAAGAAACCCTGTGAAAGCAAAAGATGAATCAGTTCCATACACACTTAAAAATAACATTGATCAGATTTTGAGAAACAGAAAAATATAGACAAATGGAGGAATCACTTCAAAATGTTTATTCCCTAACCAACCAATGATACTTCCTCTACCTACTTCCCTTTCCTCAGTCCAGCCCTAAGATTAGGATCACTTAGGTTCTTCAGTTAGGACCTGGCTGCCACCCTACCTTCCACCCAATTTACATCTTACTGTCTCTTCTGAAGTCTGGAGAGTGAGGCATAGAAGGATGATGTTTGCATTTGCTATTGTGAAGATCATTGATGACTTCTGTATTGCCAAGTTCACGGTTAGTTCTCAGTCCTCACGACTTCTTTCAGGCATTCAACATAGTGGACTGACCATCCTTTTCCTCTTAAACCCGCATCTTCCACTGGGTTTTCATGACTTCAATCTCCCAATTATCCTTTCACCTTGTAGGGCCTCTGCTTATTCCTTTCCCTTCTCCTGATCACTAAACATTGGAATGCCTCAGGCCTCAGTTCTCAGACTGCTTCTCCTCTTATGCTCCTTCTATAAGGGATCTTATCAAATATCACATTAATTGATGACTTCCAAATTTGTCTCCAGTCCTGACTTCTTCCCTATACTCAAAATGTTACAGCCAACTGCCTTCTTGAGATCAATACTTGAATATCTGAAGTAACAAGCATAAACTGAGTACTTGATTACCCTCCTTGGAGTTGTCCGCCTTAGTAAACTACACCACCATTTACTCTATGACTCACACACCAAAACTAGAGTTTCCTTCTCCTTCTTCCACATCCCATACCCAAACCACTAGCAAATTCTACTGGTTTACCTTTCAATTGCATTCCAAATCCAATCACTTCTCACTAGCTCCACAGCTACCACTCTGATCCCATCCTTCATAAACCATCACCTTGCTATGTCATTACTATAGTTGTCTTATAACCAATACTCTGCTTCCTCTCCTGTCCGTTATAGCCAAAAAATCATGTTAAATCATGTCATTTCCACAGTTAGACTTCCCATTAATTTTTTGTTCAGATTCCAAATAAATGCCGACACCTTATCTTGGCTTTAAGCTCTTAATATGGCCCTTGGCTTTCTCTCAAAACCATCTTCTTGCTCTTCCCACTTTATACTGGCTTCCGTGATGCTACTTGAAAGTGCCATACTTGCTCCCAATTTAGAGCTTTCCTACACAGTTTCCTCTGCTCCTCCAAGTGTTCCAATGGATGGCTCTCTCGTTCACACAGCTCAAATGGCACCTGTCAGAGAAGCATTCCCTATTTTATCTAAAATAGAACCCCTGCCCTGGCCTGTGTGGCTCAGTTGGCTTGAGTGTCATCCCATACACCAAAATATGATGAGTTTGATTCCCAATTAGGGCACTGGGTTTGCTCCCTGATAGTTTCTATCTCACATTGATCATTCTCTCTCTCTCCCCTTCTTTCTCTAAAAAAATCAATTAAATTTTCAAGTAATAATAAAATAAAATAGAATCCTATCATTCTATCTCCTTATGTTGCTTTATTTTTTTCTTAAAGCATTTACATTATATTAAAAATGCACTTGTCAACTTTATCTTTTGTCTCTTGTACTAGAATATACATTTTAAAATGGCAAAAAAAACACCTTTGTTTTGCTCATTAATATTTCCTCAGTTCTTGGAATAGAGTATAACACATCTTATATACTCAATAAATATTACTTGAAGAAATAAATTAGTGGCTCCATATTCTACATCTTAAGTTTTATGCAATTCCCAGTGTTTTTCAGCTTGGAAACATAATTGATGCACTAATGAATTGTTCTTAGATAGCTCATCACAATTTGAGGTTCTACCGCTTATATGGCAAGAGCTGTAAGATATTTTAACTCCATTTCTGGATGTTAAATTGGTCTAATGATGGAAAATGATTGTTGGTCATCTCCAGTGTGCCACAGTGCCTGAAATTCTACAGCAAGCCTTTATGAAATTAGTTCAACCCTCACAGCTTGCAGTCACTACATTTAAGATCACCTTATGGGGTAGAGATGAGGACTACTGAAGGTCCTAGGTAAAACCATTTGCTTTCGATAAATATGGCTATGATGCCAAGAGATGGATGATCCTCCAAGATGTCATCCCTGATCCACTGGAAAGTATGGCACACAGAAGGTACCAAAGAAACAATGCTATTGCAGGTCCAAGCCTTATACCCATTTGATAGAGTGACATGAGAGTCCCACTATAATTGCGGGTAGAATGAAGTCCTGTGGGCATCATAATATGGTCCAATCCATCCATCTCATGCATGTCTTCAGATGAGAATATCCTTGAAAGTGCACAGGAAACAACTCACACTCCACACCATTGGGCTCCACAATGTAGAATCTCACACGCTACACTCACGGCTCCACTTGTATTTCCTCCAGGAGTCTCTGCCTCAATAGAACATGTCCTGCTGCAAGCACGTCCAACGTGGGCATAAAACAATCACGTTCAGAATCAGTTCTGTATTAAACATGAAATGCGAATGCCTTTTTAAACACTACATATATTGAAGTCTGGAGTAATGAAAAATATGTAATTTATTCCACCACTCCTTTTTGGAAACTGTTTATTTAAAGTTGTTCTTTGGTATAGAAAAGGTAACTGGAAATTACTGAGCCCTCACTTGTATCTGATACTTCACATAAGTTCCTTCATTTGATTTAATTCTTACAACAACCACCCAGTAAGCCAAGTATTATCACTGACATTTTATAACTGGGGAAATAGAGCTAACCAGAGGTCTGCCCTCCAAGCCTCCGTATCTTTCTATGTCAGTTGATCAAACAAATAAAAAAAAAAAAGAAAGAAAAGAAAAAGGAAAACACCTGTGTATCATCCCTGAATTTTATACAGGTCTTTATCTCCACTATACCTACCAGTCAAAATAACCATCATTCCTTACCTGGATTACTGTAAGAGCCTCCTAACTCATTGATCTGTTTCCACACTTGCTCGCCCCATACTTCAATCCAGCCAAAGTGATCTTTATAAAATATAATATAAAACAAGCTGGCTTAAACACTCTAATCATTCCCCATTATATACTTAAAATATAACCAAAATCATTTTACCCTGTAGACAAAACTCTGGATGGTCTGCCAAGAACTCTAATTTTAAGCTTCTCTCTCTCTCTCTCTCCATAAGAACCTATTTCTATTCCTGGAACACTCTAATAGAAATAGGTTCTTATGGTTCCTTCTTTTGTTCTGGAACTCTTCATGCAGCTCTTCACATGAGAAGTTCATTGTCATTAAGGTCTCAGCTGGATGTCACTCCTCAGATGGGTCTTTCTCATGACAAGAAAAGGAGCCCACTCTCATCTCCTTACCACAACTTCCAGTTTTATTTTATGACAGTACTAATTACTACTTGCTATATTCTTTTTCTCATTTATTTTTTGTTTTTACTTCTTCCTCTCTCCTCACACTAAAACTTTGTTAGATAACCTGCCTGTTTCCTTTAGCATTGTAACTCAGCACTTAAAACAGTGCCTGAAATGCTATAAGTACTCCATAAATGTTAGTTGCCTCAATTTAAACTGTTACTTCCAAGATTAAATTCAGGTGTCCACCGCAGATTCTTTTCACTAAATTCTGACTTTTACTGAGTTTATCTTGGAATATAATCATTTTTTATAATTTACTACTTACTTTACATACACTGGCCCCTATCTACCAAATCCTTTAAATTAAAATTACATTTATTTTTCAAGGCCTGTTTTACTTCCCCCATAGTGCTTTTTTTAATCCCTAATCAAATCTAATCACTCCTTTATCGGTGTTAATATAACATCATTATTATGTTTCATTTTTTGAAACTTAGCTTGGCATGTTTTTTTATCTGATTCTCTCTACCTAGACTCTAAGTTGTGTGAAGGTAGAGAACATGTCTAATTGTTTCTTTTTCTCCCATTGACTATCAGACTGCCTTGACCATGGAATTTTTAAATAAATTCTTGCTGAATTAAGTAATTTTATCTTCCTACAAAGATCTTGTTGATTTCCAAAGATTTAGGGCAGTCATAATACAATAAAAATTACTCAAGGAAGCAGAACAACCTGTTTATGGACAATAATGATACTTCCAGGAAACATATTGGAACAACGAAGGTTCAAGGCAATATTCCACACAATCTAGAATGAATTCCATGGAGGAATAAATTGCATCTCACTGACTCAGAACCTATAAATATTTTTCAACTAATATCTACACAGAATGTTGAATTCCAAACAACTTTTAAAAACCACTAATCATTCACATTCTTGCCCAAATGTCACACAATGTAAAACTGATGGATCTTTTGTGACCTGATGACATTTGTCTCCATTCCTGAAGGCATTATAATGGAAATGTGGTCTTCTATCATCCTGCTACAGTTGGTAGAAATCCACTGGATACTTTTTAAAAATATTTTGGGAGCACACAATCATGCAAACCAATATCTGCCTGTCCCAGCAGGAGATAGTAAAAAATTTTACAAACACCAGATGGGATTTAACAGCTTAGTGAAACATGAAATCCTCCCAGAGTGCTAAGTCACTTCACAAACAACTCAAAGCAAATATATTTGATTTCCATTATACATATTTTTTCTTTCTTTAAAAATGTTTAAATTTTCCAATAAATGTTTTATCACAATCCTCTGACATTTAACTTCTCTTAAAATTAAATTGTGATTATTTACCCTGTGGATAATATGTACATTATTATTTGTGAATATCTAAACAACTTTTGAATTTCAACACAAGACTAGAACATAAGGAGTTCTAATAAGAATTCACCAGATTTCAATGTGTTAAATACCTGCTTCACCATAAATCCAAACAATCCAATGTGACCTTTCGTTTTTGTCATCTCTAACTTTAATCTTGCAACTATGCAGGTGTTGCTATTCTGATAAGTATTTTATAAAATAGTAGTTGCTCATCATTTTGTAAATCATGACCTAGAAACACACTATTATTTAATTTTATTTTAAAAGATTATTTGCTTGGACACTTCTGGAAATACAAGATTATAGTCATAAAATAGTTAATTTTTTATTCAAAGTGAGCAAAAGCACCAATAACCCTCCCCCCTAAAATATATTACTTATGTAATTAGATTCATATAAGACGCAATCAGGAGTAAGAAGAGACAGGATATCTGCAAATGTTCTTTACTCTTGTTTTACTTAGATTAACATTGAAAAATGGTGTGTTCTGCTTAACAAATTCTCAGTAAATGGTTGCAATCCACAAGAAAGCAATTGAAAGTCATCCCAAGATTTAATTTAGCTACATTTACTATATTAAGTATATAGTTCACAAATAATAGGCAACACAAGAAAAAAATGTATTCATGTGGCCCACCTGAGATAAGTGGGGTAGTTCAGATGCTCGGTTCCACACTCTGAACCACCCCACTTACCTCCGGTATGAAAACAATCCAGCGCTGGCTGGAGTGGCTCAGTTGCTATGGTTCAGTTGATTTGGCATCCTATGCACTGGAAGGTTGCCAGCTCGGTTCACAGGGCACATGCGTGGGTTGTGGGCTCAGTTCCCTATAGAGGTTGTACAGGAGCAGCAGATCGGTGTTTCACCCTAACATGGATATTTCTCTCTCTCTCCTTCCCCCATCCTCCCTCTCCCTCTCTCTCTCTCCCTCTCTCTCTCTCCATCAATTTAAAAAACAACAAACAAACACAGAAAAAAAGACAATTCAGGGCAATAAGAGGCTATAACAGAAATCAGAACAGCCAGAGTCAAAGACTTGTTAACTTATTTGATGACAGTTCCAAAACCAAAGAGGTCAAGGTCATGGATTTGCTCAAGTGTGGGTTCAAGGAAGTCACAGATAGTATCTTTAATCTCTAGAGTGAATGTCACAAAAAGCAAATCTAATTATGTTCCTCTCCTACTTAAAGCTCTTCAATAGCTCCCCTCTGACCTAAGCAGAAAGTTCAGGCTTTCCGAATGCCATTCAAAGCCCTTTAGGAATGGGGCTTGCTTTTATTCTCCAGCATGTCCCTCACTATTCCCTCTCCCTGCCTTTGCAGATGTTCATTAATGCGATGCCCCAAAAACACGTTGATCCATCAATATAACACACCCTCCCCTTGCTTTCTCCTGCCTTGTTCCCATCTATATGCCAGGCCTCCACCTAGAGGCAGCTCCCCCAGAAGTCCTGCATCCCCAAAGTTCTAGGAGAGCAGAAAATCCTCCTGTGAACTGCTCCCAGGGCTCACTGCATTCACATTGCAGGGTTGCTTGTCTCTGCTCTTCACAAAAATGAATGAGGCCTTACTGTGCCTTCTTACAGATTAGGAAATCAAGACTCAGAGCTAACTTGAGGTCAATTGATTAATGATGGGAAAGGAACCAAAACCCTGTACCTTCCCTTAACCATCACACTATGCAGCTATCCAGGCTGGAGACATTAATCCAAACATATATAGAAAATGTAAAGCATAGGACCTGTAATACATATTCTGTGTTCAATAAATACTAGCCATCATCATCATTAGCATTATTATTACTGTTTGGTCAGAGTTCATCTCTTTCAAGACAGACCTCCAGGAATCCTGCCAAATCCAGGATCCTTTCAAACAATGAGATCCATCTCTAGTGATAGCTTTCTCAAACTACTTCCCCTCCTTTCTTTCTTCAGAAATCTTTAATACCAACTTGTATTATGCTTCCAGAACAGTCAAAATGGGATTGCTCTCAAACACAATCCCTTTTCACATCCACCCACCAGCAATTATCCCTTGGCTATTAAAGTCTACATTGAAGAGTCTGAAAAAGGAAGTGTCTCACATCTTCAGTGTTGTTATTCTATCACTGTTTTAGCATGATATCCATCTTGATCCTTTTGGCTTGCCTCGGGCCCATTATATGTGAGGCCCAGGTAGAATGAATTTTTACAAAACTCTTTATTTCTTCAGGGAAGTGAAACTGAACCGTGTCCCAATGGCAGCAGCATCTATTTAAAGACAATCTGATTTGTAGAAACTTAGAATGAAAACAGGAACTGTCTGCTATTAAATATGCTTCCTGTAACTCAAGCTCAGTAAATTGAGTCTCTTGGTTTGCTGTTGCTCCACCTCTGGGAACTCTGTTTGAATCAACAGGGTTTTGTGAGTCCAGAGCAATGGCAGGATTTTCGGTTTCACAGAGAAACAAAGCTTTCCAGGAGAAAGAATCAGCCAGTGCACAGCAAGCACGGTGTCTTAACTGCAAATACACTTCAGAGCTCTGAAGAATTGCGTTAGTTCATTGAATCTGAGACTCATTCTTCCACATTGAAAACTAATTGCACAATTTAGCATACTTGGCATTTTCTTTTTAAGGGCAATCCAAACTTTGAAATACCTCCTGCATTACAGGTCCAAAGAGCCCTCATGAAAAAAAAATAAAATAAAATATTTGGTTATCATCTCATTCACAGTAGCAGTTAGAGCTACAGTTTATAACTTTCCATTTCCTGAGAGTAAATTTAGCCATAAAAAAGATTCCAATTCATAAATGACTCTACAGTGTTTTCAATCAGCTCCCATATTTTAAAATTTCATTTTAAAATTAGGTAAAAGAGTGAACACCTAAAAGTTGGCCACATTGGAGAACAATACTAGACTGTTACAGCAATGAGAAGTCCTAGATATAGGGATGGCAGGTCTCACATCATACAGCAGGTCTGGGAAAAGCAGGGGTTGGGGGTGGGGGGCGCAGGAAGCAAGCAGAGAAGAATTAAGCAGGTAATAGAGTGGTGGTCAGAGTGTCAGAGGGGAAATCTGAAGGTATCATCCTCATCTGTGAACATCTACATAAAAATCTAAATGTGTCTTCATTCCCTAACTGATCTCACTGTCAGATTGCAACTTTTAGATATAAAATAGGAACTCTTCAACCAACAAGGAAGGAATCTCAAAGACTTGGCCTTTCCACCTCATCTGTCTTCATTATCCCAGAGAACCTGACAGGGCTTCTTCTGGGAGAAGATTTTGGACTACGCACAGATCCTGAGGCTCTGGAACCCTCAGAAGGGACCACAGTCCTCTCCACAGTGTTGCCTCCCACATCTATTCCAGAATGAGGAAAAGTCCATCATGTTCTCCATTCTATGCCCTAGCTTCCATATACAAAATGCTCAGGTTTTTCACAAACATGGGGCTAGCATCCTCACAGTTGAGCTCAAGAATCTTTACCTTCTTGGGAGCCAAGTGTTGTTTTCTGAGTATCATTTTCTTTTTGTCTCTGTTATGCCAAGAACTTAAGACTCATACTATCTTTCCCTAAATTCCATGAGTATAATCTTTCTTAAAAACTGTGAGGGGAAAAAATGAATTGGCCACTTTAATAGTTCAAGCACAGTGATTAACATGCATTTTTTCTGAGTTTTCTGAGAATGAGAGTAAAAATATTTTAAGTAAAAACAAAGAAATTCAGAATGCCTGAAGGGGGGTTACATAAATAAATAATCCTTCATTCTTGTGCAGCACTCATTAGCATGAACTTCCACAGCCTTCACTGCATCGGTACATAACTAGCCTGAAAGTTTATGCAAATTTGAGGAGTATACACATAAGAACATTTTATGTAGACAGGTGCCGTGGCTTTTATGAGATTTTTAAATAGTGTAAATGGCCTCCACAAAAGTTTCAGGGGAGTTAAATTAATAAGAAATTCAAAATCTTTATTTTATTCTATTTTTCAGCCCTTTAATGCCACAAAATTTTTGCCAAGGTTGAGCACTTTGCTTCTAAAGATAGAGATATAGATTGAAGATTCTGCATATGTGGGCATCAGTGCAACCTTTTCCTTTTCCTGCTTCAGAAAGGGCCCCTATTTAATAAAGTCCATCCTCATCCAGGAGCTATATCTACAGATCTATTTATAGTTCCACTGCCAAGTCAATGCATCAAAATATTTGATATTTACTGAGTGCTCCTTATGTATGTACCTGGCACTGTGTGGAGCACTTTGTCTCATTTAGTCCCCATAACAACCCCATCTTGATGACTGCTATTATTATTCATACAGGAGACTTCGAAAATTAAGTCCTTGCCCAAGGGTATGCAATGAAAAAGTGGTGGACCAAAGATTTAAACCCAGATAGTCTAGTCTGACACCAGAGGCAGTACTCTCAGCCATTGTGATATACTTCTCCAGAAGGAATTTTATAGCAATATCATCCAGGAAGCTAACAATCAAGACAGTACCTTGTGATTTGTATGTATGTGTAGGGTGGGTCATTTTAATTTAATATTTTTAGACATGATCTCATCATCCATCTTTACATGGGTGGAAACTAGAGAGATTTTCACAGTAGTACTGGAGAAGAAGTGATAGATTGAACAACAATAAAAAAGTAAATGGAGGCAATGTAAAAGTACTTAAGTATAATAGAAGAATAAATATAAGGACATTTATTAAATGTATGCTTTTTTTCTCTTAAGTACTACTTTTAAATTCTATCCAGAAAAACATGGGTGTAAGAATGTGAAATGGTACCCCCTTTTGGAAAACAAGTTGGCAATTCCTCAAAATGTTACATACAGATATGACCCAACAATACCACTCTTAAGTACATAACAAAGATAACTGAAAGCACATATTCACATAAAAACTTAGACACTTATGTTCATAGTGCCAAAAAAGTAGAAACAACAACCAAAAACTGGGGACAACAACCCAAATATCCATCAATAAGTGTATAAATAAGATTCAATGTGTCTATAAAAAATGGAATATTATTCAGCAATAAAAATCCATGAAATATTGGTACATGTTACAATATGGGGGCAGCTCAAGAACAGTATGCTAAGTGTAATAAAGCAGTCACATATTGGCCACATATTGTATAATCCCAATTACACAAAATGTCCAATAGATAAATCTTTAGAGACAAGAAGAAAATTAGTGGTTGCCAGGGACTAGGAGCAAGGGAGAAATGGAATGAGGAATGATAGCTAATGGATGAAAGGTTTACTTGGGGGAGGAGTGGTGATGAAAACATTCTCAAATTAGATTATGGTGATGTCTGTGCAACTCTATAAATATACTAAAAAGTATTGAATTGTAAATTTTAAAGAGAGGAACGTTATGGCATGTAAATTATATCTCAATATGGCTGTTGAAAATTGGTTACTAAAAAAAGCTTGTGGTTCCTACCTTTTACCACAGGGAATGGGCAGCAATGGTCAAGGTTTTGTTTCATCCCTGTCAGTCAGCAATACTTGTTCTGCTAAAAGCATCACTCACCACCAGCAGAGGGAGCTCAAATGATAGCTTTACCCACTCCTTGCACCCAGCTGTGCATCCCATGAGGACAGAAAAAAAATACCTTCAGAAAAGAGTATCTTTAGACAAAGAATATTTCTTGAGAGAAAATAAAGGATAGTTGAGTTTTCTCCTTTCTTATCCCTCCCCCAAAGGATTTAAAAGTTGATAGGAATATTCATCTCTTTAAACAAACCTACATTGATCCATTTCAGCAGGATGTGTTCACTCCAGGTATCTACCAACAGCAATCTCAGCTACATCCTCCAAAAGGATCAATAACTACCAAAAGCAGAACCAAGCAAAATTATTGCTGCTTTTCCCTCTCTGGGGCTATATAGAGCCAATCTAATAGAGGGGGGGAGGGAAATCAACTCATAAACATGTTTCCCAGAGAAAATATGTCTAATTTTGAAAATGTATACGTGCTTCCTAAAATTGCAGGCCCCTGTTGCACCAGCTGTTAGAGTTACAATGGTGCATCAAATGAGGGTAATCAATTTTACACAGATGAAGAAAGATGTAATATTTCCAGCTGAGCCTTGGAATTAACTAAATTTATATGCATGTTGTGGTGGAAAGAGCGTGGAATGTAATTTCAGAGGAAACAGGGGTCAAGCCTTCCTCCACCACTTAACAAGCTCTGTGACTTTGGGTGATTGCTCAACTTCTCCAAGCCTCTAGTTCCCTGCTTGAAAAATGTAGATGATGATAATGTCCACCTACAGGGCATCTGTAGACGTGAAGTGAGCATGTGCAATGCTCAATGGCTTCTCATATGGTTATTTTAAAAATGTACTTCCAAAAGTTTCATCTACTTCCTCAAAATAAGCCTCTATGAAAAAAGACAAAAATCATTCTAGAAAATTACATTCTCTTTACTTACATTTTAACATGATTGACCAATAAATTGAAATAATTTTGGTAATTGTCCACATCCAAAAAGCAAATAATTATTAAAGCAACTAGTTATAATTTCGATGTTGTAGAAGTGCTGGAAAAATAAAGACACATGACATAAACAGAATGAACAAAATTATTTTGTTTCTAAAGAAAGAGTCTACTAATTTCCAGAAACAATAACTACACCTTGGAAACAAAATGATTTTTCAGAGAAGAGTATTATGAAAATACTTCCCACACCTCAGCTTTCCCACTTACTCATTACATGACTTTAGAAAAGCCCTTTCAACAATGCGAACTTCACCTTCCTCACTTTTAAAAATGAAGATCACAACACCCAATTCAGAGATTTATTGTGGAAGTCAGATAAAATCAGGCATCTAACACACTTGCACAGCACCTGGCACAGGTGGGTGCTGAAAATGTCAGCTGTTTTTTGTCTCAGTATCCAGAAGTGTGTTTCAAGTCTTCACATAGAGAATATTTTTGAGTGTTTTGTCTCAGATATTTTCAAACAGATTAGATTATTTCTGTGTCTATTTCAAATAGGTTAATTGAATTCACTCCAAGTACACTCTGTTCCCATCACTTCATCAAAATTTTTCTTGTAAAGATTAGTAATGACCTGCATGGGGCTAAACCCAATAGACAATTCTCTCTCTACATCTTAAGTCAATTAGAAGCATATTTTACTGTTGATCACTCATTCCCACTTGAAACATTTCTTTCCATAGTTTCCAGAACACCACTCTCCTGATTTCCCTCCTACCTCCCTGGCCTTCCTAACAACTCTGCTGCAAATGTTTCCAGGGCCCATGCTCTCTACACCAGCTATTTTCATCTGGTATGCCGCAGGACACTGCTGACTATTTAGTCAGTGGCACTGACCTCCTTTCCCTTAGGTCAGCGGTTCTCAACCTGTGGGTCGCGACTCCTTTGGGGGTCGAATGACCCTTTCGCAGGGGTTGACTAAGACCATCAGAAAATGCAGATATTTACATCATGATGCATAACAGTAGCAAAATTTCATGGTTGGGGGTCACCACCACATGAGGAACTGTATGCAAAGGCCGAGGCCTTAGGAAGGTTGAGAACCACTGCCTTAGATTGTCAGATACAAAAAGTGACAATAGCCAACACAACAATACCTGTCTGGTGTGAAAGAGTCAAAATTATACCTACTTTTTGGTCAGATTAGCAAAAAATATATATATATATATATTGGTGTGGCACAGAATTTTAGTTAATTCTTTCTGTGTGCCATGGGATGAATCATGGTCTACAAGTGACCTTTTGTAGGGCAGTCTTCAGAGATCTTCGGGCTCAGCCTTTGGATCGCTTCTCTTTTCTGTCTGAACTCACTCTCTTCATGATCTCAAAACGCCTTACAGCTTTAAATACTTTCTATATTCTTAACACTTAACCAAATTTTAATTTCCAGCCTGGAGTTCTCCTCTGAGCCTCAGATATATATATTCAACAACATTTTCGGTGTTTCCATTCAAACATATACTATGCTCTCAAAATTAACATGTCCAGTTCCAACCTTCTTCTCTCCGCGCCCCCCCCCGGGCCCCCCCCCCCCCCCCCCCCCGCCACACACACACACACACACAAACTTTTTCTTCCCACAGTGTTCTCCTCTCAATGAATGGCAGTTTCAATCCTTCCAGTTGCTCAGGTCAAAACCTTGAATTCTTCCTTGATTGCTCCCTCCTTCTCACAAACCTCACATCCAATCCATCAGCAAATTCTGTCAGCTTTATTCTCAGCACATATCCAGAATCCAGTCCCTAATCCAGCCACTTGTCCCCTCCACTCTCACCCTGGCCAAGCCACACTTGGATTACAGTAGCCTGGGCCTTTCACTTAACCCCTTCATCATTCATCTTTTCCTTCCTCGCAGACAGTCATTCTTCTAATGACAAGTAGACCAACTTGCTCCTCTACTCAAACCTTCCGGTGGCTCCTCATCCCTTGAAGTAACATCTGAAGCCCCTACAATGACCACTCTGAGGGCCTCCTCTCTCCCCAGTGCCCTTGAGCTGCCCTGGCATCCTTGCTGTCCCTCCAACATGGCAGGCCTGCTCCTGCCCACTCAGGGGCCTTTACATTTGTCATTTCTTCTTCCTGGAAAGCTCCTCTCAGCAGATGCTTGCACATCCCACTCTCCGCCTTCCTTCAGGTCTTCACTCGATGTCACCTCTCAGTGAACCCTCCTCAGGACATTCTACTCATGACTCATTCACCCTCCCTGCCCTCACACCCCTTACCTCCCATCTCGGCTTTATTTTAGCTAATTGTCACATGACATTCTATATATTTTAGTTGTCTATTTGTTAATTGTCTGCTTCTCTAGAATGTAAACTCTCTCTGGAATGAAAAGGAAAAGAATTTTTGTCTGTTTAGTTTACCTGCTATGTCTCCAGAACCAAGAACAGCATCTTGCCCTAGCAGGCACACAATAACTATTTTGTTGAGTAAGTGAAAAGGATGAAGAGATTGTTTTGTTAGGCCAAGAATAGCTGTTAATTAACCTCCTAAATATAATTAAAGCCTTAAGGCTTTTGGCACTTAAATAGATCAATTTTAAATTTTAAATACTTGTTTATGAAACAAAATCTATGGTAGCAGACAAAATAGTTGGTCTCTTAGCATCCAATTCTCTCTCTCTCTCTCTCTCTCTCTCTCTCTCTCTCTCTCTTTCTCTCTCTGTCTCTGTACATATACATATATAAGTATATATATAACCCATCAGGCAAACACATTCCTTTTATAGTGCCTCACTAAGTTTAGTTTATACATCAAACTAAAATTTAAACCACAGAAACATACTGCTCTTTTTCTCTCAAGGATTTCCATTCTTGCTTCTCTTCAGGGATATGTGTTATATGCATAATGCAAAACAGTGGAGGGGGTATTACAGTTAATACATATAAGAATTGAAATTACAAATCAGGGAACAGTTCCCATTCTTTCATAAAAGTTTTCTATAGAATGAAAACAATCTATTTCTTCATCCTAGAACCTAGAACCTATATGAAATAGTCCATAGTGGAATAAATTACAGGACATGTGAAATTTCACCAACATTTTTTAGTCACCACTTTTTTTGGATTTTAGTGTTTGTTTTTTGGGGGGTTTTTTGTTTTGTTTTGTTTTTTACTATCCTCTAGGACAGTGGTCGGCAAACTCATTAGTCAACAGAGCCAAATATCAACAGTAAAACCTTTGAAATTTCTGTTGAGAGCCAAATTTTTTAAACTTAAACTTCTTCTAATGCAGCTTCTTCAAAATAGACTTGCCCAGGCCGTGGTATTTTGTGGAAGAGCCACACTCAAGGGGCCAAAGAGCCACATATGGCTCGCGAGCTGAGGTTTGCTGACCACTACTCTAGGACTTCAAGAAATTTGATTCTTATACAAAGCCATCCTATGCCATCCGTAAGTGGGCATAAGAACTATGTTCTAACCAGAGATAGTAACTAAATATTATTTTTTAAACTATTCTAAATTTACTACTTAATGAACTATTCTCTAACATATACATGTATATGTGTGTGTGTGTGTGTGTGTGTGTGTGTGTGTGTGTGTGTATATATAAATTTTAGAGAGAGAAAAGGAGAGGGGAGAGAGATAGAAATGTCATTGAGAGAAAAACATAGATCTGCTGCCTCCTGCTTGTCCCCTACTGGGAATTGAGCAGACAATCAGGGCATGTACCCTGACCAGGAACCAAACTTTGACCTCCTGGTTCATAGGCCAATGCAAAACCACTGAGCCTCACTAGCTGGGCTGAACTATTCTTTTCTCTTTTTTCTAATACATTTTATTGATTTTTTACAGAGAGGAAGGGAGAGAAATAGAGAGTTAGAAACATTGATCAGCTGCCTCCTGCACACCCCACACTGGGGATGTGCCTTGCAACCCAGGTAGATGCCCTTGACCAGAATCAAACCTGGGACCCTTCAGTCCTCAGGCTGATGCTCTATCCACTGAGCCAAACTGGTTAGGGCTGAACTACTCTTTTCAATACTCTTCTGTCATAGACGTTTTTTTCACTTCTTTTATTTCTTTTGTCTTGGCCACATCATGTAAAATAAAAACTTCACATTTTAAATGTTTTTTTGGGGGGGAAAAAAGTTGCCTATCTCAACATTTTCTAAGGAAAATTAATTAATTTTAGAAATTATATATATTTTCCACTTACACCTCAAAATAAACTAAGTTGTTTATTTTTCTTTGCACAATGAAATTTTTAAAATTTTTCTCCATTTCCAACGTCTGTGATATTCACTCTTTCTTCCTATGTAATTTATACACCTTTTCCTCTGAAAAAGACCGGCCAGACTTCTGCCACATGTTCTGTCCTGGGCTATGGCACAGGCTCTCAGTGTGAAGGTTGAAAAGCATTTGGAAATGAAATAAAAAGCAAGCTGTCAAATGTTTTCAATTTCACAGAAAAACAGAACCTCTTCTGACATTTCATATATAGACAAACCCACAGTACAAACCAACATTAGAAGCATTAGAAGTCAACGTTAGCGTCAATTGACAACTTGACTGTCCACAATGATTTGGCACTGGAGTGGTCACTCAGGAGATTTTTTTTTTAACATAGCAGAAAACACTGATCTTGCTCTTAAAAGACTTCAAACTAACAAGTATCTAAAGCAAGCTCTGCTACTTTTTTTAAAATTTCTTTATTAAGGTATTACATATGTGTCCTTATGTCCCCAATACTCCCCCAATTCCCTCTCCCACTCATGCCCTCACTCCCCTGTTGCCTGTGTTCATTGGTTAGGCCTATATACATGCATACAAGTACTTTGGTTGATCTCTTCCACTTACCTCCACCCTCCCCTGCCTTCCCTCTGAGGTTTGACAGCTTCTCTATCTCTGGATCTGTTTTTGTTAATCAGTTTATGTTGTTTATTATATTCCATAAATGAGTGAGATTGTGGGATATTTATCTTTCTCTGACTGGCTTATTTCACTTAGAATAATGTTCTCCAGTTCCATCCATGCTGTTGCAAATGGTAAGAATTTCTTCTTTATTACCGCAGCGTAGTATTCCATTGTGTAGATGTACTATAGTTTCCTAATCCACTCATCCACTGATGGGCACTTAGGCTCTTCCTAAATATTAGCTATGGTGAATTGTGCTGCTATGACCACAGATGTACATATATCCTTTCTGATTGATGTTTCTAGCTTCTTAAGCTCTGCTATTCTATATATCTACCTAGCCCAGTGTTGAAGACTGCACACACACACCATTCATAACACTCAAAACATTCAATCAGCCTTGAAATTGAGGTGTTTAAACTTCATTTATTAATACAATTTGTTGCTCTGTTTTGTCTCCTTGCCACTATAATAAATCTACAGTCAATAGCCCAGCATCATAATTATAGAGCTTCACATGGAGAGAGAGAGAGAGAGAGAGAGAGAGAGAGAGAGAGAGAGAGAGAGAAGGAAAAGAAGAAGAAGAAGAAGAAGAAGAAGAAGAAGAAGAAGAAGAAACTGTATTTCCATTAATTTAAAGTGACAAAAATTTATATACTCTGATTTCTCTTCAGATCATATAAATCTTCTGCCTTTTACTAAAAGGATGATAACTTTATTAGTGTTTGGAATAGTGTTTATTTTATCTATGAAAAGAGCTATTGCTAAACAAATTACCGCTATAAAAACCATTCTTTATTTTTGCATGCTATTTTATTTCATTCCTTCATTGGTAAATCTTGCCCCAAAAGATCATTCACGGCACTAAGATCCATTTAAAAAAAATTTTTTTTAATTGAGTTTGTCTGTTTTTAATCAGTGTCTGTCACACCCACTGGCCAGAAGTTCCAGAAAGCCAGGGACCATTATACCCTCAGTGCCAAACACAGTGCCAAACCAGAGCAAGTACTCAATAAATATTCAACAAATAAATAAATGTCCCTTTTTATAGCACTCTCTGTGCCTGGCATAGCTTAAATCTATATTAGTGGTCAATAAATTTTTATAAATTGCATTGAGAGAAGCGTCTTGAGGGAAGTGGTTTTGGAATGACAAATTTATTCATTAAACCACTGAAATTATAATTATAAGGCATTTGTAACCATTATTTCAAGTACTTGCTTAATTTGACATAATTTTGTTAACCCAGTTGCAGTTTTCTTGTTCACGCTCTAAATTAACACACATATTTCTTTTCAGAAAAACGCATATTAAGTCAGACTTTTCTTGCCCTCAAAGGAATTATTCCCCTACCTATTCCAAATTATTAGAGGGTATGCTTATATCAAATTTCCATTAATTACTGATTAATCTTGATGCTAAAAAACTAGGAATATTTAAGTGTAGATACAGACTATTATCAACCAACCAGGTCCTAGTTTCTTTTCTTTTTTTTTAAGATTGATTTTTTTTTTTTATTTCACAGAGAAGGAGAGGGAGAAAGATAGAAACATCAATGAACCTGTAGCCCCACTTAGATCTCTCTAAAACAAGCATGTCAGACTCGCTGCCCCCCGGGCCTGCATGTGGCCCACAAAGAATATTTTTGCAGCCCAGCCAATCTAATGGTATGTAAGAAACATTTAAATAAAAATTTCATAACTTAGCTAAAGCCGGTTTGGCTTAGTGGATGGAGCATCGGCCTGTGGACTGAAGAGTCCTGGGTTTGATTCTAGTCTGTGGCATGTATCTTGTTTGCAGGCACATCCCCAGTGGGGGACATGCAGGAGGTAGCTGATCAATGTCTCTCTCTCATCAATGTTTCTAGCTCTCTATCCTTCTCCTTTCCTCTCTGTAAAAAAATCAATAAAATATATTTTAAAAAATTTTATAACTTAATTTTACAATATCCTGTTATATATAAAAATTAATAACTAGAGGCCTGGTGCACAAAATTCGTGCACAAGGGTGGAGGGTGTCCTTCATCCCAGCCTACTCACTCTCCAATCTGGGACCCCTTGATGGTTATCTGACTGCCCATTTAGGCCAGAACTGCCCTTCCTTGTAAACTCAGTCACCCCCAACTGCCTTCCCCTGCTGGCCTGATTTCCCACAACTGCCCTCCCTTGCAGGCCTGGTCCCTACCAACTACCCTCCCTTGCTGGCCATCTTGAGGTGGCCATCTTGTGTCCACATGGGGGCAGGATCTTTTGACCACATGGGGGCAGTCATCTTGTGTGTTGGAGTGATGGTCAAATGCATATTACTCTTTTATTAGATAGTATAGAAGCCTGGTGCATGGGTGGGGACCAGCTAGTTTGCCCTGAAGGGTGTCCTGGATCAGGGTGGGTGTTCTCTTGGGGCATGGGGTGGCCTGGGCGAGGGGCCTGTGGTGGTTTGCAAGCTAGCCATGCCCCCTGGTGACCCAAGCAGAGGCCCTGGGACTTATTTATCTTCTACAATTGAAACTTTGTAGCCTGGAGGGGAGCCAAGCCTTCTGCTTGCACAGCCATTGAAATTTTGTTGTCGCCAGGCTTTGGGGAAAGCTCGGCTTCCTCCATTGCCAGGGGCGACCCAAGCCTCTCTCCTGCCCTCTCTGTAGCTGTAGCCATCTTGGTTGAGTTAATTTGCATACTCATTCTGATTGGCTGGTGGGTGTGGCTGGTGGGTGTGGTGGAGGTATAGCCAATTTGCATATTTCTTTTTTATTAGATAGGATGAACTGCAACATTCACTAATGACTGATCACTATAATTATGTTGCATTCATTTCCCTTGAGCACTTAAACACAGGCACACCATTTCTCTCCACTAATGCTAGCAGCAAATATTTTAGCA
This sequence comes from Lasiurus cinereus, assembly GCA_011751065.1. Classification (NCBI taxonomy): domain Eukaryota; kingdom Metazoa; phylum Chordata; class Mammalia; order Chiroptera; family Vespertilionidae; genus Lasiurus; species Lasiurus cinereus. The sequence goes on from JAAGEH010000304.1 coordinate 14,088,811, forward strand.
GCCGATGGCTACGTCATTAGTCTTGGATTGACTTGTTTGGTGTGTGCAACAGGAAATATTTTGCTTTCAGAGAACAAGAAATATAGGTTTATTTGAGTTACACTTATTAATTTGTGCAGTTATTCAGTGTCTAGTAAGTTAATGTTCAAGAAAAATATTAATTTTTATTAAAATGTTCTGTTATTTCATATTAATGATTACTCATTTATTTCAGCCCTTTGTCTCCAGCACTTGTCTATTGAAATAAACCTACATTTCTATGAATATTGAAACTTTTGTGTTTTTGCGGCCCACATAAACTTAAACCTTGTTTATTTGGCCCATGCTAGCCCTTGAATTTAACATGCTTGTTCTTAAATGTATAAGATTTGTGTAATAGTGACCTGTAATTTGTTGAAAGTCTCGCAGAAGGACCAAGACCTAGATAGAGGTTTATCTATTCTATGCACTCCCTGACCTTGATGCTAGAACTGTTTTTCAGGAACCTACCCAGGATGCTTTGAAGGACCAGGAGATGAGCTGCTGAAATCCCCTGAGGGCTGAAACTGAAGGACCCTCCTATGACTTCCTCATGAACTTTCTTTGTTATGCCTTGATTATAATACTGAAATCTCCACCAAGAAGCAGAGGTTTTCTGCCATTTTTGAACCTGGATATATGTATAGCCATGTTTTCTGAATGTTCCTAATGTGCTGAAATGTTCCCACCTACACATGCAATGACAAAGTCTACCTCTGTTTATGCATAATTTCCCCTAATAAAGATAGATTAGATGCTTTGCTCAGGAACACACTACTCTGGCAATGATCCCCGGTGTGTCTTTGATTGCTGGCTTAAAATAAAGTTCCACTCATAAAATCATTTCAGAGTTGTCTTTCTGCTGGCAGCTACTGAGCCCAGTTCAGTCTGGTAACAACATGTATTTATCACTGCATTCCCAGATTGGCTTCTATTGGATGTGCAGTAAGTGCCTTTGAATAAATATATTCTGATGAAAACTGGGAATGGAAGCTATACTAAAACTGAGGCCTCCTAAATGTAACTCAGACAGTTTCACTAGCAAATCTTCCCAACCAAGGTGATCTCAGAATTTTATGACACATTCTTTTTTCATATGAAACCACAGTAAATGTTCAAAGTGCCCATGCCATTAGCAAATGAAAAACAAGAGAACCCTTGCCTGTTCCAGTTCTCCTATCTCTATAGAGTTGAATAAATTGTTCAAGAAAAAATACTCTTAAAAAAAAAAGTATGGTGAAGGCCTCAGAGGAGTGGGTGTGGGATGGAGAGGGCCAATGGGGGGAAAATGGTGGTGGGGGGGGGGGGGAACATCTGTAATACTTTCAACAATAAAAATAAATGTAAAAAAAACTGATGAGAGATTGGTTAGGTATTCTAAAAGGTTGATTTAAGTGGGAATATTTTAATTGAACACACCTATATTAAACTTTTAATAAAAAAATTTAAATGCAAAAAAAAAAATGGAATGTCCCCTCATTGCTTACTGCAATAACCTTAGGACATATTAACTCTCCTTCTAACAGTTTTGTAAACTTAGTACAATTATCTCGCCTTGCAAATAAAGAAACTGGGCCTCAGCGATGAAGTTGCTCCAAGTTCTACAGCTTGTAAATGAGAGAGCAGAGATTTGAACCCTGGTCTGTGAGAACTTGAGACTACCAGCCACCCTCATGCCATTCCACCCTCCCAGAAATACTAATGGGAAGTTAGGGAGAAAATAGGAGGGGGGGGGGGGACAGAAAGAATGTGGGGAAAAATAGTGAAGGTTTGTAAGGAAATTAAGGGGATTGTTTCTTAGAAAATGTATTTAGAATGTATTTTTTTAAGCTTCAAAGAGATTTCTTTCTGCCAACTACCAATCCAAAATCTATGCAAAAGAAAAAAATCTATGAAACTTCAAATCAAAATGTTAGTCCTATTAAAGAAAAATTAAAACAAACAGGCTCATTTTATTAATCCACAAACCTAACAACACTCAACAAAACGTTTCTGTAAATTTTAATTGCAGCAATCTGGACAATGTTTTATTATGACTCATTGACTTGAGGCACAATGTTTGTGCAATATATTTTGCCCTGCTTTATGAGATTGTAATTGCAGTGAAATGCTACTATGCATACTCAACTAAAATACACCGGACTTATCAAAATAAAGCATTTTGGGAAATAGGGTGCTCTCTGTTTATTTTACTTTATAAATTCCGTATATCCAAAGAATAAAATCCATAAATTTGTTCTTCTAGGAGAGCTGTATAATTCCTTCTTATTTTTACTATTTCTGCTCAATACCTCTGTTTTTTCTTTTTTGAAAAGTGTTTCCAATTGTTATTTGTTTTCTAGTGTGGGGGAGAGCTAATTCCTAAAACATAGAGTGTTTTCTCCTAGCCACTTCACAAACAGGGGCCCAGAATAAGAGTCAGGATGTTCTATTCTGTACTCTGCAATGAGGAACATGTCCAGTGATGGCACTTACTCACCTGATTCAACCATTTATTTTATCCTCCCTCTGGTTTTGCTCTTGATGGTACTTCCATCTTTCCTTATTTAATGAGTTCTAATGCCCCTTTATTCTGTCTTTCTCTTTCTTCTGAATATTGTTTATGAGGTAAATACTCCAAGGTTTGTTGATGGTTACAGGTCATAATCCCTTTGCTAAAAGCATTAAAGTCATAGATGTTGCAGAATGAAGAATTTTGGAGAATTTAAAAAATGGAACATATTCAGAATGCTATCCCATATATTAAATAAAACCTCCAATGGCATCAGGGGAAGTACCCAAAAATCAAACACATCAACATTTCTGCAGCAAAATGAGAGAATATTAACATGAAATGAGAGATAGACTATAAATAGAATCATATCTGTTCAGTTCTGATTGGACCACCAATTTTTTTTTAAAAAAAACCTTTCCCTTCTCAGAGCTCCTAGGATCTCTGAACTGCAGATCAGGGATGTAGGCCTGTATATGCTCTAGAGACAGGCATGAGGGAAGCAACCCTGCAAACAGGAACCTTTTAGCCCTCATCATTTTGGGGCAAGGTTCATGCTTTGTCTCAGTTCTGACATTTAATTGTGAGCATGTGGCCATGGTAGATGGTTAAAAATTCTAAAAGTCTATTTCTGAAGAGACGAGAGAAACATCCATCACAGTGGGCATATGGAAGAGTTTGTCTGGATACTAAACAATATTTGGCAGAATTAAATAAAGCATGTGAATAAAGAGAAGGAAAGATCATTTAATTTCAAATACTTTATTATTTTTTTATCATTAATTTTATTCCTAGTTTGAAAAGAAAACCTATGCATGGTTTACATGTTAGTTTGATTGGACACATGTTCTCAGGAAGCAAGCTGCATGCCAGTAAAACTAGGTTCATTATCATACATGAAATAAGACAAGGGGATCAAAATGAGCTAAAGAATTGATAATAACATGTGCCGCTATCCTTTCTTTTAGCATGTTTTGATATATTTAAAGGTTTCCTTTATGTTGAATAAAATAAAAGACAGATCCAATTGATTTTATATGATAGGCTATTTCAAAGTAATGAATTAGCTGAATTAATACTTCCTTGCAAAATAAATAATTCTGAAAGAAAATAGATCTTTATTCTTAAATCCTCCTCCCTTCTCAATTAATTAGACTTTGTTGGTGAAAGGAAGTTAAGAAATTCAGTATAAGTCTGATTATATCATGAATGTAAAATGAGCAGGGCAAATAATGGGCTCTATACTCTTTTAAACAAGTTAAATAAGTCCATAATAGCCCACCAGTTGTGTAAACACTATTTCACTATACTTGTAAAAGAAATATTGACTTACCTGTTAACTAAAATTATCCTGGCATGCTTCAACTAAGCTTATTAGTAATTCCTGTGGTGTACATGAATGTTTTTAGATTTGGACCTATATCAAAGATTAAAATATTAGGAAATCATCCGTTTAGCAAGCCCAGAAAATAGACACATACCAGACTGCCCTTTACAAGAATCGATTTTAGGAACTTGCAAACTAAGAGCATAAGGAAGTAAAAAGTGATTTAAATTCTGGCATGAGATACTCCATTACACAATAGCTCATTAACACTAAGATACCTTCCAAAATCATAAATAAGAATATCTCAATCAGACAAAATACTAAATAAATACAAGTATACTTTTTAGCTTTTTAATCTTACTATCCCATATAAGGGAGTTGTTTTCCTCTGACACTTCAGTATATAACGTTGTGAGTAACTGGTTTCTGAGAGAAATATATGTAATTAACGGCCAAAAAAAGTCTCAATATATGCACACTTAACCCTATTGTTCACATTTTTTAAAATCACCATTCTTTCCCCAACTGGTTCCAATGCACTCCAAAAATACTATACTTTTCTTTACCAAAAATATGTGAATTTCTCAATACAATAATAGTATACCCAATATCCTATTCAGTTAAGTTTATATATATATATATATGCCTAGAATTTTCAAGAGATTTAGAAAAGGGCACAGAACTTAAAGTTAGAAGACTCGGGTTAGAATATTGGTTCCATCACTGATTTATTGGTCACCATTAGGAAAACCACTTTCATTTTTACCCTTCAACTTGAGGTTAGAATAATACCTACCTCTTAAAATTGTAATGAGGACCCAGTGAGAGCATGTGAATGTATAAAGAGCTGAACTAATGCTGATGGTCACTGTCATGCAATTTGAGAATCTGATATTTTCAATTAAATAGTATTTGCTACAAAACAGAAAGATCACTGCTTAGTGACCTTACTAGAATATTATTCTTCTTCTATTTTTTTTTTTAATTTTCACCCTAGGATATTTTTCCATTGTTTTATAGAGAGAGTGGAAGAGAGAGGGAAAGACAAAAGTATCGAACATATAGCTCTAACCGGTTTGGCTTAGTGGATAAAGCGTCAGCCTGTGGACTCAAGGGTCCCAGGTTCGATCCCAGTCAAGGGCATGTACCTTCGTTGCGGGCACATACCCAGTAGAGAGTGTACAGGAGGCAGCTGATTGATGTTTCTAACTCTCTAGCCCTCTCCCTTCCTCTCTGTAAAAAACATCAGTAAAATATATATTTTTAAAAATATATTGAATGTATAGATTGGTTGCCTCCTGCAAGTGCCCCACCCAAGGCCCAGACCAGGGAGGATCATGCTACTAAGGTACATGCCCTTGACCTGGATTGAACTCGGGACCCACTCAGTCAAACAGGTTAGGGCTAGAATATTCTTTTCGTGTGTGGAATCGGGTTTGCTGTATTTTCATCTTTATCAGCTAAAATAAGGTGATTAACATACATGCCTTCGGGTAATAAAATCACCATTAACTGAACCATTCTTATATTCATATTTTCTATGTTTTAAGGTCTATAAGATCTTGAATTTTCAAGCTTCTTAAGCTTTCAGGTTTTTACTGAGTATTCTTGACTGCCAGTGATCACCACTAAGTCTTCACTCACCACCTCAAGCAACAGAACAAAACTGACTGATTCATCCAATTGGGAGATAATGGAGTAGAAATGGCTTTAGCTCCAGGTGCTTAAAAGATGACCTTGAGATTTTCTCTCATTCTAATGCCAACTGTCCATATCTATGGAGCATTCTCTATAAGGCAGAATGTCAGGGCCCCATAAGCTCTAAATTTCTTTGTCCTTAGAGCTCATGAAGCCAGAGGAGAAGACGTTTTCACCCCGGGTCCAACCCCAGACAGATTCAGATTGTTCTACTTGTGTCATATAGGTATCTATCCAGAGGTAGGGAAGCGGGGCCACAGGAATGTAGCCCTATCAGAATCAGGAAAGGTTGGAGAGATAGTTTCCCAAAGGAGTACCCTTACCAAAAGGAGAGAGGAGAAATGTTGGGCATGCAATAAAAATAAAGTAGCAGATGCTCAGTTTATTTGGCTTCCCCATTTAATTGAATCAGAAATTCTTTTGCTCTGCATGAGTTTATTAACAATCTTTAATTTGTAAAAAGAAGGGCACCAACAGAGGTTGAAAATCTGCTCTGCTATAGTCCAAATTCCAGACTTGTTAACATTTAGAACCAGGTCTTAGCTACCTTCCTTTTACAAGGAAGGTAGCTAAGACCTAGATAGGCTTATTCTCATCAAACAGCCTAAAACTGGCAGAACCCAGATTCAAAGCTAGTTCTGCCTAATTCATTGCACAACCAAAGCACTAAGATCTTTTTAGCAGCCCTGCAGTCAAAGAATAGTCCTTATATGATAGACACAATCATATTTGGATGCCTGTGTTGATAAGTCAATCAATCAATAAATATTTGTTCATTTCCCACTACTATGAGTGTACAGTATACTAAAGGCCTGGTGCATGAAATTTCTACATGGGGGTGGGGGTGTCCCTCAGCCCAGCCTGCACCCTCTCCAATCTGGGACCCCTCAGGGGATGTCCAACTGCCATTATCGGGCTTAAACAGACAGTCAGACATCCCTCTCACAATTTGGGAAGGCTGGCTCCTAACCACTTACCTGCCTGCCTGCCAGCCTAAATGCCTCTAATCACTCCCCTGCTAGCCTGATTGATGTCTAACTGCTCCCCTGCTGGCCTGATTGCCCACAACTGCCCTCCCCTGCTGCTACCCACCTTCTCTGTCCACAGGACCATCTTGTGATGACCTTAGGGAGTGATGCATGAGGGTGTAAAACCACCGAGGCTATTATTAGTATAGATAGTATGAGTCCTGCAGGTAAAGACTATTAGCCTAGTCCCTGCCTCCAAAATTGTCAACAAAGTTACCGAAACAAAACACATATGCAATGGAGAAAACTTTAGAGCTAAACAATGTGGTATTTATAACATACCCTTCAGAGAGATTCATTCTGTAAGTCTGAAAAGAATGGCTGGCAGAAGCAAGAATAATGTGAGAATAAGCAAAGGAATGGTAAGTGGGTGTGGTATGCCTAAGGAAAAGTGAAGGAACAGGCTAGCACTGGGCACTGCACTGATATCCAACAACCAGGGTTAACTCACAGTTTTCAGCAGCTACTGTCAAATTTTCCTAACTCTCTGGGCCAGCGTTCCTTTATTTGCAAAATAAGGAGGATGGAGTCTATAAATTTTAGCTACTCTCTCTCCATCAAATCCAGAGAATCACAAACTTAACTAATTATGGGATTCACCCAAGAAAAGAGCATGTTTAGAATACACATACATGTAGGTCCAGGAATCTGTATTTTTTTTTATAAGTTCCACAAGTGATCGGCCAGCTTTGAGAACCACCTCTTAAATGAATGAGGGTAAATATACCTCACACAAAAGGAGGGGGGAAAAATCTCCCCAACTGTAAAATTCATAAGTTCATATGGGAAAGTCATCAGAACCGGCTAAATGGAAGATTATGAAAGACCTTGAAAGCCAAAAGCGCTCTCTGCTTTCATGATGCAAGGAGACTTTGTGCCCCAGAGTGAAAATGGTGCATTTTTGTGAGTTGATGTGGCAGGCTTGGGCCCTCACCTCTTTCGGCCACTCCCTGGGGTCTGGAAACACTGACCGGTTTCTCCCTGAGGCCTTCTCTCCAAGGAAGCCCTGAGTCCTTTTCTTCCTTTCGCCTGCAGGCTCGAGGCAGGACACCCGTGTGTAGGAAACACCCATTTTGCAAGTGATTCTGGAGCCCAGCGCCCCTCACCTGTGTGGGACTGCACTTCCTTAGAGAACCCAGGGACACTTAGGATGAAAAGGCCTCGGACAAAAGCCACAACCATCTCTCTGTCTCTCCCGCCGGGTTTTACTAAAGGTGACTTCCAAAGGGTCCTCACACGCTGAGGATACGGTCGCTTCGACGACGGCTCACCGATGAGTTAGGAAGGCGGCATGGGCGTGCTTGCCGCCGACCAGTTGCATTTATGCAGCCACTGCCCCTGCACTTTGGTTTTAGGGCAAACTCGAGAGCCAGGGCGGCATGAGGTGAGGATGAAAAAGACCACCCCATCATCCGCTGGGGATGCCTCCTCCTTCTGGGTTGAATTTTAGTCCTTTTTTTTTTTTTTAAAGCACTCCGTGTATTTCATCCTTTATTTGAAGTGGGCTTGGAGGAAGCGTGTCGCATCCTTTGGCCCCGCGCGTCCATCTGTGTCCCTCAGAAGCAGGTCTCTTTGGGCTCTCGGATCTGGGTCGCCAGGAGGCGAGAAGGAGTAAGGGTGGGGGGTCCCCGGCGTCTCCGGCGCTGCTACGCGCGGGAATCCGCCCCCCACCCCCACCCCACCCCACCCCCCGAGGCAAAGCCGGAGCGCGGAGAACTGCGAGCTCCGCGCGCCGCCGGCCGCCTCCGGGCCCCGGAGGAGGGAGAGGAGGGAGGGAGCCGGAGGAGGGAAAGTGGGGCCGGGCGGGGGGTGCCTGGGAAGCCGGGCTGCGCTGACGTCACTGGGCGCGCAATTCGGGCTGGAGCGCTTTAAAAAACGAGCGTGCGAGCGGAGATGCTGCTCCACACCGAGCAGGCCGCCTGCAGCAGCACCGCTCCCGGTCCCTGCCGCGGCCGCCGCCAGAGCCGCTCCGCAGGTCCGCGTGGCGGCAGTGGGCACCGTCCGGTCCCGCGGCGCTTTTTCTCCGCGCCCCGCCGGGGGTTAGGAGCGCGCCCGCTGCGCCGCCGAAGCCAGCCGAACCGCGTCCCGCGCGCCCCGCTCCCCAGCAACCCAGACGCTGCCCGGCGACCGCGTCCGGCTCGCGACCCCCTGCCCGGGCACCATGGACACCTCCCCGGTCCGCGTGCTCCTGACCTTGCCGGTCCTGCTGCAGCTGGCGGCCGCGGATGGCTCGCCCCGACCCAGCGCGCTGCTGCGGGAGTGCCCGGCGCACTGTCAGTGCGAGCCCGACGGCAGGATGCTGCTCCGCGTGGACTGCTCGGACCTGGGGCTCTCGGAGCTGCCCTCCAACCTCAGCGTCTTCACCTCCTACCTGTAAGTGCGCCCCCTCTCCTCTCCGGGATGGAGGGACACGGAGACACGAGGGGCAGAGAGGCTACCCCAAAATCAGGCTAGGGGGGCGGGGGGGGAGCTCCTCGGCTCCCTCCTGCTCCGGAGGGGCGGGAGAGTTTGCCTAGGGCATCTCGGGCCCGGGCAAACGCACGTGTCTCGCCGGGAGTACGACCGCACTTCCTGGGCCCCCGGAGAAACGGCCCGGGCGCGATCCCGGGAAAGCAAAACGCGGGTGCGCCGCCGCCTCCCGGTCCAGCTCTAGGGCAGTGGCGGAGCGGGTTCCTCCGGGTGCGGGCAGGGGCCTGCAGGGTGGGCATGGGTGCCGCGGAGCCTGGAGCCCCAGCGCGGGCGGCTGCCCAGCGGGTCCCTGCCCCGGTCTCCCTCCCCTCCGTGTCTTGGAGACCTGGGCTGTGAAAAGTTCCCCCAAAGGAACCCTCCAGCCAGCCCAGCTCTAGAGGCACTTACTCGGCATCCCTTGCACGGTCGCGCAATGTTACATTCTTCTTTCTTTCTTGTATCCTTTTTTTTTTTTTTTAATGAAGTGATTAAAATGTGGCAACCACAAACCCGATTAGAGCTGCCAGAACGTTATCTTTACCTTTGGCTGCCCGAGCCGCCCTTTGAAGTGCCGGCCGCCACGGTGTAATCTTTAACCATCTCCTCCTCCCGGGAGGGAAGGGGAAGTGGGCTGAAGGCGGCGGGGCGGGTCCACAGCGGCGCGGACACGCGAGAGGAGACCTGAAATTCTCCGTCATCCCTCGGAGGGCCTCGCGCCCTTTCCTCCCCTCCTCCCCCAACACACCCCCTGAAGCCCATTCCTCGGAGAGGAGGCAGCGGGACATTTCATAATCTCGCCTCTGGAAACCCCAGGCCCGCAGGGTAACAGGTGGTTGGGTGGTGGAGGTGGATCGGGAGAGAGACCGAGGCCACTGCTCTCCCTCCCCCCTAAGGAGACGCTGGGGCTCCGGGGAGCCTTCGGGCTGAGAGACGGGGGTCGAGGCTACTCTGGTGACGACAAGGTGACACATTGGGGCTTGACCTGGAGCCCACCCCAAGCCCACGCAATGTTAGTTTCGGCTTCTCTACGAAGGCACCGTGGCAGGAGCTAGTTGGGATGTTTGTGAACTCATTCTTTCCTCGTTTTAGTTGTTTTTTTGGAGGGAAGAAGCGTGAGGAGGCTTGCACAACGCCTTCCACGAAATAGTGGTTCTTTTTCTGGAGACAGACTGAGGAAGAAAAATAAAATTTTTACAGGTTTAACATACATTGAAAGAAATGAACCGTCCTGCTAGGTTTTGGTCTTAGAAGATGGCAGTCCCCTCCTCATCTGCCATAAAACTATTTTAAATTCTTTATGGGAAAGGATTATACAATTATTTACTTCTCACCAGGTTTCCCTTCAAAGGCACTCATTGCCTGTGGCAGTGATGATTTCACAATGATAGAAATCTCTCCTAAGTGACCATTCTCTAAGAATTCACATTTCCTTCTCCTAAACAGCGGTTTGTACTACCCGGTGAAATGCTCATTCCCAATCTCTCTGCTGTAACTGCTAAACTCTGCATTTCAAGAATCGTGTGTTCCCTGTATAGTGACTTTCTGAGAGCAGTGTGGCAATTTCACGTAAGAGCCCCTAGAACTATTATTCCTTGCCATCACCCCGAAGAAGTTGACTATTTACAAGAGAAGAGTGCAATCTCCTGCCCACCCCCCAACACTTAGCTATTCAACTCATACACTCATTTTAAAATGTGTTTAAGAATCCAGAAAATAAAATCATGAATAGTGTCAGGAGGCTTTTCTTCCCACTTGAGAGAATGAACATTCATTAGGCTTCTGATGCTAAAATTTGGCATGAAGTGTTGCCTCAAATCACTTCCCACATACCGCAGATGGATTGCACTGCATCCTCCACATGGTCAGGAGCGCTTACTGCCACTGTTCGCCACCTATCGTTACAGACAACTCCTTGGAGTTAAAACACCATTAGGGAATTGTCATCTTCTCTTGCTTTGTGATGACAGTCCGTAGCTTGACCTAAGGGGAAATTTTCTTAAACTGGAAGTGTCTGTGAAAGTGTAATGATGAATGTAAATACTTGCTTCTAATCGTGAACATTTCAGGGACCATAAGTACACAACATAGAAAACAGCCCTGAATTGAATAACCAAACTGATGTTCTCCTTAATACTCGATTTCAGAATGTGCTCTCCTATAGAAAACAAAGTGTCAAGGCTCATGGGATGCCCTTACCTCATGGGTAGAAGGTTTGGGTGAGGGTGTCGTATTTTTTGTTTTTACAGCCCTCAGAAAGCTGGGCAGACTATCAGGGTAAAGGGAGCCCTCTTTTGGTTACACCTAGAATTACCTAACCATTTCTACCTTCACTTATGCACTCATAACCTAAAAGAATAATTTTTATTTACTCATAGTCAAATAGATAAGCATGTATATTACTGTTTTTCTTATTTTAAAAAATAACTTTCTTTGCTTTGAAAGGAAACAGTAAGTTACAGCCCCATGCCACTGGGGCCTCGCGGTAATTAAGCTTTGATTAGAAAGTTGCAGTGTATAAAGACTCCTGGGTAAAAGGCCAGACTTTACTATCTTTTTTTGTTTGTTTGTTTGTAGTAGTTATCACCATTTATTTGAGTCAAAATGTTATCTCTTAATCTTCCTCCCTTCTCCACAAAAGAACAAGCATTTCATTTTCTTTAGATTGGCGATGGCAAGTTCCAGCTACACACATTTGGCAAATAGATTTTACCACAATCTGAGAGCTGACTAGTTAGAGTCCTAGGTAAAGAAAGTTTCCTAACTCTCTTCATAGAAGGCTAGAGCTCTTTAAGTGCAGTTTTATAGTCTTTCTTTCTTCTCCAAAAAGCTAAATCTTCAGCCAACATTAATAATAACTCTCTTCCTGAATTGCATTGCCCAGTAGACCTGAAGTTGAACCACAGAACATGGTGGAATCACTGAGATCTCTCTCTCTCTCTCTCTCTCTCTCTCTCTCTCTCTCTCTCTTTCTCTCTCTCTCCCTTCTTCCCTCCCTCCCTTCCTCCTCAGTGGCTATGGGCTCTGATTTTATAAAAGGGGCTAATAAAACTGACTCAGCGGAAAATAAGGAAACCACCAAGGTTGAGACATTAAAGTCAACAATAATTGTTGACCATGTTAAATGCATCTCAATTTACCCAGTCACGATTTATTGGAAATAAAGTAGTTCTAGGTTCTAATCTCAATATAGGTGAGTCATCTTGATGTATAAAATGTGAACATTTTGAAAATACATTCAAATAAGCTCTTGAAAATCAGCTCCTCTATGCTACTTTGATGTGTCTTTCATATAGTTAATGTGGCATCCAAGTAGACACTAAATTCTAATGAATATTCTAACATAGTAAATATACTTTTCTTGATCTACAATAGCCATTTTATTTTTAAATTAAAACAGAGGTTTTTTTTCTTGCTGTAGCTAAGGACATGAATCTTTTATCCACAAACAAATTTATGTCACATGAACCAAAGGAACCAAAGAAAGATTTGTTTTTTAATTTAATGTATGTAGTTTGGTTACTTTTCCATATGTAGCTTTGGGACAAAGTTTAATTTTACATGTGATTAGTAAAACCAGTATTAATAAGAACCTATCAAAAATCTCAGTTAAATTATGTACAGCCCTGGTGTCATACATGTGTTTTAAGTATCTAAAATGAAATTTAAATACTTAAAACCATTTTTTAATCTCTAAAATAGTTTTCTATATTTCTGCCTTCCTTCAAGAAAGAAAAGTATATTAAATAAATAAAAATGTTTGTTCTTTAGAATGGCTACAAAAGCCTTAACTGTTATAACAGTCTTAAAATTTACATCAATTCCAAAATTATAGTTTGCTCTATGACCTACTTTTAAAATTAATTTAAAATATAATGATGCCAATGATTTTCTGCATTTTAATCAAGTTCTTTCCTTTACTCTAGAATTCTCAGCTTCTTTTACTATTATTATTATTATTATTATTATTATTGAGTTCTCATTATGAAAGCAATTATTGAAACTAATTGACGAAAGTAGTCTGAGTGATTTTTTTTAAGTATTGGCTCTTACTCAAACAATTTGTAGCATAGATTTAAAATAAATATTTTACTGAATATGTTCATCATATGCATAACAGAGTTTGTGTGACAAGAATGAATTTTTACATACAATTAAACATGATCTTCAATCTTTTTTCTTATTATTCTTTGTCTTCAAAGTAAAGGAATTCTGGTAAGCAACAACAGGTAGCAATCACAAATGAGTTAGAAGATTGAAATTAAAAAAAGGAAAAATTTTTAATTTGATTTTAAATTTTTAAAAAAGAAGAAGATTGTAATAAAAAAAATAACCTTTGTAGGTTAACTAAAGCTATTTTTTAATAATGGAATCATTCCCACTTGGATGTATTTAAAGAAGTTCAGAAACATAAAACTGGTCTGTGATCTGTCATGGTTAAGTTTTATTAATTAGAATTATTTAATTGTTTTTTATTTCTAAAACAGATAGCTGTTGCCTGGCTAGTGTGGTTCAGTGGTTGAGCATCAACCTATGAACCAGGAGGTCACAGTTCGATTCCCAGTCAAGGAACACTGCCCGGGTTACATGCTCTACCCCCAGTAGAGGGCGTGAAGAAGGCAGCCCATCAATGATTCTCTCTCATCATTAATGTTTCTATCTCTTTCCCTCTCTGAAATCAATAAAAATATATTTTAAAAAATAAAACATTTAGCTGTCAAAAGTATAGGAATGATAACTAATAAGCATTTAATGATAACCAAATAACCCAATAAACCTACCATTTAAAAATTAGTGATTTTTAAATGGTAGGTTTATTTAAATTGATACATTTAAGTCATTTTAGCCATAAGTTTATGTTTCCAATTAATCCAGATCACCTGCCATGGATAGAAATTAAAAACAGCAGTGGACCTTGCCAGGTGACTCAGTTAGTTGGAGCATCCTCCTGTACACCAGAAGCTTGTGGACAACACATATACTTATGTCTTGGGTTTGATTCCCAGTCATAGAGTGTATGAGAAGCAACCTCTCAATGTTTCTCTCTTATATCGATGTTTCTCTCACTCATCAATTTTTTTAAAAGGAAAGAAAAAACAATAGTGAACTCTATTGAGCAATTTTTTGAAGTTTTTTTTTGTTTGGTTTGGTTATTTATATAAATTTAGAATAATGCTAAATGGTACTTTAACTTGTAAACACCCCACAAATGGATATTTCTGGTAAATTGAATTCTTCTTGAAAAGCAAATTCCTTTCTTTGAGACCCAATCTCCTCACTCCTGTTGTAATGTTTTTCTTTATAGAACCTCGTAGTAGAGAGATAAATCATTAGAGCCACAACTGATATATTACCTACCAAAGAAAGCAAGCTGATTATCTAGTCCTGTTGCTATTTTTGCTGTACCTTAGTAAAATTTTATTTGTTATATCTGCTTATGAATTCAAACCTACTAGAACTCTTATTCCCAGATCTGACAGCTTCAATTCACATTTTTATTTAGTCATTACAGATAACAACCACATGCTCAATTTCACCTGTGGAATTCATTATCTATGGAAAAAGTAAACATTTCACAGGCTATAAAATAGAATTTTTCATAGAAATGTTCATAATTCAAAATTAGTTTTGTTCTCCAATAGGTTACATGGTACGAAGCAGGACTATTCTTGAAATCCCTGGCCATTTTCTCCTACTTCTCCCAGATAAATGTTTGTTTTGTTTTGTTACATTGAGCCCAATAGATATGCCTTATTTGAAACTGGCAGGTAGAACATTAGTCATTTGCTTTCAAGTTTCCTTGTGATAATGCAGAAAGACTGTTAATAGGGTGTTAGCATTACTAATTTAAAAGATGCTCCAGAAGCAGGAGTCCATTGTCATACCCTCATCTATTAACCCTATTCTCAGTGCTTAAATCTGGGCTTAGAGAAGTTAAAATTTACTTTGAGAGTATGTGAAGGAACCAACCCATGTCCATGAAATCATTTTCCTTAAAGTCAGATGGAATAACTCCAGGCTGTGGTGGGCTTTCTTTCCTTCAGGGTTTATCCTCCTCCCTAGCCTATGAGCTCTTCTGCAGGAGGAAATTTCCACTTTCTATCCCAGTGCCCACATCAGGGTCTGACATTTAAGTGATATTTAATAAATATTTGTAATACTGAACTGAATAGAATTGGCTGAACTGGCTGCTGAAATCCCAGTGGCTAAAAGAGGTCAGAGAAAAATAAAGGACTACTTATCGGCAAAGTAATAACAACACAAGGCTATTGGGGTCCCACCATTATGGCCCAGCGCCGTTTGAAATACAATTAAATTGTGTTCAGCTTAAATGATGCAATGAGTTGTTTGTTTTAACAAATACACCATAATTTACGTATCTGAAGTACTTTATTAGTGTAATAACAATAATAATAACAGCTGACATTTGTATTGTTCTTCTTGAGTTCTAGGCATTATGCTCAGTACTTGACTGGATCATGTATCCCACAACAACCTTATAATACAGGTAGTATTTTTATTCCTAACTTGGCTATCCCAAGGATATTTCCATTGCTCAAAATATGTCTTAACTTCTTTGAAGTTATCTTCAGGACCAGCTTACCAGAAACACAAGAAAACCAGCCTTCTAATTTATGGTTATGCCTCAAAGTAAATGTAATTGGTGCTGAAATATTTCAGCACATTTTTCCTTTCAGGAACACAATTTATGAGGCTCTGGGAAATGTGGTTTTTAATTTTCAATAAAAGGAGAATTATATTATAGAGCTTAAGGCCAAGATTTTAAATTTAGTAAATACCTTTTCGCTTTTTCTTGTCTCCAAGCCAAAGATAAATTGTGGTAGCTGCCCGGGTATTATGAAGAGTGATCAATTGACTGGTAACTTCCCAAGTAAAGAATAAAACTAACTTATTTCCTTTGGTCAGGTCCATGTGTCAAGAAAAATAGTTGCATTCTTTGGAATCATTTCTCCATTCAGAGGGACATGAACTTTCTGAACAGGCCAATGTTATTTGAGTTTGTATTCACCTTTATGCATAGTTTAATGATTATGGTAGTGATAGAGAAGAAACTTTTATTAACTATTGATTTAAATTTTTTTCAGTCCTTCAATTCATTTGCAGTCATAAACCTAACATGGGCTAAAAATGTATTATATTACAAAGTTACCATGAAAAACAAATAGGTGGCTAATTAATTACAAATTATATTCAAAATAAATAGCCCCTCATCAAGTAAGTACTAATGTTTAGAAAATTTAGGAAACATTGATATATAATCTCTAAAATTTTTTAAAACAATGCCCTCAACTCTTGTTTTCTGTTGTTATCATTAATAATTTAAAATTGTTCAGCAATCCTTAATTTTCAAGTGTCTCATTTTTTAATCCATGAACATTATTTTCATATTCGTTTTATCCTTCTTGCCTTCCTTGTTCCATCTTCTAACAAGGACTGGTGCTCAAGGGGAAGAAAGTGAATTCATGCACACACTAACACACACCCTGACACACCAATAGGAAGCTATTTCTTTTGTGCTACTTGATCGGTGGAAATGATATATAACACTGACATGGCTTGACAGTGGAGAGCCAACGCTTTTGAGGAGCGAGACTGAGCTGGCAGTGTGAAGGCACCTTCAATTCAGTTCAGAAGCTGAAATGCAGAAGACAATTGTCCTGGCAAAGGGAGCCCAACTCCAGCTGAGAACTCAGGCACCGAGCTGACCTTCCTCGTCAGCCTGCCAGCTGAGATTAAGTCTTACTCAAGTGGTCCCTTGTTAGCCTAGCCCAGTGGTCGGCAAAGTGCGGCTCACGAGCCATATGCGGCTCTTTGGCCTTTGAGTGTGGCTCTTCCACAAAATACCACGGCCTAGGGGAGTCTATTTTGAAGAAGTGGCATTTAAGTTTAAAAATTTGGCTCTCAAAAAAATTTTCAATCGTTGTACTGTTGATATTTGGCTCTGTTGACTAATGAGTTTGCTGACCACTGGCCCAGCCTTTTCCCCAGTTGTTGCTCATCTTTCACAACTGGAAGCCAAATGTTTTAAACTGTTACTCAATTTTGCAGCCAAATTCCTTTATTTCCTCCTTCTACCTCTTTTTCTCCCTCCCTCACAAACACACACACACACACACACACACACACACACACACACGCACACCCCCCTAATGGCTAACCTTACATGCTTACCTTCCTTCCCAAAGTCTTCACTAAGAACCTAAGAATTTTTGTGTTTTACTAAAAAATTAGTAAATATTTTTGTACTTCTTTTTTCTTGAAACCTTGATTACGTAGAATAGGAACTTCTACAAAAGATATCTATTTGCAAAAATAACCTTCCTTTGATCAAAAAGCCACAAAAGTGTAGCTCTCAAGAAAGTAGAAAACCACACATGATCTCAAGTGGAAAAAATATAAAGAATTTGCTGAATTTTTAACCTTAGCACATAACAAAGATATTTTAAACTGGGTTGGTTAATGTGGGCTATGTTAGACTTTCATTGTGTTGTGTTTGGGTTTACCCAGTGTTATTTTAATGAGTTTATTGGTCCAACACACAAAACACCACACACTTGAAGATCTTAGGTTATAAATTTTCTTATGAGGCACTTGAAGGAACTCTGTTATATAATCGATAGTCTTTAAATCTATCAGCATAAAAATAAGCTTTCACTTTTTGCATGTACAGTGAGAATTATTTGGTTCTAAATTAATAAAAGTTCCCATGGAAGGAGTTACATTCCTTAATCATATATTTTGTACATATATTGTGACATCTGCAATAATCATTTCTTTCACAACAAATCTACAGAATGAGTTTGGAGTCTTCTAGTAAAGACTGAAGTAAGAAGTCTTCCTCTTTACTGTCTCTTTATCCTTTCTGTTCTGACAGGACCATTAGCAGACATGCCTGCCTTTTGCAGTAGGTCTGCCCTATCATTATTATAGTGCCAACTGCTCAATAGTAAAGCCTAGTCATCACCCACTCTCTCCCGACCCTCCTCCCTTACCCCCCTCCCCAAAAAAAATAGCAAGAGAGGTGATAAAGCTAACCGAGGGAATCTGCTACCCAAGGAACAGTGTAGGCAGAACTGAGAGACTGAGACTTCCACTGGGCACTGTGTCCCAGATGGTTCACTTTTCCTGTGTCCCCCTTAATCCTTCTTCATACCAGGTTTCTAGATAGCATCAGAGGAGAACTTGGAGGATACATTTTTCTTATCTCAGACACTTTCTCCCCAGGGCTTCAAACTTCAAGATGAAGGTAAGTTTAGAAAGAAGAATCTTTGAGATTAAAGTATCAACTCTAAGTGCACCGAAATTGGTGTCTTTGATTTTAGCCCCGGGAAGCCACATCACTGTCCTTGTGGTGGGAGACCTTAACTCACCGCAGCCCTGTTCCCCAGCAGCTGTTGTTCTCTGGGTCTTGGGACAACAGAGTACAGGAGGAAGTTCAAGATCTTTTTTCATTGAGTCTTCAAGCTCGGGTAGCAAAAGGAAATCCTAGTTAAACCAGATTCTCCCAGTGTGTAAGCATATCCCATTTGAAGATCTCAAACGTTTTAGCAACATGATTAACTGACAGCAAGTATCCACCTTCCACCTTACAGCTGCAGGCCTTCCAGCTTAAAATTTACTTCCCAGGCTCTTAGAATTGTGAGAAGTGTTGGGTGAATATGGATGGGTCCCAAATGACTATTACATAGTAATTTGAAGCTCCTTTACTTTAGCTGTAGATATTCCTCAGAACATAGTTCATAGTATATTGAGAAGGAAAGGCTAATTTTGGTAGATTTATATTAATTACAATAAAACTAATTCAGAGCTTGAACTCATAGCTAACTACATTTGGAGTAAGTTCTACTGTAAAGAACTCCAAGGACAATCTTTTATCTACAAATTACCAGAATGACTAAATTGTGTGTCTAAATTCACATTACACAGTGAAAGACTGAAATTTAATCATAATTGCTAGAGCATTATCCTAATTGCCCAAATAAACAGAATTAAAATCATTTAAAGGTATTGCAGAGGTTTTTGATGAGTCAAATGCCCTGTCTACCCATGCATGGGATTTAGAATGGAAAAGATCTTGGAAGTCACCTAATCCAGCACCTTCTTTCATAGATTATGAAAGTTATGCTCATAAGAGGTTAATGAGTCCTAATCGGTTTGGCTCAGTGGATAGAGCGAAGGCCTGCAGACTGAAAGGTCCCAGGTTTGCTTCCGGTCAAGGGCATGTACCTTGATTGCAGGCACATCCCCAGTAGGAGGTATGCAGGAGGCAGCTGATTGATTTTTGTCTCTCATCGATATTTCTAACTCTCTATCCCTGTCCCTTCCTCTCTGTAAAAAAAAATCAATAAAATATATATTTTTTAAAAATAAGTTTAATAACATTCTCAAAATCACATAGCTGGCAAAAAATGAAATTGGAACTGAAGTGAAATAAAAACCCCAGTCAAGAGCTCCTTCCTGTCAACTTTTTGCTCCAATGCCAGATACTCAAATGAATTCTAAAACTCTTTTACTTTTCTAGAAGTTTCCAAACATCCTGTTGCTTTTGTATATTATATATGTTCATATCTAAGTCTGTGTCTGAATGTTAACCTTGTCACCTTTTTTGACTAGTCATAGATACAGATAAAGGGTACTTGGAATTGCCTAAAAATCTACAGAGCAGAAAGGAACAATCAAACTTAACTTGAGGAATAAATAATTTCCCAAATTTTTACTCATATTAGATTAGCACGCCCTTAATGTAATTTACATATTGTGACATTAATTTGACTAAATTTAGGTCTCATAAAAGTCTCTCGTATCTGTTCCCTTTCTCTTCTAGCACTGAAATTGCATGAGTTCAGACAATTTCACTTTTCTGCTGTGTAACTGTGAGTCTCCTGTCTCAGTTGGCATAGACCTCCAACACACACACACGCGCGCACATTCCCTACCACCCCACTAGTTTGTCCAAGATGCAACTTTGTTCATGTCTCTCTTATAGTCAATCCCTCAGTGGTTTTCTATGGCTTTCCTGGTACAATTTAACTCCTCAGTTTAACACACAAAGCCAACTTCTCTTGTCTCACCCCAGCTGCAAACTTTGCTGCCATTTCCTGCTTCTTAGTTCCCCATGCTTTCCTCTCTCCAGCCATACCAAACTACCTCCTGCAATTTTCATGTTTCGTGCCTCCACGTATTCACATGTGTTGGTCTCTCTTTGAAATGCCTTTCTTCTTTTTCATTTTTCTGACTTCTATGAATCTTTCTATATTCGATTCAAACATCGCAGAACACTCTGTCACCCACCATTTTAGAAAACTGTCTTCGCTGTGCCCATACCATGCTGAACTCACTTGTCACAGCATTCATCACACTTGATCATCATACTTAATTTACTCTGTTTCTACTACTGGACTATAATATATCCCTTGAATGATCCATTTTCTTGGGCCAAAGAAGAAAGGAGCCTCCCTGGGATTTAGAACACAAAATTTTTATGTATTAATCGTGTCTTTCATTGTTTGTATTTTATGATGCTTTGCTATCTTGGGACCTTGCTGACCTAGGGGAGACTGCCCCTCCCGGGTTAGCTCATTCCTAGAGATAGCAAGGACTCCTCTGCAAGCACACCTTTCACATGCAAACCAACCAGCCAAAGTCTACACTGCCAGGCACTTTTTTTATCAGGCTCTTGCAGGGCTCTTACACTCTAGGTCAACATTCCCTGTTCTAATCACCCTGGGACCAGGTATCAGACAACTTGAGACAGCCCTTACACCCCACAGCCTATAATGATTCAAGCTAGCTGATTCTAAACCTGCATACCCTGTCCATTTCTTCCCATGGAGACCACAAAAAGGCTCTTGCCCTTGCGTTTCTCCCATTCCTTCTGACTCCTGACAGACCCAGGTGCTTCCCCAGGTGGCCCTGCAAACTGATGTTTTCCCTACTCTTGGGAATTGTGAGTAACAAACTATCTTTTCAGTAGTAGTTGCCTCCTGATCTATTGGTCATGCCATACCTGAATAATAGCAAAATCACATGTTAAAATGCTCTGTGACCACATATGTGTTCGAAACTTCAAAAGAAGATATGGTCAAGGCACATTTGAGGGACAATCAGCACCATTTTTTCTCTCTAGGAGGCACTCTGATGTTTTCCTAAACTTTGTGCAAAACTCATACTTTGTCCTAAGATATAAGGTGCCATTTTTCTGGCCACCAAATGTGTAACAGAATGGATGAGCTAATATAATCACTTAAAATCTTATAATGTGATAAAGAGGTCCTTCTGTCTAAATTTGGTAGACTGCATTGTTTGTGATCTCACATGACAGAAAAAAATTCAAATAGTGCTTTTAGTCAGTTTATCATTTGACCTTTATAACAAACAGTACACTAGTTATCACTATCCCCACTTTGGGGATAAGAACACTTCTTGACAATGATCAAGAAGATCTGGAGAGATCTTGGCAGTTACTTTGTGCCTCCGTTTTCTCATCTATAAAATAGCAATAATGACACCGATCTTGCTGGGTTGTTGTGCCAATGGGTAGGATAATGCACATAAAGCACTTTGCACAGGGCTACATATGTGGAGCAATAACTGTTAGGTGCTATTGTGGTTTTGGTGATGATGTTACACTAAACCCACACTTTTCAAATACGCAGTGTTGGCTCTTATTGTTATTTCCCAAAATACTTAAATTAGTGTTCCTGAAATTTTATAAGTGTAAACATAGTTTTCATGAAACAAGATTTTTAAACATTAAAAACAAATTAGGGAACAGCAGAGATATGCCTACTTGATAAAAGGAACAGGGGAAGCAAATAGTGGCAAATTCAAATGAGTAGGACATCACCAAGCATCTATTTAAGTAAAAATATTCTTTCATCTCTGATCTTTGGATCAAATAGGTAGAAGAATCTGTGTTTTGAAAGAAGTTTTAGATTGTCATCTGAGTGTATAATGTTGACCTCCAGGATGGCGGACTACTGAGTGAATGCTTTCTCACAGACTGTGGACAGGTGGCCCAGGTTAGGATTACATTCCTCAGACACAATTTAATGTATGGCTCACAATTTGTGGTCCTAGATTTAAATTGTTTTTATTCTTCCATTTTTCTTCTCACCCATGTCTATGATTTTACCTGAGTATAGAGGAAATATTCAGTCTGGTAACTTCTTGGGCTCTTAGAAGCCCCAACCTCAGCAGCTGACTTGCAACACATAGCAGCAAGAAAGAAATGATGGATTGAGAAAATATTAGGATTCTAACCTTTTCTGAGATCCAAAGACATTCATGGAAAAAAAGAATTTTTAACACAAAAAAATATATATATTTGGGAGAAAATCCAAGATGGTGGCATAAACACCTATACTGCTGCCTCGCACAACAATTTCAAAACTACAACTAAAAGACAAAACGGACATCATCCAGAACCACAGGAAAGCTGGCTGAGTGGAAGTTCTACAACTAGAGGGAAAGAGAGGGGCTCACAGAGACCCAGAGGAGCTGCAAAAAGCTGAGGTACGGAGACGCGCGCGGGAGGAGAGAGCGGGTGCCGGAGTACCTGGCTGGCTTTCTCTGGCGGGAGGGAGACGGAGACTCTCAAAGGCATTGAACCCCTTGTCCTGCGACACTAAACCCCAGATCCAGCCGAGACTCATACGGGGGGAGTTTGGACTGTGAAAAGGGAGAAGTGCACGGAAATTTAGGGGTTGCAAAGGATCGGAGGTCTGGTCGCCCACGGCACCACGCGGAGGACAGATTGCTGATTGTGCGGCTGGCTTTTGCAAGTGGGCGGGAGACAGACCCTCCCAACTGTGCCACTTCTGACTCCACTAAGCCCCTGTTTCGGGCGAAACCCTGGAGACCTAGACTCGAGTGGTCCTGGTTCGCAGGGGAGCCAGAAAGGCAGCGGTTAGAGGCACTGCGGGCGCGTGTGCACAAGGACCGCTCCAGCCATTACCCAGTCACGTGAGACTCAGGGGCCGTGGTGGGCGGGGCCGACTGGAAGGCAAGGCGGTCCCTTAAGCCCTGAGACTCCACCCCTCCCAAGCTCAACAGAGGCTTCTGCGGCTGAATCCAGCACAGAAGTTTCCCCAGCATAGGGGAAATGCCGAGACAAGGGAAGGGATCACAAACAAAAGAAATGGAGGAAAAAAAAACGACTGGATATAGAGTTCAAAACCACGCTTATAAGGTTTTGCAAGAATATGCTAGAAAAGATAGATAAATTTAGTGAGACCCAAGAGGAGATGAAAAATACACTGACT
Source organism: Lasiurus cinereus (assembly GCA_011751065.1). Classification (NCBI taxonomy): domain Eukaryota; kingdom Metazoa; phylum Chordata; class Mammalia; order Chiroptera; family Vespertilionidae; genus Lasiurus; species Lasiurus cinereus. Next base: position 14,112,103 of record JAAGEH010000304.1, read on the forward strand.
GAAATAAAAACTATTATACAGAGTCCTAACAGCAGACTAGAGAAAGGCAAGGATCAAGTCAAAAATTTGAAATATAAAGAAGCAGAAAACATTCAACTGGAAAAGCAAGAAGAGAAAAGAATCCAAAAATGTGAAGATAATGTAAGGAGCCTCTGGGACAGCTTCAAGCATACCAACATCAGAATTGTGGGGGTGCCAGAAGAAGAGAGATAGCAAGATACTGAAAACCTATTTAAGGAAATAATGACTGAAAACTTCCCACATCTGGTAAAAGAAATAGACTTACAAGTCCAGGAAGCACACAGAACCCCATATAAAAGGAATCCAAAGAGGACCACACCAAGACACATCATAATTAAAATACCAAGAGCAAAAGACAAAGAGAAAATATTAAAAGCAGCAAGAGAAAAACAGTTCATTACCTACAAGGGAGCACCCATACGACTGTCAGCTGATTTCTCAACAGAAACAATGCAGGCCAGACGGGAGTGGCAAGAAATATTCAACGTGATGAACAGCAAGAACCTACAACCAAGAATAATCTATCCAGCAAAGCTATCATTCAGAATTGAAGGGCAGATAAAGACCTTCACAGAGAAGAAAAAGCTAAAGGAGTTCATCAACTCCAAACCAGTATTATATGAAATGCTGAAAGGTACTCTTTTAGAAGAGGAAGAAGAAAAAGGTAAAAGACAAAAAATTATGAAGAACAAATACACATCTATCAACAAGTGAATCTAAAAATTAAGTGAATTAAAAATCTGATCAACAAAATAAACTGGTGAATATAATAGAATCAGGAGCACAGAAAGGGAGTAGACTGATAATTCTCAGGAGGACAAAAATCATAAAGCATCAAACAGACTGAAATTTCAACAGAAAGATTAAAGTTAGGTGAGGTAAATAAGTGATCAATCAAAGGACTTGTATGCATGCTTATAAACATAACCAATGATCACAGACACTGGGGGGTCGGGGTATGCCTGGGAGGGAGGGGGGGCAATGGAGAGATATGTATAAAAAAATTAATAAAAATTAATTTAAAAAATGTATTTGATTATTTTTATATTAATTAAAAAAATAGTTCTACTCTAAGGGGGTGGCGGGGGGTGGGGGGGACCTGACTTAAAGAATAGGCCTATGTCTACATTCAAAAGAGTTGAATTTTCATGAGGAATTTCTTTGTAGCTGTCTTTGATAAAGAAACAGTTGGAAAGTTCAAGAAGGCAGTGTAGCCTCCCACAGCCACATCAAAATTTACAAACAAAAATACAGAACAACCATCACTCAGAATCACCTGAAATCTAGCTGAATGTAAGTTAGGGAATTAAATAAAAAGCACGTGGAGACTGGTAGGAGGAGCAGAGACATGGGGCAGAATCTTGGACCAGGTGGTCCTACACCCATGTGTGGTGGTTTAAAAGCAGGAGGGATATCTTGACTGTGGAGGTTTCCCTGAGGAGTAAGAAGTCTCTGCCCACGCCAGGCCCCAAGCCCAAGATTCCAGTGCTGGGAAAAGAAGTCCCCATAACTTTGGGCTGTAAAAAACAGCAGGGATTGTGGCAGAGTGACACAAAGGCTATGAGAGTCCTAGGCAGTTCCTCTTCAAGAGCCCACACACAGAATTACTCAGACTCACTCCCTCTGAGTTCCAGCTCTGGGGAAGCAGCTTAAAAAGAACCTGGGACATTCAGGGATGAACTAACTTGTCTGGAATCAGAGTGAGAGCTAGAGGGCTAGCTTTCCCTCAAACAGAAGGGCTTGCAGAGGCCAGTGTTTCTTTGCTGAGCCCTCCTCACCACAGAGCCAATAGGCAGTAGCCATACTGAATTCATCAACCCAACTTACACTGTTTTCCCTGCCCAGAGATCCTGCCCTACCTACTTGCAGTGGCTTTTCCCTACAACTGGCCTCTCTTGAATTATGCTTCAGACTTTCTAAAATATCTCAACCAGCAACTGGTCTCAGCATGCTCCATACTTCTCAATATGTGGCCTCAGGCCCAACACTAGTGGCAGTCCACTCTGGTTCACAGCTTTGCATCTTCTGGGCACCTCCAATAAACATAAGGAGCAACCTGCAGATTGCTTTGTAGCTCAGACTGGGTGGCCACTGGCAGTGCACAGGCAGAGGTTGACTTTGCACCTCCTGGAAGGCTCCAGAGCTAGTGCACCCAGTGGTCAGCTTCGACCACACCAACTTATAACCCTACCACTTGAACAAGTGACACACTCAAGGGGCAGGCTCGGTGAGCACCAAAGGCTCACTGAAGCAAGTCCTGCTCTATAGGGTCAGCTCTTGCACAGCAGTCCTTCCGCTGTAGTCACAGTTGATCCTTGCAACCAACTGGCCCAGGGCCAATTCCTCCCAGAGATCCCAACATCAACTACAGCTCAACTACAATAGAATAAGGCACCCAGCTCACACAGGGGTGTACTTGGAGTGCCCAACTCAGATGACTGGAGAGGCTGAGCCACTGAGCCCTATAGAAAACCTACTACACAAGGCCACTCTACCAAGTCTGGGAGACATAATAGATCTACTTCATTTCATAGAAACAAACACTGGAAAGAAGCCAATATGTGGAGACAAAGAAACATGTCACAAATGAAGGAAATCTCCAGACAAAGAATTAAATGAAGTGGAAGCAATAAAACTTTCCAATACAGAGTTCAAAACAATGATTATAAGGATGTTTAAGGAATTTAATGAGAATTTCAAGGAACTTAGAACATCAACAACATAAAAAAGGACCAGTCAGAAATGAAGGATATACTAACTGAAATAAAGACTAATTTACAGGGGATCAACAGTAGAGAATGCAAGAATTTAGAAGATGAAGAAAAAAACATCAGAACAGAAAAAGGAGCCCAAAAATATGACGATAGTGTAAGGAACCTCTGGGACAACGTCAAGCATACCAAGATTCACATCATGGGGATGCCAGAAAGAACAAGAAATTAAACTATTTGAAAAAATAATGACAACCTTAGCTGGTTTGGCTCAGTGGATAGAGCATCAGCCTGTGGACTGAAAGTTCCTGATTTCAATTCTGGTCAAGGACACATATCTCAGTTGCAGGTTCCTAACCTTAGTCAGGGTACATGCAGGAGACAACCAATCGATATGTCTCTCTCACATCGATGTTTCTCTTTCTCTCTGTCTCTCCCTCTCCCTTCTACTCTGTCTAAAAATCAATGAAAAAATAACCTCAGGTGAAGATATAATAATAATAATAATAATAATAATAATAATAATAATAGAAAACCTCCCTTACCTGGTAAAAGAAATAGACATACAAGTCTAAGAAGCACAGAGAGTCCCAAACAAGATGAACCTAAAAAGGCCCACATTAAGACACATCATAATTATAATGCCAAAGATTAAAAACAAAGAGAGAAAAGTAGTTACCTACAAGGGAATACCCATATGACTGCCAGCTGATTTCTCAACAGAAAGTTTGCAGTCCAGAAGTGAGTGACAAGAAGCAAGAACTTACAACTAAGATTACTTTACCCAACAAAGGTATGATTTAGAATTGAAGATCAGATAAAAATCTCCTAGACAAGGAAAAGCTAAAGTAATTCATCATCATCAAACCAGCATAATATGACAGATTAAAGAGTTTTTAAGAGGAAGAAAGAGGAGGAGGAGGAGGCGAAGGAGAAGGAGAAAACATGAACAATAAAATGGCAATAAATATGTATCTATAAACAATTGAATCTAAAAACCAAAATAAACAAGCAGAACAGACTCAGAGATACAGAGAATATTTTTATGATTACCAGATGGGAGGTGGATGGGTGGAAAAGGGGGAAGGATTTAGAAGTGCAAATTAGTAGTTATAGTATAAAGTACAGTATAGAGAATATGGTAATATCAGTACTACACTAATGGCTATATAAGTGTCAGATGGGTATGAGCTTTCTTGGGATGATTACTTAATAAGTTTTATAATGTCTAATCACTGGATATACATCTTTAATATAATATTGAATCTTGAATGTAACTGAAAAAATAAAAAGTGATTTTTAAAAAGAAGAAGCAGTTGTTTCAACACAATTACCTAAAGAATCTTTGCAGTCAGTGACAATAACAAGGTTAAAATTATTTCCTGGGAAATAATAGGTACCAGTAACTTAAATCTATGAGGGGAGGGGATTCAAAGTTATATAGGGGGTCAAAGTACCACTTGGGCTTTTTTTTTGAGCAGGGGCCTTGGGAATTAGGCCCGCTGTTCCCCAGCAGACAGGAGAGGTAGATGGGTGGTCCTTGGACTAGACAGTCTTTTAATCCTGTGGATGAGCCCTTCCACTAATCCTCCACTCCCTTCTATAGCAGAGGCCAGCTGTACTACCTATCACCAATGAAACCAAGAGAGCAGGTCTGAAAAGGACAAGGGAAATATCCCCTGTAGCAGCACTTCTGTGTCTTACTACATGTGAAAATATGATTCTGGAATTCTCAAGTGCCTACTGAATTACTAAAGTAGAAAGCTGATGTATTTTACAGCCCTAACAAAAACCGAAGAACTTTCAGGGAGCCCTCTATTACGTGTTATCCAGCAACACAGATTGGAGAAGTGGTGTCTATCAGCCTCGCTCTATTAAGCAGCTTATATAACCCCTAAAATCAAGAAGGCCAGAAAGAAGGCAGCAAAAGTTTAATGATTTCAAATGAAGGTCAGAAGGTCCTTTCTCAGGCAAAGACAATTCTTCAGGTGGAGAAGGGATAAGAGGAAAGCTGCAGCTCAGAGAAGACTGTGGCAAATAAGAAAAGAATTAGAAAGCATCAAGAAGAACTTAAAGGTATGGTGAACTTCAAAACAAAGAGTGAGCTGAGACTGGTTTGGCTCAGTGGATAGAGTGTCAGCCTGCGGACTAAAGGGTCCCAGGTTTGATTCCGGTCAGGGGCAAGAAGAACTTAAAGGTATGGTGAACTTCAAAACAAAGAGTGAGCTGAGACTGGTTTGGCTCAGTGGATAGAGCGCCAGCCTGCGGACTAAAGGGTCCCAGGTTTGATTCCGGTCAGGGGCATGTGCCTTGCTTGCAGGCACAACTCCAGTAGGGGTCGTGCAGGAGGTGGCTGATCGATGTCTCTCTCATCAATGTTTCTGACTTTCTCTCCCTCTCCCTTCCTCTCTGTAAAAAATCGATAAAATATATTTTTTAAAAAAAACAAAGAGTGAGGCAAGAGGACAAATTGTCAAGCATGGCACAGCCTGGCTATTATCTACTGTCTCCGTGTGGGGTTGGCTCACCCAGTGGGTAGAGTTCAGTCCTTCAGGTGGTCTACACACACACACACACACACACACACACACACACACACACACGGGCAAATCTCTGCATTTACTTATGGAAGAAAAGGAAACTTATTTTGGAAACAACCTCAAAATACATACATCTACCTACACTAACCATAGGATGATAAGACAATGGGCACACTTCTAGGAACTAAGAAGGAATTAACACTGGTGCAGGGGGAGGGGGGGACAGTCACAGGAGAGGTGTGCTAGAAGTCTGGATCCATGGTTCTCAAACTTGTCTGTACATTAGCTCTAAATGGAACCTAACATTAACCATCACACACTAAACCAACTAAATCAAGAGTCTCTGGGTTGAAGAATGTAGACATCTAAATGGTGTTTTCACTACTCAATGTGCAGTCAAGTTTTGAGAACCTCTAAGCCAGAGCTAGCTACCCCACCAACCAGCCATAGAATATCTGGCAAGACACATAACCTCCCTCAGTTTTCGAATCTGTATATAGCCGGTGAGCACATGCTTTGAGGTCTCTCCTGATTCTATCGTTGTCCCAGTCTATCCGCTTGACATTTTCGGGTATTGTAACAGGGCAGGTGTAGCAAAAAAAAGGAGGTATCTACACATCCACACTATTTTGGGCAGCCAATCTGGGAGCATTGTTTACTCTCCTGCAGTGAACATTACTTAAAATGACTTTATTTGTTTAACAGTTTAGAGGGCCTCTGCAGGTAGCCTCAGGAGCCCATTCATTTCATTAACATTAAATCAACAAGCAGACCTTCTTTCTGCCTCTCTCGAGCAGGATTAATGGATTTTGGCATGATTTGTGCATCTAGCAGCAAAACCTCGTGCTGAGAAAGCTAGCAGGCTTGACTAATTCCCAGCAGTGCTAACTTCATAAACTTACTTTAAGCTTTTAACTTTGCCTGAAGATTAAAGGTAATGACTTCACGCTGTTAAGTTTGAATGCATGATACTTAAGAGATATAAAACACTATACAAAAATGACACACTATTTGATAAATTAATATGATATAGATGTTTATATGTGTGTATGTGATTTTATGCTTATGAAAATACTCAATTCTGTGTATCTAACAAGGATCCTCCAAAACACTGAGATTTATGTAATAAATAATCATTACACCAATAGAGTATTGGCAGCAGCATATGTAAAGTGTAAGCATGAGAACCTATGGTTAGAATGTCGTATATATGCTAATAGAAGCCCAGTTTTATGTGAAGCTATAATGTTAACAGTTTGTTGAATATGAATAATTTTCTAAGAAGCAAAATAATTCTCAAAAAAAATTATTCTACTCAATGAGACCAGTTATCACCTATAAAGAATCCTACATATGACTATGCTTGTGCTTTTTCTTCTAGTCTTAACTTAAATTCAGAATTCAGAGAAGTCCACATGAAGAAGGGAGAGAAAAGGGGAAAATACAATATTTCCAGCCCATCTGACAAGACTACATAAAAGCTTTTGATCAAAGGGTCTTAAGTATACTTTACTGGTGTGACAAACAACATTTTTATCCCTTTATTAGATTTATTTTTCTTCTGAAAACTGCAGTGACCAGAGTATGGTTTGTGAAAGAAAGCTGGCAGGGTTGTGTTCTTTGATTCCTAATTAACACCTTCAGTCTCAAAAGAGAACCAACAGAAATACCATAAAATGTTGCAGCTGCATTGTGATTCCGCTTGGTTGGTTTGTTAAAAGTCGGCTGGGCATTGGCAGCTGCAATAAAGGGAACGCTCAATGGATGTTTTGTATTGTGTCCACTGAAGTGAAAGAAGGCAACCATTTTATTTTTCAAATGGGCAGCTGCAGAGGGAGGTTTAAATGGAGCTAAATACAAGATTTACTGTTAATTTATAGTAAATATATGAAGAAAATAAACCCTAAATTTTATGTTTTTACAGTCCACAAAAGAGAAATTTTAACAAGAAATTACTAAGGACAGTAATTTTGGAGCGTTTAAGCAAATGACTTGAGGAATTTGGCAACAAGGAATAGCATTCATTATTAAAATCAAAATAGCCTTTTGAAAGAGCTGACTAAGCCAATGTGTTAGAAATTGACATTTCCACTTTGAAAGGTAAAGGTATATCTTTCCTGTCCTTGGTAATGGGACTCCCCCCGCCCACTTATTGAAACCCTAAAATTTGTTCAAATTGGAACTGAGTAAGAGTCCATACACCCCTACCTCACTTTTTAAAAAAGCGCATGGAGTTGAATTTTGCCTTGGGTAGGGGAATAAAGGAGGCATTTAACTCTGGTCAGATAAATCTCACCCACATTCAAAAATGCAATTAAGGAAATATGTAAATCTAGATGTTTCATCAAATGCTAGCTAAGGGGTTACTAGTTCTTTTCGAACACAATGACTGAACTAAAGAACTTTAGTGTCTGTGTAAGAACCATTGTCCAAGGCACAGTCCCTGTTGGAAACAGAGTCCGGCCTGGCCGTGGGAAATACCTACATATTTGACACAGGCCCTATTTCTGAGAGAAAGGGGATGGAAAAGAAAGTATGGCGATTTTACTGTTGCATTCTAATCAGCCATGATCTGCCTAATTTGCTTTGATCAGGAAGATAAACTAATTTTTCTATGGGCTGGATAAAAGTAATTAGCAAGCCAAGCTTTCATGTTATTTCAAAAGAGCTAAAGAGGATCAGAAATTGTAATGGTGGGAGTTAAATACATCTTTTCGGCTCATCTGAGAGCATTGTTAGTTCAAAATAGGATACTGACACAGAAGAGGAACTCCCGTTAAAGATAGTTTCATGGGCTGCACCACCATAGTAAATTCTGAGACCCACAAAGCTATGTAACTAAACAGGATTACCAAAGGGTGGTTTATAATTGGTGTCTGTATTATGCAGCCCCGTTCTTTTGTGGGGACACCTTTACCTTCATGTGAAAAGGTAATGATTATTGCCTAGTTTTAGAACACTGTTGATTTTTCCAGAAGCTCTGCATTTCATTTATTATGTTCAAGTTGTTGGGGTAGTTAGATGTGTTTCTTGAACCCTGAGGCACCGCTCCCTGAAGCACACAGACACAGCCAGCTTGGGATTCTCCAACCCTGCATATACTAGAGTAGGATCTGAGATCAAACTGCAAAAGCTAATCAGGAACTTGACTCCACAGATGCTTAAATTTCACAGCCTGGTTCACTGGGTTTTGTGCCAGTTACCAACTTCAATCATGCCGCGTCCTCCTGTCTTTTTTTTTTTTTCTAAACACCCAAACACATGTAGTTATTAGATGAGAAGGAAAGATTTTGGAATATGGGATTTTGTTTCTTTAAAAAAAAAATCTGTTTAGTGTTAACGTTTTTTCTTGTTGATATGACCTTTGTGTTACTTCCCATGCCAGGCTGTTGTACTAGATAGAGTATCTGTAACCCTACTGTAAACTTAATTGCTTTTTTGGCTACTAATCTCCTTTGCTGAGTTCTTAGATACCAAAGTGTGCATTTCATGTCAAACTCAATGTGTCTAAAATATGTGGATCTTTTAAAAGGATCTCTCTGTGAGGTTGGAGCTCACTAAGGTTCAAGGTTCTATAGAAACTTAACTCCAAAGGAAACTAGAAAATATGATTTTAAGGCCACTATTATATCTTGTTTGTTAAATTGTTTAAAATAATTTGATTTACCTTTTCTCATGTTTTCCTGCTCTTTTGAGGAATCTGCAGTCAACAAACACTGTAACTTTTTATCATTGTTTGAGAAGTTCTTAGTAATAGCAGTGTTCAAAATTACAAATAAGCCTGTTTTCATTTTGTTGTTAACTGTCAAAGTTCTAGAAAACATTGATTCTTGAGACTAAGAATGCAATCTATGGCCATGGGGGAGATCTTTAATAGTGTCAGCTTCATGTTCCTGCCTATTCATTCATTCACATCATTAATGTTTATTGATTGCCACTTTGTGCTAGATGCTGAGAATATAGCAGTACACAAGTTGGACAAAATCCATCTTTGCAGAGAAGACAAACCTTAAGCAAATGCTTGTTTTAAAGTATATTAAGATTCTGAAAGTGCTCTGATGGAGAATAGGAGTGCACCAAATGAGAACCTGCCTGGTCTTGGTGGTCAGGGAAGACTTCCTTTGGGAAGTGACATTTAATCTGAAACTTAGTGGTCATTTGGAGTTGGCCAGAAAAGGAGAGGAAAAGATTGTAGACAGACTTCCCAATTTAAGTCTGAGCACTGGTTGAATTTTCCTCTATGCATTCTGCAACTGTAATGTTCAGGATGATGCTGAGGACCCCTCAAGTACCTTGTACTGAGAGAGGTAAGTCTTAACAGGGTTACCCCTAGAGGGCAGGATCCTCCTTTGAGATCTGACCGATCCTTATTAAGAATTCTCTTAGGAACTTCAAGGGGCTCAGCAGTTTCTGGTCTCATTAAGTGTATCCTCTGCTTTACTAGCTTGTAGTTTTACTGAGCATACCAAATTCCTTTTCAGTCCTTCCAAACCATAATTATGAACTTATTTATTTGCACCCCTAATGATGATCTCAAAAGTCGGGGCAGTAATCATGTTATATACGGACCTGTATGTTTTCCCTGGGTTAGACAGGGAGCCAAGAAGTAGAAGGCAAGATTTTCCATTTGTCTTCTCATTCACAATAGACCTTTCCATTGTCTGTTCACAGGGAAAGCTGGTCAGACCTAAGGTTGCACATTTATTCGTTCTTTTAATTATACCTAACATTTACTTGGTACTTACTATCAGGCAAGTTCTAAACTAATCCCAAGAAGCAAAGATGAATCAAGGAAGAGCCTCTGCTCTCTGGTGTTCACAATTTAGTTAGGAAAGAGAGGCAAGTAAACCAAAGCAGTGTTATTTATGATTAAGTCTCATTCTAGAATGAGATCAGACACTCTTCATTTGAATTTTGGCACTGCCATCTATTACCTGGCCGGGGCGGGGGGTGGGGGGGAGTGTTTGGAGGCGGGGACTGAGCTCCTCTGTGGCTTCAGTTTCCTCATCTGTAAAACAACATTTCTCACAGGGTTTTTCATGAGGGTTGTTACTTGAGAGCACTTAGAACAGTGCCTGGCAGGTAGTAAATACAGGTAAGGGTAGCTATTATTAGTAGAGGTTGGTATAAAGTCTTATGGAAGCATAGACGTGGAGCATTCGTTCCACCCGTAGTTGAAAATACTTCTCAAAGAGGGTTGTGTTTGCTCTTCACTGTTGGGGAAGATTTTCTCACATGAGTGAGGTACTCCAGCAGAGGCTCAGGAATGCGAGCGCACATGGAAAGAAATGCTCACTTTTGCTGACTGTGAGACAGCAATGACTGGAAGTAAGAGACCTATGAAGAAAGAGAATATAAAATCTGAATGGCCATTCGGACTTGTGAGAAGTGGCTGAGAGTTCAGGGTGGAGAAACTTCCTAAAGTGCAGTTCAAATCCTGGCTGACACCTGCCAAGTAAAGTCTCAGAGCTTTATTCAGGTTTTCCTTCAAGTGCCTGGGCCCTCCACAGTATACCAAGCTCTCCACTGTGGCCAGAGCCATCCACAGTACACCAAGCATTCCACTGAGGCCTGGGCCCTCCACAGTACACCAAGCCCTTCACTGTGGCCTGAGCCATCCATGGTAGACCAAGGCTCTGAGGCCCAGAGTTTTCATTTTACCCTGCAATTGATTAATTAAATGATTCAAAGATACCATTTACCCTTTCTGATCTGTTTTGTCATCTGCTAAATGAAAGGATCCATCAAGTGTCCATTTTAGTGCAAATGCCAGGTTGGATTAAGTTTATATACAGCAAGGAATGCTTAACATGCAAATTAATGCCTCTAAGCATGCTTAATGCACAGGCATTTCATATCCTTGTGTCACTGGGAAAGTGGAAGTAGAATCAGATTGGAGGCATCCTCTATAGCCCAGCTTCTTTTTTTTAAATGTGTTTCTATTGATTTTAGAAAGGAAGGAAGGAAGAGGGATAGAAACAGAAACATCGGTCGGCTGCCTCCTATATGCCCCTACTGGACATGGAGCTGGAAATGCAGGCATGTTCCCTGACCAGGAATCTAACTCGTCCGGGAACTTCTTGGTTCATGTGTCAATGCTCAACCACTGAGGCACACCAGCCAGGCATAACAAGCTTCTTCTATCAGGGCTCAGCCAGCTCCAATTCTTCCTCCTCCCTGGCATAGCACTTCCATTCCAACCTGCCTGAGACTTCAGTTCCTTTCCAATTGTAAAGCAGGATTAATTTTCTTTTTTTCTCTGCATCCTTTCCCATCCCGCAAAATAAGAATAAAAGAATGGGTGGTTTCTGGATGGCACTCTCAACTCCACTGTATCTTGAAACTCCATCCCGCTGACTTCTGAAGGCCTGCAGTGGGCATTGTCTCTGCTGAAAACAGAACCATGACAGATCTTCCCCAGGAATCGCTTCTTATCCATTCCCCTTGCCAGAGTCCCTCTCATTCAGGGCCATAATCTCAACTCTTGCACCTTTTCTGGTCATAAACACTGCAGTGTTTACAGAATCCAGTTCAGCTTTATCTAGACCACCAGGATCCTGATGACCTCTGAGTCCTCCCCACCCCACACCCTCTTCCCTCACCTCTCAGAAGGGACATGTCCTGCCTCCTTTTCAAAGCTATCCCCCATCTGGGATTTCCCTTTTATCTCCTGGGACTCATGTTTTATTCATTCGCCAAACTTTTACTCAGAGTGCTATGCAAGGTGCTTTGGGAAGACACAAGATGAAGACAATATCAGTTCATTTTCTTCTGAAAGTTCGAAATCTAAAAGGCTGGTTTCATTACATTAAATTTGGTAACCTGGTATGTTACCTGATAAAGATATCCCTGCTTAAATGCAGTTATCATGTTAACATCCTCTATCTCCCTCTTTAGTCTGTGTATAAGCATGTCACCCACTACCTGGCACATATAAGTAGTACATAAATATTTTCTACGAGTGGAATGAGGATTCCTTTCTTTGTCCTATAATTTCCTTAAACTTTTCCCTTCTCCTCCCTGTCACTGCCAAAATTCTTGAAAGAGAAGACTATATTCACTGCCACAAGTTCATTACCACCCACTTACTCTTTCATTCCTTTTGAAATCTGCCTGCCACCCCCACCATTCAACTGAAATCACTCTCTCTTAACCACCACCAATGACCGCCTACTGCCAAATCCAAATGGTCCTTTCTCTGCCCTCCGCCATCCCAGACCATTCTGCAGCTCAAGACTGCCAACCATTCCCTCCTCCACCCTAAGCAGAGTGTTTGTCCCAGCTCCAGACTCAAAATGCACATGTTTTGGAATCTGCCAGACTTGGGTTTGGCCACAGTCCAAAGCTCAGTTTCCTTATCTAGGAAATGGGGCTAATAAAGTCTATTATCTGTGTCTGGCACACACACGGTCAGCCTCCTAATTGCTCTCCTTACCTCACTTTCACCTCACACATGAGCCGCTGCCAAATTAATCTTTCCAAACTTCATAATGATCATGTCACTTCCCTGGTCAGAATGCTTCAGCCACACCCAGGGACTGGAGCGCTCCAAACCTGTTGCCCTGCACCCAACCTATCCACCAGTCATGCCCAGCTGTACTCCCCCAGTGGGAGCCGTGCAAGACTGAGCATCTGGACACAGTTCCCTGGTGTCCGCATGGCCTCTGACTAGTTATCATTCAATATCTCTTTATCTCTAGTGTCTGCACTAGCAAGTTGAAATAATAGATTCATTTAAAAGCTAAAGCTCCTCTTAGCTCTAAAATTCACCTTTTGGACTTATTTTTCCACACTTTTCCTTCAATTTTTCTATTCTTCTGGCAAATTGCCTGGACCCATTTCCCTAACTTGCTCCTTGCTTTCCTGCCTCGGTACCTCTGCTCTTACCAGTCCCTTTTTCCCATCCACATGTATGAACATCCTTTCTTAGGCTCTTCTCAAGTACCATCTTCTCTTCCATAGTCAGGAGGAATTGTCCCTCCCAGTGGAAGCCAATCATCCTCTTGAATGGTACATTTACATCAGATAAGTCCTGTTAGGACCACAACAATCTTCTCACTGGCTTATCTTTGCATGTGGGCTGATTCTGTCTTCCTGTTGTCAGCTTTCACTTTGCTGCCTTGTTCTTAAAGATCCACTGTGTCTTAACATAGTCTAGTGCCTCAAATCCAGCAACTTTACCCAAGGCTTCTAAACCTTACCTGAATGTCCCAGATCACTTTTGTTCTCTCATCTGTCAACCACCCTTCAGGGCAAACATAAGCTACGGTAGCTGAGCTCATTCATGCATGGAGGCCATGAGCTGTAAGAACCTTACTTTTTTTTTTTTAGATTTTTATTGATTTTTTACAGAGAGGAAGGGAGAGGGAAAGAGAGTTAGAAACATCGATGAGAGACATTGATCAGCTGCCTCCTGCACGCCTCCTACTGGGGATGTGCCCACAACCAAGGTACATGCCCTTGACCAGAATCAAACCTGGGATGCTTCAGTCCACAGGCCGATGTGCTATCTATCCTCTGAGCCAAACTGGTTTCGGCAAGAACCTTAAATTTTTAATATTGATTTGTCATGGACTAAGGTAATGCATTTACAAGTTAGTATAAAATCAGCAAGTAAGAAAATGTGTACTAAAAAACTTCTGTCATATATTACATATTAAACTATATTTTATTTAAAATCTGGCTACAGTATTATGGTTGTAGCACATTTCGCCACTTAACAATGGAATAGGTAAAATTACATAAATATTTTAATGCACTTATGCATTAAATAGTTTATAACTGGAGCAAAAATCAGAATCACTCATGGAGAATTTTTTCTTTAAGTCCACACTCCTAGATATCATCCCAGAGATTCTGACTTGGTAGCTCTGAAAATTAAAGTGGACATCTCTTTTTGAATAGTGCCACAAGTTATCAAGATCACCAGATCACTGCCCAGCTGGTGTGGATCAGTTGGTTGGGCATCCTCCCATGCACCAGGATATCACCTGTTCAATTCCCAGTCTCTCTCATTAATGTTTCTCTCTCTCTCTCTCTCTCTCTCTCTCTCTCTCTCTCTCTCTCTCTCTCTCTCCCCCTTCCCTTTTCCCACTCTCTCTCCCTTCCCCCTTTCTCTCTCTGAAGTCAACATATGAAAAAAATCACTGAATCCCACAACTTGAGGAATTGTGCAGTACACAGCTATACTGTTGACTCTAGACAGCAACCTAGAGTAAATTCTGATTGCCTATTCTCTTTACCCAGACTTTAACATCAGAAACATTTGGGTTAGGATCTTAGCTTTGTCACTTACTAGATGTCTGACTTTGAGCATCTGTAAAATGGGACAATGATAGTACTCAACTATGGAGAAAGATAAAATTAGATGGACTCTATAAAAAAATTAAATGGACTCAAAACAGCATCTAACACACAGCAAGTAGTAACTGTCAACTGGGATGATAACAATGATGATTATTTAAGTTCCTTTTTTTAAATTTCTAACCTGCCAAGTAGCTTCAAGACCAATTTTCACAGTACTGAAGGAAATATTAATTTAAGTTAATCACTCTACTTGTAGAGATTAGTATCTCTTTTATTTTTCACTAGAGGCCCAATGCATGAAAATTCATGCACTGGAGGGGGGATCCCCTCAGCCTAGCCTGCTCCCTCTCACAGTCTGGAAGCCCTCAGGGGCAAGAGGTGACCCGGTGATCAGGGGAAGGTGATGTCCACCACACCTCTGCTGCTGCCACTGCTGGTAGTGCAAGCCTCGGCCAGCCCTGGTTACCTGAGCCTTGGGCAGCCCTGGGGGGCTGGGGGCTGAGGAGACTGGGCACCACCATCTTGTGGCTGTGGGCACCACCATCTTTGAGGGTGGAGCAGTGAATTAGCATGTTCCCTCGTATTGTCTGTGGGCACCACCATCTTTGAGGGTGGGGCAGTCAATTAGTATATTCCTTCTTTATTGGATGTGGGCACCACCATCTTTATAATGGCATGAGGGTCAATTAGCATATTCTCTCTTTATTAGATAGGATTATTTTTCTGTGGTTATCAGAATAAATTTTAGCACATTAGTTATAATATTTTGTATATGTAATATACATGTGTAAGTATGTGTATGTGTGTGTGTGTGTTATCTTTAATACATCAAGTAATCATATAAAAGTTCTTGACCTTGTCTGACTTTTAAGCCACAACTCTTTGGGGGACTTTGTTGGCATAGGAAAAACAAAGCAATGTTTCAAAGGTAACTTGATGGCCCTTTGATGTGTCAATCTTTGGCCAAAGTGATATAGAAGCCTCTGTTGGAATATATTATTACATAGTAGACATAAATGCTAGTTTTAAAAAGATTATTTAAATCATGTTTATTTACACTGTGATAAGTTTCATGTCTGTTTCCTTGACAAGTATCTCAATGTAAGACTCTAGAACAGCGGTTCTCAACCTGTGGGTCGCGACCCCTTTGGGAGTCAAATGACCTTTTCACAGGGGTTGCCTAAGACCATCGGAAAATGCAGACATTTACATCACGATGCATAATAGTAGCAAAATTTCATGGTTGGGGTCACCACCACATGAGGAACTGTATGCAAGGGTCGCGGCCTTAAGAAGGTTGAGAACCACTGCTCTAGAAAGTCAGGAACTGTGTAGAATCCCTTGAGCCTACCACAGTACCTGCCACATAATATGTGCCAAGTAAATACTTATTGAGTGAGAGAAAGAAAGAAAGATGGGAGAAAGGGAGAACCAGGAGTCATTCATAGAATAAACTTTGAACTAAATGTGAAATATAAAAAAGACAACCTCAACCCACCAAAATTTACAATCTGGTAAGGGGTATGTGACATATTCAGAAATATGTACCATTCAACACATTCAGTAAGTGTCATAGGAAGATGATGACTGACCAGAGAGGCTAAAATAAATATAGGAGAGATAGGGCTTAAGACTGATTCAGAAGATAATCATCCAAGTTAAGAAAAATCAGAATTATATCATAGAAGCTACAATTGTAGCCCTTGAGTAGACAGAAGGGAAAGTCCTTTTTAGAGTAAGTTTTAACAGGCTAGATGGTGTGAGGATATGTATGTTGTTTGAATCAAGTACATTCAATATTATAATTGTTTTTTATTTATTCTAGTAGTGATACTTAATCTGAACATTAAAAATTGGCATAAGATTTTTATGTTTAGAAAACAGAAGTGTGAGTTAGAGAAGAAAAGCTATCCTGGGCAGAAGGCTCAGACTTGGAGATTTGAGTACATTAGCCCCCTTATGCATGAAAGATATGCTCTAAGATCCCCAATGAATACCTGAAACCACAGATAATCCAAACCCAATATAGCATTTTTTCTTGTGCATACCTATGATAAAATTGAATTTATAAAGTGGGCAATTTCATGAATAGAAGATCTGTTTTTACCACAGATAGCAACTTCTGTATACAACTTTCCTTCCCCTTAGTCGAGAATTTTCACCTTTTCACTAAAGGAAGCATCTTACAAGGAGTTCTCTTTGGTATATCCATATTACAAGCATCATTATTTTTGGGCTTTGAAGCCATTACTAAGTAAAATAAGGGTTACTTGAATACATGTATTGCAATACCATGACAGTAGATTGGATAAACTAGATGGCTGCTAAGTGTGAGGTGCATATACAGAGTGGAGACATCGTACAAAGGGCTGATCCACCTTTCCAACAGGATGGAACGGGGCGTGCGAAATTTCATCATATGCGTCAGAATGGCGCATGGTTTAAAATTTATGAATTGTTTCTTTAGGGAATTTTCCATTTAGTATTTTTGGACCTCGGTTGACTGTGACTAGCTAAAACCAAAGAGAGTGAAACCACAAATAAGGAGTACTTCTGTCTAGAAAGTTTCTTGGGGCATATCCCCAGGATCAGACCTGTAGAGAGAGAGGGGAGTGGAAGAGGCAGGATTGGGCAGAGGGAGAAGTTGAACTGAGATGAAGTTGCAACAAAGTCCTCAGGCAATCCCATAAGGAACCCTAATATTAGGGTGGTCCTTCAGAAGTGTCATATCTCACAATGGCCAGTTATTGGATGTAAATATCCTCTTACTAATCACATCCTCCCGCCCAGTGTAACCTTGAGCAAGGAGGTTCACTTTAATTGCTCCGCAGGATGGTTCAGCTGGAGCCCCAGCTGGCTGTAGGGATGAGCAAATCAGCCCTGAAGTGGGGCATCTGGGCAGCATGCCATAGCATTCCCTGCAATTTAGTCTGAAAGAGGGAGGAACAGGTAATGCTGCCATGTTTCTTAGGAAAATAATCAGAGTTGACTTGCCAAAATGAAGCAGTGCTACACTGAGAATAACCAACCCTCAGTAGGATCCTGAAAATTATCTCAGACTCAAATCCTCCTCCTCCTCCACTTTTTTACTTCTGTACCACAGGCTCCTTTAGCTTTCTAGCTAGTTCCTTTTCTATCTTAATCATATGTATATATGTTTGTGCATTTATACTGACCGAAAGAATTTTATGCTCTTTGGCTTTCCTCCATGTCTTTTAAACAAAACTATCTCCTGGGATTCCACAGGGAGTTACAAAAAAGCCACCGAATAATACCATAGTAGCTCAACTTCATCTCCCAACCAGCTGCATAAACTCCCTCTCTTACTACATTTATACTATTCTGGTCCATTTGGGTAAGCCTCCCACCATTTCACACCGGGTCCAAGTATGTTTCTCAATTGCTCTTAGAAACTTACCACAAAACTCATTCTTCAGGTAACATAAACTGATTGGAAATGAGAAAATAAGCAGACTCGTAATCCACAGCACAAAGGTTATCAAATGGCCACTTCCTGACAACTCAGAAAAACCTAAGTTAAAATAATGTGGTAAAACAACAGCGGCAAAGATGTTTTGTTGGTCTTCAACTATGAACTTCTGAAAGGCAGTAACTGCACCTGCTCTGTGCTCCTTTCCATTGCACAATGTCTAGCACACTGTTAGAACTCAATAGAATGAGATAATTTTTTGTCCAGCCCTGCACCTGGGAAGACTGGCAGGCTGCCACCAACTAGATGGCTGGTGTACTTGAATGATTCCTGCGCCTTTACATGGAAGTAGAAAGTCATGAATTAGTGCTTCTAGGCAGACCACTATGAGGATGATCTATTGAACTAACAGTGTTTTGTTTTGTTTTTTAATGAGGACAAAATATATTGGTATAATCCTTATTTATGAATTAAGAGGAGAATTGAAGGAGCAAGGCAGATTATGAAATTATGTTACTTCTATATCACCAACCTTGAAAGGGTTTAACATCCTTCATTTCATTTTAGCAAAGGTTTTATTTTATTAAATGGAATTTTTAAAACTGCCTTTGTTCTTACTAAGCTTGCAATAATTCAAGACTTCTTGCTTAGTAAAGTATTAGATGGTATGAATATAAGGGAACTCATCTTGCATCGACACCTTTATACTGAATGGGGAGAAATGCAAAGAAAATGTAGCAGATTAGATAAAATTTATTTTATTTGGGGTATAAAAAGAAAGTAATACAAAAAGTTGCTCCGCATGATGATGCTCTATGATTTTTCATGATGACACTATTTTGCATTTGGGTTACCTGCCAAAACAAAAATAAATGGATGCTACTTGGAATTAGTATTTCCCTCTGTCTGCTCTAACCTTTTATAAGTAGAATCTGGGGAGGATCTGGCAAATGATAAGGAACTGAAAAATTAAAAGGCTTTCTTGGGTATCTAGGTCTGGTTGCCATTCTCAGACTTTCTAAATCTAAGGAAACTGAAGTGATAGGAACATAACTATGGCTCTTTGGGGAGCTATTACCTAATGGAACTGGCAACATGTCCTTCTTGAAAATAAGGAGAATGCAAGTGATGTTAACATTGCAGTGAATCTGGGGTGGTAATGAGAGCTACCAAAATAGTTATTTGAGGCAGGATCTGCATAGTTGGAGTATGAGGAAGGCAAAAAGGAAAATAATGTAGACCAGGTTTTGTTGTTGTCTTTTATTTTTGTAAAACAAAAATAGTCACCATTTACAATGTGCCAGACTTCCCATATGTTATCTTATTTAATCCTGATATCGAACCAGTGAGATTTGTCATTTCTATTTTATAAATAAGGAATATCAAAGACATTAAGAAATTGTCCAAAGTCACAATCTACTAAATTATGTAGAGAGGGGATTTGAAAAGAAGTCTGTCTGATTTCAAAGCCTATCTCCAAATGTGAACTTTGCCTGAATATCAGCTATTTTAACTTGCTTCCAGAGGGATGAAGATTGAATTAATAAAAAGTTATATTCAAAGGAGGTGAAAATAATTGTACATTTGAGAGAGAACTGTTTAAGGTTTCACTGGTTTGGCAGTACGTTTGAAGTGAATTTGGCCTGAAGAACTAGAGACACAATAAATGCCATGGGACTCAATACTGAAGAGCGTAGATGGTCCCTATTTGCGTTTATTTTTAACATCTGTCATTTCACCTGTGTCTCTGATTACCATGATCTGTCTCTCTTGGGGTAATTAAAGTGGTTTTATTTGTTTGATTGTTTGCCAGTTCATAGTGTTGCTTCCTAAGGAGAGTAATTTGCATGCAACTTCAGTGATAATTAGTAACAACAACAAAATATCTTGGAATGATGGCAGAGATCAAAACTGATATTTATTGTTGGACCTGAAAGACTAGAGTAAATTGATGCCAATTTGGCAGGTTGCATGAAAATGACATGGACAGTAATTTTAGTTGTCATAATTCTGAATATTGTGCCTAGAAATTACTTGTTCTGTTTATGTCATTTTCTACAAAATGCTGTAAGGACTATCAATGAACCAGAGGTAAAATCCTTTAAACTCATGAAAATCCAAAGAAGTATTTTATTGTTTAAAATTGTATAGCATCACTACATCCAAAGATTTCCCAGAGAGCTTTATCTGAATTCTTATTAATTCTCAGAGTATTTCTCTAAAGTTGACATAAATGTTTTTAAAAATATTAGATAAACCAAGGAATGTTATGTAATATTCATACAAGATAAACAGATTACTTTCTCTACACATTATAAAAGTTAAAAATGGCAGTTCAGTATTTTTTAGTATATTTTTATTGATTTCAGAGAGGAAGGGAGAGGGACAGAGGGAGAGAAACATCAATGATGAGAGAGAATCATTAATCGGCTGCTTCCTGCATGCCTTCCACTGGGGACCAAGCCCACAAGCCTGGACATGTGACCCTTCAGTCTGCAGGATGATGCTCTATCCACTGAGCCCGACTGGCTAGGGCAATCCAATATTTTTAATGCTTTATCCTGGTTTCCATTCCTGAGTGGCAGAAGCTGCGCTGTAAGTAAGACAGTATCCAGAACAGGTACATGTTGTCTGAGCGGGACTACTGGTATACTTGGAAAAATAAAGTAAGGTATCTGTTTTAAATAGTAACAATTGTCAATTGAAGGCTCCTATTTGAACTGATTACACTTGATAAAAAATAACAAGCTGTGACAAATAGAAGGGCAAGATTTCAGTAATTCACTAAAGAATGTTCCTATCAAAGCTTTGTGGCAAAAAAAAAAAAATGTCTTGTTTGGATCACAATTGCAGAGTTGAAATAACAGCCCATGAATACCCTGGAGAAATGACTATGTACCCAAGGTGAATACTAAAGCCTTCCCTTTTGAATGAGCCTTTTAATCAAGGCATTCTCTAGGCTCTGAAAAAACTCTTCAGTGGTCCTACCTAAAGATTAATGGGAAAAGCCGAAACTGAGTTGGCCTATTTGCAGAAACGATTTTAAAGATTTACTGATGGCTGACAAATGCCATTTAAGCTTTCAAAGCCAGCCATATGCTTTTGAAAGGGATTTAAAGGAAATCCTCCCACTAAAGAAGACAACTTTGAAGGATCTCTGTAGTAGCCTCTGGTTTTGAGGTATGTGGACATGTTGTTGAGTTTTCTCTTTCCTGCCTCCTCCTCCTTCCCCCCTCCCCCCACCATATCTTCGCTGAATTTCTAAAACATGTGACTCATAAGCCTTTCTCTACTAGATTTCTATGTTCAGAAGGTACCTGTATCCTTTTATTTGCCAATGAGAATTAAAACAACTCTTGCCAGGCAATTGTACACATAGAGTATGTTTCTCAATTACCTTTCTATGAATGTAGGGGCTAATAGGCCTCTAATATTGAAAGTTTAGTGCAACATTGCTCAAAGATACAATCAATGTTTTTTAAAGGTATTTGGGTTTTTAGATTTTATGTCAATATATAGATGATCTTAGGCTTCTAGAATATCACAGCCACAGATACATTCTAAGTCAGATTTCAATGAACACAGGCATTATTTCCTTCGATATTCATTCTCCTGTGCATCTGGCCATTGGTTTTTGGCCCAGGTAAACTTTATTCAGCCTGAAGAGTAACACGTTGCCAAAGAGATTACATTCAAAACATTTCTTCAGAGGGAAAAATCTGAATGCAATTTTAAAATATTGTCCAGTCACATGGGGATTAGAATTGGCCCCACTTGAGCCTTTGTAATCCTTCTTCCACCCACTCCAGTGAAATCTGTGGGTGATTTCATAAACAGGAGGTCTCCTCCTATCTTCTTGATCCCCACAGAGTTAATGAGTCACTGTGTGCGGGGCGGGACTGTTACACCCTAGCTGCCCTGTGGCTGTCCTGGGCGCCAGTGGGTTCAGGAGCAACATGGTTTGGTTGTTACCCCATTTCCCTGGGTCCCTGACAGTGATCCGACAGAAAGTGACACTGACACAAAGCAGCTGAGAGGGGCAGGAGTTGGGAGTGAGGTCAGAGCAAAGAAACTGAGAAAATCCAGTGAAGTGGAAGCTGAGAGGATAAGGCTTAGAGCTGGTTTCTCTGCTCCCACACCCCCACACCCTCCACACCCCCACACCTCCCACCCCTACCCAAGCCCAGGAAGAAACGCTGCCTCTTCACAGTCTTGGGAACAATGAAAGGCCATGAAGGAAGGGTTTGGACACGTGAGCCTCAAATCCCTCTCTGCAGCAGCCCAAAGCGAGTTACTCTCCGCTTTTTCTTTTAAAAGTTAGAACCTAATGACAGCTCACCCACAGCCAGAGTAGCATTGCACGACACAGGTGCCAGCAAATTCAGCCTACTGCCGGCCCTCCTTTGTCACCTGGGTTATTGGAATGATCCCTCTGGGCTGCCGGGCCTCCAGTTCATTCTACAGTTTATCACCAGGGCAATCTTTCTAGAGATGTCCTTCTAACGCCATATGTTGTTTCTGCCAAAAAACCTTTCGTGACCCCCGGGGTGCCCATGCCACCAGCAGGAGCTGGGTATTGGTGCTTGGTCATGGAAGCTGAAACATCTCATCACAAAGTAGGACAGTTCCTCCCTTTTCAATTCCTTCTCAACCCTCTGGTTTCATCAGCGAGAGTCTCCGTGAGGACCACTTTATCCTCAGAACCCCTCTGATCCCCATAAACTCCCTATCAGAGGGAAGACAGGCTTCAGGCTCAGTTTGACCTGGCAGATCTAACTAGGAATTTAACTAGAATTTAATAACAGCATTTGGTTTTCATTGTATATACTTTAACAGTTTCCTTCTGAGAGCTGATAAACTAGTTTTCTGCTTAGAGGTAACTGGAGTCCCCGCTGCACAAAATTTGTGCAGGAGTAGGCCTTCCTTCCTCCACCTGCCAGCACTAATTTCCTCTGGCACTCAGGACTGGGCTTCCCTCTGGCCTCTGGCAGGCACCTGGGACCTGGGCTTCCCTCGTAACCCCAGCTTCGTCTGGAAGGTCGTCGGAAGGACATCCGGTCTAATTAGCATATTATATTTTATTAATATAGATTATATAAATTTTCCATTCTGATTAAACTTACCTAGGTAATTTGAGTTAATATATATTAACTCAATATATATATATATATATATATATATATATGAACTCTGCATATACGTATACATGTTCAGCCATTGTAATAAGGCAAAATAAGGAGTAGTATGGAAACAGAGCTTTGAAATAAAATCCAAACTGCTTATATGGCCTATAAATCTCACTATAGTCTTTCTATTTCCAGGCAGGTTCAGCTCCCTCCTCGTGACAAACTATCGCAAGCCCTGCCTAGCACACTCTGGGCTCCCTTGTAGAATGTGCGCTGTCACTAGTGCCTACATTGTCTTCCTCGGTCTTTTCCAACTAAATCACTTCTATTCAACCCTCAAGTTTCAGCACTCAGTCTCCCCTCAGAAAATCCTTCTCTGCCATTATTTTACCCACCCTTCCCAAGCTCCCACTGGCTGAATTAGAATCCCTCCATTGAGGTCTCATAGCATCTTGGTTACATCTTTATTAGTGTTCTAATCACTTCTGTACTTCTTGAATTGCTTGTCTCTCTTCCTAGTCTATCAACTCCATGAGGACAGGAATTTTGTTTAGGTCTCTGACATACCTGTATGGATTATAGAATTTGTTAAATAAATATTTGATGAATCAATACATTCTTTTTACCTGGAAGGCAAACAAGCAGAATAGCTAATGACCAAGACTGTAATAATAGCACAGTAGATGATTTACAAATAATGAAGTCTACATTAATTGATAAAACTGAGGGCTCTACCAAAATATGAAGACAACTCCAATATCCATTAGATAAATATAAAGTGATATATCCACACAATGGAATATTATTTGGCAAATAATAAAAACAAAGGTAATATGCCTTCCACAGTGCCTGTGAAATAGTAGCACTCCAAAAATATTAGCTGTTGTTATTGCTAAAGGTTATCCTATATAATAAAAGGCATATATGCAAATCAACCAAACAGCAGAACAACCAGTTGCTGTGATGTGCATTGACTATCAGGGGTTAGATGCTCAATGCAGGAGCTGCTTCCTGGTGGTCAGTGTGTTCCCATAGGGGGAGCACCGCTCAGCCAGAAGCCAAGCTAGCTCACAGCTGGCGAGCACAGCAGCAATGGCAGGAGCCTCTCCCGCCTCTATGGCAACACTAAGGATGTCCAACTGCAGCTTAGGCCCACCCCCTTGGGGTGCGGGCGGGCCTAAGCCATCAGTCAGACAGTCCCCGAGAGTTCCTGGACTGCAAGAGGGCGGAGGCTGGGCTGAGGGACCCTCCCCAGGAGTGTGCAAATTTTGTGTACCAGGCCTCTAGTGTAGTATATTTGGAATCATGAGGAAAAATATGACATTTTATTGTACTTATAATATTAACTGTCTTAGTTCTTTCACAAATGGTGATATGCCTATACCACATATATTTTTGTTGTTGTTGTTAATAAGTCATCCTGTATATTCTATGGACAGCTCACAATAAAATTCATGCATATACATGCATTAAGTTGCATTTTAATTCTCAGAACAACTCTATACTATTAGTATCCCTATTTCATAGGTAAAACAAAAAAATGGATACACAGCATGGGTACCTTGCTCAAGTTTCTCCATGCCTTATCAGTGGCAGAATGGAAGGCATCTGACCCCCAGGTCAATGCCCTTGCTGATACAGCAGGTTCTCTATGTGCAAGTGTGCTCACATATACATATCAACTAATAGGGTAATCACCCAAGGAGACAACTGCCTGAGTGGAGGCAGTGGGCTCCACATTGCTCTTCTTATTTAAACACATCTCCCACATTAAATTGTCACAACAGGCCCTCCTGTCTTGTCTGAGATTTCACAATGAGAAATATTCTTTTGAAATGGAAATAGGCAGAGCCTTTGTCTCAAGAATGTTGTTAAATAAATATAACCTAAGAAAGGATAGGCCTGGGGGGTCTATACCACAAGGGTGTGATCCTTGTCTCTCAACACCAGCATTATGACATTATTACGAATACTGGCTAAACAAATGCTTATAACATCTGACTTCAATCATTGTAGTCAGTAGCAAAAAATGTGTTACACATGGCATATGTATACCACAGCACGAGTTGATTGTATGAGGCACATCCTATGATCAAAAAGGACAATGCAAAACTAATCCTAAGTGGATAGTAAAATTCACTTGGAACATCTGGGAACAAATGTAATAGTTTCAGGTTAAATTCTCTGCTAGAATATTCAATGAATCCAGAGGTTGAAGTTTCAGCCCACATATCCTATATTATAAATAATTTATATCTGAGCATAATCACATTTGAGTATTTAATTATCCCTAAATCTCTGCCTTCAAAGAGATTACAATGTAGTCTGAAAGATTTTAACAGTTTTCATGTCTTGGATTTTGCATTCCAGGCACTTTTCATGGGTCTGGCACATAGAAGGTTCTCAATAAATGTTGGCTGTCAATGAATGAGTGAATGTATTATAATTTGAAGGGAAATTAAATAACTTGTAACAAGTTAACATTTATTCAAAGTGTTCATTATTAATCTGTTAAATGATGAATGAATGGACTTTAAATGAATAAATATGACAAGCTGAGTTCTCAGAAAAAAAGACTGAGAAATGAATAAGGTTTTTATTAATTTCCATTACCCTACCTACTTAACTTATTTAAAAATGTTTTTAAGATTTGATTTAAAAAGAAGAGTTTCCTTGGGGTGATAACTAAATCATTCTTAATTTTCAGAAAATGATTACTTAATTTAACAGGTTATTGGTGTTATTATATGAAACAAATAAAATTACAAAGAAGTTAGAGCCCTGCTGGTGATGCTCAGTGGTTGCACATCGAACTATGAATCAGGAGGTCGAGATTTTTCAATTCCCAGTCAGAGCATAGGCCTGGGTTGCAGGCTCAATCCTCAGTGGGGGGCATGCAGGAAGCAGCAGATCAGTGATTCTCATCATTGATATTTCTCTTTCTCTCCCTCTTCCTTCCTCTCTGAAACCATTAAAAATATATTTTTAAATAAATAAAATAAAACAGTTAGATATATCTTCAGATCTGAAACAATATACTTTGTGTTCATCTGCAGCCATTAGAGAGTCAGTGTCATACCCAACACATGAGTATTGCCTCACTTTTGCTGGAGTCAGTCTTCTAGCAACTCTAGCCTCTTAAAACAGAGCCAAGAATGTAATAGGATTCTGCGTGTCAAATATTACTGTACAAATCTCACACACTAAAGCCTCTTTAAAAAGAAGGCTTTGACTCTCACATCCTATTTGTTTTCTTTTATATACAATTTTGATAAGCTTGATTATTTAGTTTCTGAATGCATGTTGAATCTAAATTGCAATTACATAAAAGCTACACACTAAGTCTTTTACTTCTCATTAACTGCAGGATTTATGAACAGATAGCCCAAGCATTGCAAAGGAGAAATAATTCCCAAATTAGACCCCCAAAATAAAATAAATCTCTCTTCTTTTGGTGTGCAGATGAGGAAACCCACAGAGCTTACTCAGTAGTTTCAAAAGATGTTCCAGTGCAGGTACTGGTGTTTTTAAAATGGCAGCCATGAATAACCAAGAAAAAATTAAATTCTTTTTAAGAAGACATTAAAGTATTGAATAAACTTTTTAAAAGATTTCTGTATGAAATTTTAACATTGAAAAAATTTAGGCACTTTAAAGATAAGATGGAATTTAGATGGGAAATCATTCTAAAGTAGATGCAGTAAATGGGGAGAAAATGTTTTCATGTTTAAGATATGTAAATGAATGGTTTACTGCCAAAGTTTTGTAAAACACTAGATTAGTAAAACTATTACAAAGCAACATGTGTTTACTAGACTCGAAAGTATGTCCTTGTTTATGTACAGTTTCACATGACAGTATGTGGAAAAATCAATTTTCTTAACTTTAAGCTTGCAAGGTTTCTTTTAGATGATGTTAAAAACTATAAACAATGTGGCGACTGTCCATCTACAAGAATGAAGCTGATAAAAAGTGAATTATATAATGCTCGAACTTGGAAAAGGAGGAAAAATACATCATAGCATAGAGTTACTTTAAAGCTTTAATGTTGGCCAAGGGAGATTAAATTGCCTTTGGGGTGTACAGATGCAGAAGGTTCTGTTGGTATGCTTTTCAAAGCAGAGACAGATGATATTAGGAAATAAAGCATGAGGGCTTCTGCTTTAATCTGTCCACATTATTGTTTTGATCTATGACTAATTGGAATTGCAAGAGGGTTCAAGAAGATTCTTCCAGCCAGTCTGAAGCTAGCAGACATGTAAGTCTCCTAAAAATGCATCTAGAGGAAGATTGCTTGACCACAAAAGAAAAGACATGTGAAGAGTTATTCTAATTTAAGCCTTTCAGTGTGTCCAATTCAAAATGCAAAAGAAAAAAAATGACAAAAATCTAATGCTTGCTACCAAGAAAGAAAATAAACTAAAATATACTACACAATCTCCAAAAATAATACACCACTCCCTTTTTATGTCTTCAAATAAAAGAAAAGGAACTAACACCCAAGAGATTTACTAAATCCAAAGATGATGTCATATCTCTGCTTAAAATCCTGCAGTGGCTCTCAGAGCCTCCAGGGTAGTCTGAGCTTCTTAACATGACATACGAGGCCAGCTTGGTCTGGTTCTGGCCCCGGATGCTTTTCTGGCTTTGTGTTGGGTTGTGTTGCAACACAAGCAATTCCCATTCAACTATGCCAACCTATTTGTAGTTTCTGGAGAACAGCCTGCTCTCTTATGTCCTAATGCCTTTATGCATGCTGTCTTCCTATCAGAAATGCTCTTCCCTCTTTCACCCTTCCTTTACCTTAGCCAACACAGCTCTCTAAGACTCAGTTTAAGTGGTAGATAGCTCTCAGAACACTGTGATAGTAGAAACATTGTGACTACTTAATATAAGTAAAAGAGCATTCTTTGAAAGTTTTGGTGGAAGAAGAGATTAATTCCCAACCAGCTAAGATCTGGGAAGGATTTTAAGATTGGCCTTATATTAGATCTCATATGACTAAGAAATGCTTACCATTTTTATCTTAGTTAGAAAACAAAGACTTTTATTCTGTACATCTCATTTCCTCTTTGGTCATTTTATTCCCACCTGGGGATCTTGCGGGTTAGCGTGAAGGTGCTAATTGGATAGAAAAAATCATCACCATGTCTATAATTGAAACACAGTGTTGCTCTACTTAGGAAAGTTATTCTCTTTGAGCAACTTTCAGATGGGATTGACATTGTAATGAGGGAATAATAGGACACTGTCACTAGCCAGATCAGAAGGTGGGCAGCAAAATTACCCCCGCCCACCAGTTGGAACTCCCAACCACTCCCTCTGAACACCTACCTTACCTTACTATTCTTTTGATACTAAAAAGAGCTACTGAAATCTCATCTCCTTCAAGATGTCCTTCTCCACCAATGGAAATGTTTTGACATTTTTTGTATATGCAGTATATAAAGACAGGTTCTTTGGAAACATACAGACATATGAGTAGGACCACTCTGGGTATCTGATACCCAGGCTGACTCTGCTCTGGGATTCAAGCATGACTGAGGAAGGGTTTATTTACATGGAGGAACCAGAACCCTCCTAAGAAGTATCTAACGTGACCAACTGCAAAATTGGGGTCCAGAGCAGTTGGTATTGGTAATGGTGGTGGCGCTACCAATGGAGCACTGGATACTTTTCAGTTTTAGATGGAAAATGCCTGGATGGAGCATCTGGGCCACCATTTACTGATCACTGATAGCATTTAACACATCACCACAGCAAGTCAACAGTAGGAAAAGGTCAACAGCAGATGCCATACTGTGGTCAAAAAATCTACTTCTTGGCATACAAATGAGTCATCCAAGCCAAGGCTAGAACTTCTAGAATAATTTGGGAAGGAAATTAATTGGGGACTAAAGCTCCTCAATATGACTAAGAATAAAAATAAATCATGGCTATTTTTAATCAGGTGGTATGGATTGGGGGGGGGAAGCATTATACCTAAAACAAGTAGATATTTGAATAATTAGTATTGTGGTTTCAACTTAAGAAAAATATTAGAAACATGTATCAGATTAAATACATATTTATCTCAAGTGGCAAAAAAGTAATTTAAAAAGCAGAAAAATACAAAGACAGAGACTAGGAGAGACAATTATAATAGGATGTGTTAAAAATTTGTGAAATTAGTTAGCAGAGAAATGGCATGGGTTAAGTCAAGAAGCAAGCCAATTCCTATGTAAAAGCCTAGGAAGGGATAATTTTGAAGATCCAAGAATTGTTGAAACTAAGGAGAATCATTCGAAGTCTTAATAGGGAGAAACCAAGATGACGACGCAGGTAAACACCTAAACTGCTGCCTTGCACAACAATTTCAAAACTACAACTAAAAGACAAAACAGACATCATCCAGAACCACAAGAAGGCTGACTGAGTAGAAATTCTATAATTAGAAGGAAAGAGAAAAGCACACTGGGACTCAGAGGAGCTGCAGGAGACGGAGGTATGGAGACGCGTGCACGCTGAGCGGACTGGCAACTAAGTACATGGCTGGCTTTCTCAAGAAGGAAGGAGACAAAAGATCCTGACTGCACTGAACACCAGTTCCAGGCGAGACTCTGGAACCCAGACTCATACGGGGAGAAATTAGACTATCAGGAAAGAGAAAAGCACTCTGAGACTCAAAGGAGCTGCAGAAGGCAGAAGTACCAAGGTGCACACACGTGCTGCGAGGGCAGGCAACTGAGCACACGGCTGGCTTTCTCAAGCTGGAGGGAGACAAAAGCTCCCAAATGCTCTGAACTCCAGTTCTGGGTGAGACTCTGGGGACCCGGACTCATTCAGGGAGAAACTAGATCTGGCAGCTGATAGAACTCAAGGGCAGCTTTCTCTCAGAGATGTTTCTTTGATTACCTATTATGGCAGGGCTGACTAGAAACAAATGCTGAGACTCTGCCCCATCCAAGGTGAGCACAAAGGCTTTTGCAAGTCTTGTCTCATAAGGGTGTATCCAGCACAGAAGTTCTCCAAGTGTAGATACAGCTGATCCTCACAGCCAATTAACCTGGAGGTCAATTCCTCCCAGAGATACCAACAACAATCAAGGCTTAACTACAACAAGACTATGCACACAGCCTACAAAGGGGTGCACCAAGAGTGTCCACTTCAGGTAACTGGGGAGCTGAGCCACTAGGCCCTATAAGACACCTAGCACACAGAGCCACTCTATCAACTCAGAGAAGCAGCCAAAATGCAGAGACAAAGAAACAGGTCACAAATGAAAGAAATGGAGGAAAACAAACTACAGGATATGAAGTTCAAAACCACAGTTATAAGGTTTTTCAAGAATTTTCTAGAAAAGTCCAATAAATTTAGCAAGACCCAAGAGGATATGAAAAAGGACCAACTAGAAATTAAGCATACACTGACTGAAATAAAAAATAATAATATACAGAGACTCCTGCTCAGCTCCTCCACCTTCCTGCCATGGCCAGTGCCCACCATGTTCTATGCTCTGCCATCTGCTGCTGACACCCATCAAGTTCCATGCACACCTCCTGGTGGTCAGCACACATCAGATAAGAGGATTGCAAGAATCAGGTCAAAGATTTGAAATACAAAGAAGCAAAAAACACCCAACCAGAAAAGCAAACAGAAAAAAGAATCCAAAAATATGAAGATAGTGTAAGGAGCCTCTGAGACAACTTCAAGTGTACCAACATCTGAATTATAGAGATGCTAGAAGAAGAGAGAGAGCAAGATACTGAAAACCTATTTGAAGAAATAATAACTGAAAACTTCTCCCACCTGGTAAAAGAAATAAACTTACAAGTCCAGGAAGTGCACAGAACCCCAAACAAAAGGAATCCAAAGAGGACCACACCAAGACACATCATAATTAAAATGCCAAAAGCAAAAGACAAAGAGAAAATATTAAAAACAGCAAGAGAAAAACAGTTAGTTACCTACAAGGGAGCTCCCATACAACTGTCAGCTGATTTCTCAACAGAAATTATGCAGGACAGATGGGAGCAGCAGGAAATATTCAAAGTGATGAATGGCAAGAACTTACAACCAAAATTACTCTACCCAGCAAAGGTATCATTCAGAATTGAAGGTCAGATAAAGAGCTTCACAGATAAAAAAAAAAAGTTAAAGGAGTTCATCACCACCAAACCAGTATTATATGAAATGCTGAAAGGTACTCTTTAAGAAGAAGAAGAAGAAAAAGGTAAAGATAAAAACTATGAAAAACAAATATATATCAATAAGTGAATCTAAAAATCAAGTGAATAAAAAATCTGATGAACAGAATAAACTGGTGAATATAATAGAATCAGTTGCATGGAAAGGGAGTGGACTGACAATTCTCGAGGAGAAAGGGATGTAGGGGGGGGGAAGAGACTGGACAAAGATCACACCTATGGATGGGACAGTGCAGGGCTAAGTGCAGAGGGTGGGGTAGGAACCAGGTGGAGGGGAGTTGTGGGAAGAAAAAAGAGGAACATCTGTAATAAACTGAACAATGAAGATTTATTAAATAAAAAAGGTCTTAATAATAAACAGTTAAACATCGCCCTTAGCTCATACAGCCAGAAAACTGTCGCCTCACCATCCAAAAGACTAGAAAGTGATCTCTGAGAGAGATGCAAATTGTTTCCTCTGAGAAGTAAAAGTCAGAGATGGTAGGAGAAAGGCTTGGAAACTGTTTTTGTTTTGTATTATTTTTTTTAATTATGAAGTTTACTAGGGGCCCAGTGCACGAATTATGAAGTTTACTAAGGGCCCAGTGCACAGTTCCTTGAAAGGAACTGTGTGGGCTGGGAGGCTATGTGGGCACCAGGGCAGGTCTCCATGCCCCCACTCAGCCCCTCCTGCAATGGCTCCAGTCCCATGTCTGCTGGCAGCCCTGCTCTTGCCACTGCCACTCCCATGCACTGATGGCAGCATGGAGTGATTGGGACCAGCACCAGCAGTAGGTGCAAGTGGGGCTGGTGCTGTTAGTGGGTGCAAGTGGCAGCTGCTACCCTAATCGTGCCCCTCAGGAGCAGGGGAAGGTGGAGAAGCCCTCAGGGGTGATCGGGACCAGTGCCAGGCACCAGCAGTGGGTGTGAGTGCTGGGCAGAACCACAGCATGTGAGAACAAAGAATTTTCAGTAGCCACCAGAGGCTTGCCCCGATGACAGTGACCAATGCCCCGCCTTGATCTGGCACCCCTGTTCAGCTGTTCCACCTTCCCGTCATGGTCAATGCCCACCATGTTCCATGCTCTGCCACCTGCAGCTGACACCCATCATGTTCCGGGCACACCTCCTGATGGTCAGCGCACATCATAGCAACTGGTTGTTTGGTTGTTCTACCATTCAGTCTATTTGCATATTAGGGTTTTATATAAATAGACTAGTGGCCCAGTGTACGAATTCATGCACATTCAAAGAAAATTAATTAGAAGAAATATTTTAATATCTCTATTTGCCCTGTCTCTATAATAGAAGTGTCAACCAAATTCACAATTGACAATGACAGATTGAAAAACACATGTGTGCCGAGACCGGTTTGGCTCAGTGGATAGAGCAGCTTGTGGACTGAAAGGTCCCAAGTTCGATTCTGGCTGGGGGCATGTACCTTGCTTGCGGGCACATCTCCACTGTGGGGCGTGCAGGAGGTGGCTGATCGATGTTTCTCTCTCATCGATGTTTCTGACTTTCTATCTCCCTTCTTCTCTGTAAAAAATCAATAAAATATATATATTTTTTAAATTTTTTTAAAAAAAGAAAAACATGTGTGCAATTGGCACCAGCAAGAGCTTTATATATATATATATATATTTATATAGATAAACTTGTTTAATTAGACCTGCTTTCTGATGTAGCTAAATTTTTTCCAGCCCAGTGAAGCACCCCAACTTCTCTTTCAGGTAATTGTCAGTAACTCAGCAATAAGTATTAACATGAAGCAGATTATTATTGTAGATCCTGCAGGGGGAACAAAGGATAAAGTATTTAACTGCAGCAGTATTTGACTATATTCTGTGCAATGAGAAAATATGAAGTCATTTTCAAGGTCCATCATTTCTTACTTTTTTTCAGTCAGGTCAAGTTTCTAAGCTTTCTAAATCTCTGTTTTCTGGCTAATGAAAATAGGATTCCACCAAGTCTCCTATCTACCTACTACAGGACTTCTGTGAGAATCAAATGAGATGAGGCACGGGAAAATACTTCACAGACATTTGGTTAAGTGTAAAATGTTTCCACCTGGCTATAAAGCAAGTTGTGTTCCTGGGCTGAAGAAACTCCAAGGAGGCTAGTCGCTAGGGAGAGGAAGCTGGACATTACTATGTGACATCATTACTGAGCTAAACTGTGGGCCACATTTTTTGCCATGGGGTCTTGGCAGTGTTGGCTCTGATTTGGTGGCTTTTACTCTGGGGTGGTTGCAGGCCTATGTCCCACTTGGGGGAAGCTGAGTGTTGCTTTGTGGTCGCCAGATCCATGGTGCCGTTTCTCTATAAATGGCCAGTGCTCATCACAGCATCTCCTGTATAGAGCATCTGCCCTCTAGTGAACTGTGCATGTCATAACGACTGGTCAGATGGTTGAACACTTAGCATATTAGCCTTTTATATATATAGATAGTTATTTAAACTATATATGCACATATAATGTATATAATGTATATAATAGATAATATACTTATATATGTACAAATATAAATATATGCATATGTAATCATTTTAACTTAAAATAAAATTTAATTTTAATTTTAAAAAATAAAATAAGAGAATGCCCTAGCTGGTTTGGCTCAGTGGATAGAGTGTCAGCCTACAGACTGAAGGGTCTCAGGTTTGATTCCAATCAAAGGCACATGCCCAGGTTGCAAACTTGATCCCCAGTAGGGAGCATACAGATGGCAGCTGATCAATGATTCACTCTCATCATTGATGTTACTGTCCCTCTCTTTTCCTCTCTGAAATCAATTAAAATATTTTTTAAAAAGAATAAGTTTCATATTCATGAAAACACATTTAAAACTATCCACTATTGTATTAGTGGATAAAATCCTTATCTTATCACTGATAATTAATTCAACTAGCTCTTTGGGGAATTTTTTTATAATAATGGCCTCCTTTCATGGCACTAAACTGCCAAGAATACAGCAAGTAGGACTGCCACATATAGCCACACAAGCTATGAATGCACAATTCCAGGACAGCTGGAATTGTCATTGAGACAACTAAAGGAAGTTTCCATGAATGTCAGAGTTTTATTCCTTGCTATTTAATTTGTAGTAAGATTTGTAAACTCACTTCCTCATGGCTGGTCCAACTCCTTGCCTTTGTTACTCTTTTAGCTTTATCATCCGCAGGCACTTGTTGACTTCCCACACATGACTCAGTGCCTTAACAAGATTCATTGCAAAGATATCAGCATGAGCTTTCCCTTTTTGAGGTTCCTCGTTCCTTTTTCTCTCCCATCGTTTTTCAGTTAATAATTATACATTTGAAGTAGTTTACACTGACATTTCGAATTTCTGATTCTATATGTAGTCAGATTTGGTCTAAAAGACTAAATGTAACACTTTTTTTGTATTTCCTTAAGCTTTGTAACTTATAAACTAATAACAATGAATGATTTCTGGTTGTTTTTAAAAGTTCATCAGTGACTTATTGGCTCAAGGCACTCATAATTATATAAATGAATGTATCCTAGCAAATGTCAAGAAGAGGTGGACAAATGCCTTGGTGACAGCAATAATTTGGAAGATAAATAGTAAACCATGTTATTGGTGACTAAACTGATGTATTTCTCAAACCAGTTCAGCATTTGGTCTTTTCACTGTTGAAATGTCTGAGTTTTTAAAATCTCTCTGTAATTGTTGACTCTGCTCCCTCTACTGGAATCTTGGTTAAATTGAATGGGGATACAATTTATCTGAAATTGAATAGTATCTCTTTAGAGTTTGTCTCTCAGCCCCAGACTGAAGAGAGGACAAACTTTAAGCTGGAAAATTAGTTTCATGGCATATCTGAAAAGTGCCCCTGCAACATGGAGAAATTTTACCTCTCTTATCTTTCCAATGCCAGCCAGTGTTCGTGGGATTATTTTAGTTTAAAGGAAAGGATGTTTACCTCAAACTCTTAGGTAATTGAATTCAAGTCAGGGTCTATCTGTAGCATTTTGTTCTTTTTGGATAAGTACATTTCTGTTTTTACTACCATGTTTTGAGTTCAAAATGCTTAAAAGCATTGCAAAAATAACAAGAGTTCATTAAGCATATTGTAGGCATTTTAAAGGACCTTAAAATATGTTTTATAAATAGTGCATTCACATTCTCCATACCGCTGAGGTAAGAACAGTAAATATATTTCCATTAAATGGGAGGGAGAAAAACTGATTTACGGAGAAGTTTATGTATCTAAGCAGACCACACACTATTCAATAACAAAATAGGAATAGAGTCCAGGCTCTCTCTATTTGATTTTGATTTCTACATCTTCCCTATTCAACTAGAAACTAACTCAACAATTATCAATGAGATTTATGGGGTTCTCTTTTTTCCTGTCCATTAATATTTTTTTGATAGATTAGCACTCATAGTAGAGTTACTTTTCAAAGTACCTTTTATCCAACTGTTTAAAGGAAATACAAGGAAGACACAGAATCTTTTAATCTGCTTTCTATACTATCCTTCGAGTCCCAGGAAAGCATACTTAGTAAAAATAATCCTCCTAGAAATAAGGGAGGAAGGGAATAATGTCGGAGAATGTAGCAAAATCATTCAGCTGGTAGGTCACTCAACAAAAGTATATGGTGATTGTCTATCACCTGCCAGATGCTCTGGGGAGAGCTGGTGATTTCAAACACCCCTACCCGCATGACATTCAAGAAAGGAAGACAGGACAGTAAATGAAGATGTGGCCACAGACTGTTCTAAATGAAAAGAATGGGTGTGGGAAGTTAGGGTGGGGAGTGAAGGGGAGGGGGTAGGAAGAAGAGCAAGGAAAGGTGAGGAAAGGCCTATTCTGGATTCAAGAGAACGTACTGAAAAAGCGATCTTTAATAATAAAGAACCCTAGACAATTTGGCTCAGTGGCTAGGGTGTTGGCCTAAGGACTGAAGGGTGGGTCCCAGGTTGGATTTCAATCAAGGGCATGTACTTCAATTACAGAGTCAATCCCCAGCCCTGGCCAGGGCACGTGGGGGGAGGCAACCAACCCATGTGTCTTTCTCACATTGATGTTTATCTCTCCCTCTCCTCCTCCTCCTCCCTTCCATTCTCTCTAAAAAATCAATGAAAAATATCCTCAGGTGAGGAACAACAACAAAAAATGAACTCTTGAGGAGCCAGCCTTTGGAAGGGAGGGTGGGTGCAGTGGACCGCCGAGGGCATAGGTCAGTGCACAGAAAAGG
The DNA here is from genome assembly GCA_011751065.1 of Lasiurus cinereus. Taxonomy (NCBI): domain Eukaryota; kingdom Metazoa; phylum Chordata; class Mammalia; order Chiroptera; family Vespertilionidae; genus Lasiurus; species Lasiurus cinereus. The sequence continues at coordinate 14,148,628 of JAAGEH010000304.1, forward strand.
CCTGAGGAGGGAAAGCACTTGGGGTGCATCGGAAACTGCATGCCGGCAGGTATCACCTGTGAGCAAGGGGACAGTGAGTCAGGGTGAGGATGAGGGTTAGCAGGAGCCTGATCAGTCAGGGCCTGTCAGCCACACGGAGGCATTTGGATTTAATCTAGGAGCAAGCAGGAATCCGTTGGAGGATTTCAGGCAGTGCTAGGGAATTATCTAATTCTGTTTTGGAAAGCGACGTTTGGCTACCATGTGGAGCGTCGATGGAGGGGGCCAGGAGTGGAAGCAGGAAGTGGAAGAGCCTGAGGAATGGAGAATGAGGGGGATCTGGGCAGGCAGATGTGACCAGGAGCAGATGATGCCTGCTTCCTCTGGCCGGCCCTGTGCCAGGCACTTGACGTGCAGTTTCACGGGTCTGCAGGCTCTAGCAAAGCCTGGAGCAGGAAACCACAGGACAGGCTCCTCCACATCCCTTCCCTTAAACACAAAGTTGGTTGGAAATCTACGTCCTGCATTGATCTCAAAGGCAAAACCTCGGGACACCTTGGGAGGATCAGAGGCAGTTGGTTGTGACTGGAATATAGACTATTTGGAAAGGTTTGGGAAGAGGTAAACCTAATCCAGGGAATTAGGAGTGGACCCTGGGAACATCAGCCGACAACCGGTAAAGCCCTTTCCAGTGTCGGAAACAGAGTTAAGGGTATGCACGGAGTTATCGCATGTCATCCTCACTATGGCAGCATGAAATAGGTGTTACAGGACAGCTGTAGGAAGTTCAAGCCACCACGGCATAATAGTGAAAAGTTCTAACAGCAATGTAGTGACTGAACTGTAATTTGAGATCCTGGCCTCTTTTTCCAAATCTATAACCTATTTCCCTTCCCTCATCCCACAGCTAGATAACAATCTGTAGGCTCCATTATGCAGATGACAAGCAACTAGCAAAGGCTCTTAGAACCCATGGGACAGGGTAGGATGATGGATCAGATTCACTGTTTTTAATAATAAAGGCTTGGTGCCTTTGCATGTGCGCCCAGATATAAGCTGGAATACGGATGGGAGAGAAAGATCTCAACCTGCTGGCATGAAAGTGTTCCCTAGTCACACCATGTTAACTGCAAGATAGTTCAGCATCTTGCTTATTGCACAGGGCAGGGGAAACAACGGGAATTTCTGCCTGAGTGAAATAAAGTAGATCTAGTTCCTTTAATGAAATCTTTTGGAAGATTTTCTTTGAAATATTGCCTTAGAGGTCTTTCCTGGGTAATTATCATAGAGCCATTAAGTGCAGCCACAGGCCTGGAATTATTTAAGAGATTCAGTGACACAGTGCCAGAGTCACTCCCTAGAATGTAGAAGCACTAGATCTTACAGTCTTTTGCTCTGCCTTTTATTTTATTTTTCCATTGTCCAATAATAAGGTAATGAAATTATCTGCTAAAAGGTATTTATGGTGTGGAGAGGAGTGTGAAGTGAAAGTCCTTCTTAATTCCCTCTTTTGAAGGAAAACAAAAAACATCGGAAACTTATTTTTCTGTCATCACAAAAGGCAAAATTAATAGTCTCCTAAGTGTAATTCATGGGTTCTAGCTCAGTGATTCTCAACTAGGAGCGATTTGACCCTACAGGACATTTATTTGGCAATGTCTGGGCAATAGTTTGCCATAACAAAGCACTACAGACTGGGTCAGGCACTTCTCATAGTCTTGGAGGCAAGTCTTCCAAGGTCCAGGTGTCAGCACAGTTAGTTTTGCCTGAAGCCTCTGTCCTAGGTTTGTAGAGTGTTGCCTTCTTCCTGTGTCTTTGCATGGTCTTCCCTCTGTCCCTGTCTGTGTACAAATTCCCTTTTCATATAAGGGTACCAGTCATATCAGAATAGGGCTCACTCTAATGAACTCATTTTAACTTCATTGCCTCTTTAAAGACCTTATCTCCAAAAAAAATCACATTCTGAATTATTGAGGGTTAAGACTTCAACATACAGTTCAGGCCATAACAGTCTAGAAAAGTCCTTGGTTGTCACTGGGTGGGGAGAGGGGCTACAGGGACCTTGTGGGGAAAGCCAGGTATGCTGCTCAACACTACAATCCACAGGACAGCCCCAGAGCAAGGAGTCATCTGGTCCCAAATGCCAACAGGGTCAAGATTAAGAAACCCTGTTCTAGTTCCAAAGACAGTTGTTTTGTTGTTTTAAACATAAAGAAATCCAGAATATGTTTCTCAAGTGAACAATAGTTTTGTGAATTGTGGCATGGTCTTAGTTAGGATTCTGCAAATATCCATGTTCAAATATCTCACACAGAAAAAAATTTTTAATTGGTTTCAAAGCAACTTTTTGGAAATACAGTGTAAATTGTGCTCTAACATTTCTGATTTCTAAGACAAATTGGGAAGAATTTGTGGGTATAAAGTGTTTTGTAAGTTCTAAAGTTCTATACCAAAAAAAAAAGAGAATTATTGTTAAATGAAAGAAAGGAAGCACAATATAAAATATTAGCTCTTTTATCTTTTTGGATATATATATATATATATATATATATATATATATATATATATATATATATACACACACACACACACACACACACATACACACACACACACACTTGAGAGGGATTGGGAAAGAGGAGAGAATGAAGGCAGAGAGGACTATTAGAAACTCATTGCAAAAAAAAAAAAACTCATTGCAGTGGCTTGATCTTCCCTGTAAGATAAGTGGGAAACTCAGAGTTTCAACTGGAATTCTGGAATCCAGGGAGAGGAAAGATGGACCAGGGACTGTAAACCATGGAACTAAGCAGGACCCAAAGGATGATGTCCAAAGGCAAAGGAAGTAGAATAGATGGTCCAGAGTGGTGGTCTGAATGGACTGGCCAAGAGGTCAGAGCTGCCAGAAATGCCACAAAGGTGTGAGCAGGTGCAAAGAAGTGGAGAGACTTACCCTGAGGCATCCCCTTACATGTGTAGTACTTCTTAGGAGTGAAAACGGTCATGCAAATCTTCAGACCTAAATTTAAGCTATGGACACAAAAACTGGAAAACAAAGCATGGATTCTAGTATACGGTGTAGCTGCAAAGTGGCTGATTCCATTAACTTAGGAGTCAGTCAGACCTGGTTCAGACCCTGGCTCTGCCACTTACTGCTAGTGTCACCCTGGAAAATCTAAAGTTTTATGTGCCTGTTTCCTCATCTATAAAATGCGTTGTTAATTGAAGATTCATTAGATTCTGTTGGTGTGTGTGTGTGTGTGTGTGTGTGTGTGTGTGTGTGTGTGTCCCAGATAAATCTTAGTATTATTTGACACAAATAAATGTTAGTTATTATTCCAGAAACATTTCAGAGATATAACCAACAGGACTAATGACCATTTAGAGGAGAATAAAGATGAATGATAAGAGAATGTAAAAACATATAAACAAACCCTGCATTTTTACTTGGTTGCTTGAAAGAATGGCAATGTGTTAGTCAAGATGAGGAAACAAAAGAGAAAAGCTGGTTTGGAGAAAAGAGAAAATGAGTACAGTTTATAATGCGTTATATTTTAAGTAACTTGTTGATTAACCATATGGAGAAGTTATAAAAGAAAGCTGTTAGAAATATAGATCTGTTGCACAGGTGCAAGGTAAAGGCTATACATTGTTCACAGAAAATAGAGAAAGGCAGAAGAGATAGAACCTTATGGTATTCCCAGATACCTAAATTTTCAGGTGACTTTTGGTGATTGGCTAGTTCTCTAGAATATATAAAGTTCTACTTTATCTTTGGGGGATAATTGATTCCAAATTGATTGAAAGCTTTTGAAATATCTATAACTATGACACTGAATGATCAAAGACCTGGGTGTTTTATGACAATGATATTGTTATTAATTATTATTATTGTAATATTTACATCTGCATTCCCACATCATTACCAGCTTTGTTGAGTCTGCTTCCCACTGCTAACTTGTTGCTATAGATTTCAAAACAAAACAAAACACCAAGATTGCCTAAATAAAAAATAGTTCACTTCTGATCAGGACCTTTTCCTTTGAGAAAAGTGCATCAACATTCATGATTAACTTCGTGGGCTTTTGACTCTGACGGTCCAAAAAGGATTTGGTTTGCTTTAGTTAATGTTTGTTTGGTTTGGTTTTATTGTCTTCTTGCTTATTTCTCTATTTTGGGGTGTGTTCTAAGCACATAAGGTTTTTAAGTAAGTGATCTCCCCACAAATAACTACTTCTATCTCTTCTTTTGCTGTAAACAAGGCAGATGAATGCTCACTCACATGAACAATTTCTATGAGATGAGAATGAGAATGTAATTGTTTTTCAAATGAGCTTTAAGACTCTGTCTTTTAAAACTTCCATTAGAAAAATTGTTGACAAAGCAAAGGGACCAATAGAGCATAAGCCAGCTATCTCTAAACATTTTTTAAATTATCCAGTAATTTTGATTTTTCAAGATAACTATAAGCAACAATTAGCTAACATTTCCCTACTCTTGTTATGTCTGTACAGGTAACAGTTTCAGTTTGTAAAAACATTAAGAGTTTTTATTATAATAATGATGATAGCAAAATATGTAGTGCTTATGCTATGCCAAATACTAAGTACTTTATACATATTAGCTCAATTAGTTTGTGTGGGAGCCCCTTTCCACGTCCCGCGGGTTCCTGGTTCAGGGTTCGGGTTCTGAAGGAGGCCGCACGCAAATGAAAAGAGAGACTAGAGAATATTAATTTGGTGATATTGGGGGGCCAGGCGGGAGCCTTCCTCTAGTGCAGTGGTTCTCAACCTGTGGGTTGCAACCCCTTTGGGGGTCGAATGACCCTTTCACAGGGGTCGCCTAAGACTATTGGAAAACACCTATTTCCCATGGTCTTAGGAACCAACACACCGCTCCTCAGTGTAGCAAAATGTAGCAATGTAGTTTACTGTTGTTATATGAAGACTGTTGCCCATGCTACACCACAATTCAAGACAAAATTTCATTTATTTGTAATTAGAAAGAAATATTTCACAATATATAATTACATGTTGCTTTTGTGATTAATCACTATGTTTTAATTATGTTCAATTTGTAACAATGAAAATACATCCCGCATATCAGATATTTACATTACAGTTCATAACAGTAGCAAAATACAGTTATGAAGTAGCAACGGAAATAATTTTATGGTTGGGGGTCACTACCACATGAGGAGCTGTCTTAAAGGGTCACGGCATTAGGAAGGTTGAGAACCACTGCTCTAGTGGAAAGGACTACCAGTTGCTCTGGCCTTTTTCTCCCTTTTATTAAGGCTTTGGGACACACCTCTAGCCTTTAGGCAGGAAATAACAAAAACAGAAATTAACATGAAACAAACAGGTAGAGGCTGCTTTAGCTAACAATGTTTCAACTAAACAGTGAGTGATTAGCTCTGACCTTTCAGAGCAATTAAGGTTGACCAGCCTTCTGGTTTCCTGTTTACATCCATTTAGTGAGAACCATGTTTGGTTTCCGACAAATTTGCATAACAATTCTACAACGTAGACTATTATTATCATCATTTTACAGATTAGGTAACTGAGGCACAGAGATGTTAAGTAACTTGCTGAATGTTTAGCTCAGAAATAACAAAGCCAGGACTCAAACTAAAGCTGAATAGCTCCAGAATACACACTCTTAACTATTACACTGTCAGCTATTTTGAAGAATAACTTTGAAATCTCAGGAGGAATAATTATATGAGAAGAAGAAAGAGAGGATTATTAGCTTGTCTTTTACATACAATGAATAGTTCTACTTTTAAAAGGTAAGTTTTGAGAAATCCAAGATGGCGGCATAGGTAAACACCTACACTGCTGCCTCGCACAACAATTTCAAAACTACAACTAAAAGACAGAACGGACATCATCCAGAACCACAGGAAAGCTGGCTGAGTGGAAGTTCTACAACTAGAGGGAAAGAGAGGGGTTCACAGAGGCCCAGAGGAGATGCAAAAAGCTGAGGTACGGAGACGCGCGCTGAGAGAGCAGGTGCCGGAGTACCTGGCTGGCTTTCTCTGGCGGGAGGGAAACGGAGACTCCCAACGGCATTGAACCCCTTATCTTACGACACTAAACCCCAGATCCAGCCGAAACTCATACGGGGGGGAGTTTGGACTGTGAAAAGGGAGAAGTGCACGGAAATTTAGGGGAGTTGCAAAGGATCGGAGGTCCGGTCACGCATGGCACCACGCGGAGGACGGATTGCTGATTGTGCCGCTGGCTTTCGTGAGTGGGCGGGAGACAGACCCTCCCAACTGCGCCACTTCTGAGTCCACTAAGCCCCTGTTTTGGGCGAAACCCTGGAGACCTAGACTCGTGTGGTCCTGGTTCGCAGGGGAGCCGGAAAGGCAGCGGTTAGAGGCACTGCGGGTGCGCGCGCGCGCACAAGGACCCAAGGACCGCTCCAGCAATTACCCAGTCACGTGAGACTCAGAGGCCGTGGAGGGCGGGGCCGACTGGAAGGCAAGGGGGTCCCTTAAGCCCTGAGACTCCACCCCTCCCAAGCTCAACAGAGGCTTCTTCGGCTGAATCCAGCACAGAAGTTTCCCCGGCACAGTGAAAATGCCGAGACAAGGGAAGGGATTACAAGCAAAAGAAATGGAGGAAAAAAAACGACTGGATATAGAGTTCAAAACCACGCTTATAAGGTTTTTCAAGAATATGCTAGAAAAGATGGATAAATTTAGTGATACACTGACTGAAATAAAAACTATTAGGCAGAGTACTAACAGCAGACTAGAGAAAGGCAAGGATCAAGTCAAAAATTTGAAATATAAAGAAGCAGAAAACATTCAACTGGAAAAGCAAGAAGAGAAAAGAATCCAAAAATGTGAAGATAATGTAAGGAGCCTCTGGGACAGCTTCAAGCGTACCAACATCAGAATTGTGGGGGTGCCAGAAGAAGAGAGAGAGCAAGATACTGAAAACCTGTTTAAAGAAATAATGACTGAAAACTTCCCACATCTGGTAAAAGAAATAGACTTACAAGTCGAGGAAGCACACAGAACCCCAAAGAAAAGGAACCCAAAGAGGACTACACCAAGACACATCATAATTAAAATTCCAAGAGCAAAAGACAAAGAGAGAATATTAAAAGCAGCAAGAGAAAAGCAGTTTATTACCTACAAGGGAGCCGACTGTCAGCTGATTTCTCAACAGAAACAATGCAGGCCAGACGGGAGTGGCAAGAAATATTCAACGTGATGAACAACAAGAACCTACAACCAAGAATAATCTATCCAGCAAAGCTATCATTCAGAATTGAAGGGCAGATAAAGACCTTCACAGAGAAGAAAAAGCTAAAGGAGTTCATCAACTCCAAACCAGTATTATATGAAATGCTGAAAGGTACCCTTTTAGAAGAGGAAGAAGAAAAAGGTAAAAGACAAAAAATTATGAACAACAAATACACATCTGTCAACAAGTGAATCTAAAAATTAAGTGAATTAAAAATCTGATCAACAGAATAAACTGGTGAATATAATAGAATCAGGAGCACAGAAAGGGAGTAGACTGATAATTCTCAGGAGGACAAAAATCATAAAGCATCAAACAGACTGTGAAATTATAGCAGAAAGATTAAAGTTAGGTGAGGTAAATAAGTGATCAATCAAAGGACTTGTATGCATGCTTATAAACATAACCAATGATCACAGACACTGGGGGGTCGGGGTACGCCTGGGAGGGAGGGGGGGCAATGGGGAGATATGTATAAAAAATTAATAAAAATTAATAAAAATTTTTTTAAAAAAAGGTAAGTTTTGCTTTTAATATAAAGTTCATCAAATAAGACAAAATATTCTTCTGACACTTCGTAAAAATTCATATCCTGATGGGCAGAAGTTGTATGAAAAGACTATGCAACTCTCTTACCATGGACACAAGGAAAATGCAAATTAAAACTACAAAGAGACACCATGGTAATTCAGCTAAAATAAATAAAACTTAAAAGAAAAATAATGCCAATTTTGGTAATAACAAATGGAAACAATTGGATGTCAAACAATTAGAATTCTCTTATAATACTGGTGGAAGTATGAGTCAATCAAACCATTTTAGAAAACTACTTGACAGGATTCTAATAGTAAAGTTTAACATATATGCATCAAGACCCAATAATTCCACTCCTAGATATATACTTAACAGAAATGAACACTAAAAGACATATGTTCACTAAAAGATATACTTAAGAATGTGTATAGCAACACTATTCATAATAGCCACAAACTGAAAAGAACCCAAATATTCAACCCAACAGTTGTTATAATAATAAAATGAGATACTATATTGCATTGAGAAGAAACAAACTATTGTTATGAACCACACATGTATAAATCTCATAAACATAATGAGCAAGAAAAAAAACCAACTATGTTCTGTATTACTAAGTGAAAGGAAAAAGAAAACAATCGGAAAAAGCTACATATGATTCCAAGTATAAGGCATTCTGGGAAAAGGCAAGACTATGGAGGTAGTAAAAAAGTTCAGTGATTGCCAAGAGTGGTAGTAGGAGAGGGGAGGGATGAATAGACAGAGCACAGAGCATTTTTTGGGTAGTGAAAATACTCTCTATGATACTAATATAGTGGATACATGTCATTAAACATTTGCCCAAACCTATAGAATGTACAACAGCAGGAGTAAATGCTAATGTGAACTACAGACTTTGGGTGGTTCATCTGGTGTAGCAACTGTACCATCTGGTGGGCCATGTTGATAATGGGGGAGACTATGCACATGTCGGGAAGGAAGTATATGGGAAATCTCTGTAGTTGCCTCTCAATTTTCCTGTGAACCTAAAACTTCCCTAAAAATAAAATCTTAAAAAAAAAAAAACTATGCATGTATGATTCCATTTATAGAGAGAGCAAAACCAAGCAAAACCTAATATAAAGTATTAAAAGTGAGCAGCTGCTCCTTATGCAGGGAGTGGTGAGTGGAAGAGAACATGAAGAAGCTTGTGAGGAGATGGCAATGTTCTCCTTCTTGAGTACTAGGATGTATGCACACTGAAAACCCATTAGGTTGGACACTTACTTATAAGATTTATTCATTTTCCCATAAATGCTTTACTTCAGTAAAAAATCATTTTCAAAGGTACATTGTTTTGGAGTTAAAAACAGTAACATGGCCCTGGCTAGTGTGCCTCAGTGGCTAGAGTGTCGGTCTGTGCACCACAGAGTCTGGGGTTCAATTCCCAGTGGGACACATGTACCTGGGTTGCAGATTCAATCCCTGCCCCAGGTCGGGATGCATATAGGAGGGGACCAATCAATGTGTTTCTATCACATCAATGTTTCTTTCTTCTTCCCCTCTCCCCTGCCTTCCAATCTTAAAAAAGAAAAAAAAATGGAAAAAATATCCTCACTTCTCAGGATTAGTATAAAAAAAAAAAACATGAGAAAAGTACCTGGAAATAACATTATTCATATTATCATAAAATGCTATGCAAGCCTGCACCTTTCCTTTTGAAGTTCATGGCTTATCTTCAGAAGCATATTTGAAAAGTGATCAATTAAAAAGTGCTGGAATAGCTCCAGCCTGGATCCATTGTTAACAAAGGTTTCTGGCAGAAAGCTAAAAGCTACTGGATCTCCCAAGACAAGTTTTAAATAGTTGTACTTAGAAGAAATAGGAATTGCACTGTGCTGCAAAAGAAGAAAACATTTGTCTTCAAGTGGGGCAGAGATTAAAGAACCATTTTGTGTTGTTGTTTTCTTAATTTGTTTAATAGTCATACTATAAGAAACAGCCTCTTTGTTCACTGATTCATGCACCAAGTCTTAAATATCTATGGTGTGGCTGGATTTTAAGATGGCTGACTAAGTACATACTACAATCATCCTTCCCACAACAAATCCAGTGTAATGCTAGGAAAGATATTTTAGCAGGAGAAGGAGGAGAAAGGGAAAGACAAAAGGAAAGAAGAGGAGAAAGCAAAAGAAGGAGGAGGAGGAAGGGGAAGGTAAGGATAGAAGGAGGAGAGGGAAGAGCAGTAGCAGCAGCATAGCAGTACTTGAGCATGGGGGTAAAAGGGGAATGAGAATTTTTGAGGAATTCCTGGGACAAAAAGTAAATAGGATTGACTGAAAAGAGAAAACATAATTGCAATTGTGAGCAAAAACCATTGTGGAAGGTAGATGAAACACAAAGTGGGTTTTGTTTCCAAAGTGTTTTATACCAGAAGGGGTATATACTCTATACTTAGGAGAAGTGTAGCCTTGTAAATGGGTTAGATTGGCCTACCCAGTGTGGCTCAGTGGTTGAGTGTCAATCTATGAATCGGGAGGTCACAGTTTGATTCCCAGTTAGGGTACATGCTGGGTTGTGGGCTTGATCCCCAGTAGGAGGCATGCAGGAGGCAGCCAATCAATAACTCTCTTATCATTAATGGTTCTATCTTTCATTCCCTCACCCCTTCTCTCTGAAACATGTGTGTGTGTGTGTGTGTGTGTGTGTGTGTGTGTGTGTGTGTGACTGAATATCTTCTACATGACCAGGCTTGGCTTGATACTGTAAGTACTGTGATTTAAAAAAAAAAAAAAAAGCCCACTGATCCTGAACCCAGCCTACTATATGCAATGAAGCAAGAGGACAGAGAGTAAATCACTTATACTAAACCTTAGAGGTCAGAGCAGGTTTCCTGGAGGAGATGACATCCTACCACAAGTCTTAAAGGATAAAGTAGAATCTGTGTGCCAGAGTGGTGAAAGGCTGGTGTGCTATACAATGGAGCTCGTGTGTAATACTAACAAGTGTGGATTTCATTTGGAAAGGTTTTAAGGAGGGTGGTGATTTTGAATTCTGAATTTTTTTATAGATCATTCTCATTGCCATTTGGAAGGTGGTTCTAAAGGGATAAGACTGGTAGTAGCCAACCACGAATTGGAAGGCAATTTCAGGTGCTTGTGTCAGAAGTGGTGAGGGCCTGCTATTAGGACAGAGTAAGGAGAGAGAAAAAGGAGTAGGCAGAGCTGATGAAAAAAGGGAAGAAGGCTTGGAGAGTATCCAAGAATTGGGCTTTTTAAACTGGAAGACAGTTGTGGCATTAACTAAAAACTAGCCCTAAGAAGAACAAACAAGTTTGGAATAGAAAAAAAAAATGTTTTTCCCCAGTTTTGACATGGTGCATTCCTGTAAGATTGCTAAGCGGACACATCCGAAAGTGACTTATATGATTCTGAAATTTAGGAGAGAGATTAAGACTAGGAATATGGATTTGGAAGGTTATGGGCTTTTAAGTGATACTTAAACCCCTGAGAGTAAGTAATAGCCTCCAAGAAGAAAGGGTAGAGATTGAAGAGCTCTAGGCCAAGGGCACAACTCCAGAGAACACTGACATTTAAAGAGTAGATACAAGAAAATTCCACAAAAAGTCTATAAAGTGGAAAGATTGGGAAAGTATGAAAAGAGTCCTGAGAGAATGATGACTTGGAGACAATAGAGCGTAATTTCCAGAAAGAGCGCATCTAATGCAATAGAGAGGTCCAGTAAGTCATGTGTTCATTAGATTTGACAGTATGGAGGTTGCTGTTTCTTTGGCAAGAAGAGTTTTATTGGAGTGGAGGGATGGAAGTTTATGTGTTATGGTCAGAAAGGAAATGGGAAGTGGAGACTATAATTGTAGACCAGAAACAATCCCAAAGGGAATGAGAAAGATTGGGTAACAGGTAGAGGGAGACATGGGATTGAAAGATCCTGTTTTCCTTTTGTTTCAGTCATGGAAAAGACTTAACTATGTTTACACGGTGAATGGGAAGAAGAAGAGGGTAAAAAATACAGGAAATCAAAGGAATTATTCATGGAGTGATATGCTGTAGCATCAGAGAGGAAAGGGGATCTAGGAACAAGACTGAACCAGGAGGAAAGTCTGGGCATAGTAAGCAGGTGATAAAAGGGAACAAGGATTTGGCCTATAACATGTTTGGTGGTCTGAAGAATTCCATTTATTTCCATGAAGTACAGGGAATGTATCCCATAATGGGGGTGGTTGTTGATTAAGAGGTTTGAGGCAAGTGGTAAAGGTTGGCAACAGTCCCTGTGGGAGTAAATTGAGCAATAACAAATAACAGGATTGTGCGGCAGTGTTGAGAACCCACAAAGACCATGAATTTATAGTCACTAATCTGCACATTTGTGAGTTTTTATTTTCTAGTATAACTCAGTACCCTGGGATAGTAACAGAGAGGAAGAATTATGGTGTTTTTCCAGAGCTGGGGTTTTGCCAGGAGAGTGAAACAGAAGATGGGACTAGGGAGTTGAGTCTGTTGGTGAGATAGTGATCCGGGTGATCAATGCATGATCTAAGCTAGGCTCTTAAGCTAAAACAAGGCTTTGATACTGGAAATATCAAAGGACTAGAAGTTAAAATAGAGAACAACCAAACTGGAAAGATAACAGGTTGTGTCAGAAACACAAGGGTCTGTTAAGTTAGATTTTAAATGGGGGGAGGGAAGCGAGGGAGCACTGGAGTGGTAATTTGGAAACACAGAGACTCGTATATTCTGGAAAAAGAGAATCACACATGTAAAGACTGAGAGATACAAAGAGGAACAGCAAGAATTTCAGTGTAACCAGAGCACACATTGCACAGAGACAAGTGACATCAAATCAAGATGGAAATAAATATTAGGCCAGATGGTGTAAAGCCTTTAAAAATGTGGGCATTAGTTCCTCTAAAAGACCTGGAGCCAGCAGACGTTCTCAGACAGGGGAGTCCCATATGGCTACAGCTGAACAGGGGCTCCTCTATGGGGGCTGAGCACCAGGCCAAGCTCTGCTTATCAAGGCATTCACCCCACTCTGTGGCTCCCTCAGTGGGAGAAAGACCTCTTCTGTAATGTACATGCACCTCCAGAGGAGGAGCCCTTTTCCAAATCATCCATGTCCTAAGGGGATGTCTTTACTATTGGCTAACAGTAGGTTTGAGTGGAGTGACCATCAGATAAACTTTTCAGGGTGACCTCTCTGGCCATGGTATAGGGACCTAGAATAAAGACACACAGTAAGCAGTTATCAAGAAGAAAGAAGAGAGGCCAGATCCAGAAGCAAGTTCTGTAGTAGAATTAACACTGGGAGTCTTATGGACATAGGGACAGAGGAAAAAGGAAAAGTTGAAGATGACTTGGATTTATTCTCCACTGTGTTCCTAGACTTGCCCACAATTAATGCTCAATTAACATTTGACAAAATAATGGAGTTGTAAGCAACAACAAAAACATTTTCAAGAGAAAGATACTGTCTGCTTGGATGGAGTACTCTAGTCATTAGTTCCTTTAGCATCCAAATTTTGAGTGAATTGTAGAGCTCAAGGAACTTCTAGAAATTCACAGTTGCTCCTGTGCATTGGTTCTCAGCCTTGGCTGGACATCTAATTACCTGAGAAGCTTTTAAAAACCCAGGTCCCATAGACTGAAAATAGAATGGTGATTACCAGAGGGAAAGGGGGTTGGGAGTAGGTAGGAGAGAATAAAGGGCGGATAAATGGTGATGGAAAGAAACATGACTTGGGGTGGTAAACACACAATATAATATATAGATGATGTATTATAGAATTATACCTGAAACCTATGTAATTTTATCAATCTCACTCCAATAAATTCCATTAAAAATTAATAACAATGGGGGGAAAAACCCAGGGCCTATACTAAACAAATTAACTCAGAAATTCTGGAAGGAGTGTGGTACCCAGGTATTAATATTTTTTAAAGTTCCTGAGGTGATTCCAATCTATAGCCGATGTCTCCCATAGAACATAGTAACCCCTGTTCTAGATTAATAGATATAGTCATTAATGCATAGATAAGACAGAGCGGAATAGCTTAACATATTTGAACATCTTGGCACAATGAATCATCCTTTTTTTTTTCTGAGATCTTTTTTACCTGACCAGTTCTTCAAAATTAATTTCAACATCTTGGCAAAAGATGAAAAATTTAAAGAAATCTATTCTATTACTTCACTAATTTTAGGAAACTGAATCATAGGCAAAATATGATACAAAATAGAGCCATTTTAAAAAGTAGTTTAAGAAGTAAATAATGTACAGGCTTGGAAATGATTTTAAGAGCCCCTCAGTTACTGCTAAGGTTATATGTGTTCCAGGTGTCAGAAAGACCAAATACTACAGAAAAATGAAAAAAAAAAGAGTTTAAAAATACTTTAAAAATCAGAGTGAGTATATTTTTGTACAGAGTGGGAAGGTTGCTCTCATTCTATAATTTTTAACTCAAAAAGTTGAATTAAATTATTCAGGCAATTTTCCTCACCCTTCTTGATATGAAGACAAAAAGAGCATTGTTAACCAGAGTCGTCTGAGGACACATCCCTTCCATGGCTGTGTTTTATTGTTGTTTAAATATATTTTTATTGATTTCAGATAGGAAGGGAGAAAAAGAGAGAGAGATAGAAACAATGGTGAGAGAGAATCATTGATCGGCTGCCTCCTGCACACCCCTACTGGGGATAGAGCCAGCAACCTGCCATGTGCCCTGACCAGGAATCAAACTGTGATCTCCTGGCTCATAGGTTGGCACTCAACCATTGAGTCACACCAGCCAGGCTATGGCTGTGTTTTACTGTTTCACAGCAGATAAAAATTTGAGAGTAGCCCTAACCAGTTTAACTCAGTGGATAGAGCATTAGCCTGCAGACTGAAGGAACGCAAATTCTATTTCTGTCAAGGGCACATGCATGATTGGTTGGGCTCAGTTCCCTGTGTGGAGCATGCAGGAGGCAGCAGATCAATGATTCTCTCTCATCATTGATGTTTCTATCTTTTCTCCCTCTCCCTTTCTCTCTGAAATCAATAAAAATATATTTTTTAAAAACAAATTTGAGAGTAAAGGTTTAAGAACTTTTATAGTAATGAAATAATCTCTTTTGAATTAAATAACAAAATATTGAGGCTTCTATTTTATATATCTTTGTTTTTATTTTACTTTTTTTATAATTAACTAGAGGCATGGTGCATAAATTCATGTCCAGGGCCAGGGGGGGTCCACTCAGCCTAGCCTGTACCCACTCCAATCCGGGACCCCTTGGGAGATGTCTGACTGCCAATTAAGACTCAATCCCAGAGATTGGGCCTAAACTGCCAGTTGGACATCCCTCCCACAACCCTGGACCTCTGGCTCCTAATCTCTCACCTGTCTGCCAGCCTGGTCACCCCTAACTGTCCCCCCCCCTGCCAGCCTGGTCACCCCTTGCTGCCCCCATGCTGGCCTGGTCACCCCTTACTGTGCCCCCTGCCAGCCTGGTCACCCCCAACTGTCCCCCTCTGCTGGCCTGGTTGTCCCCAACTGCCCCCCCCCCCCCGCCACCTGGTCATCCTCAACTGCCCCCCTCTGCCAGCTTAGTTGCCCCTAACTGCCCCTCTGCTGGCCTGGTCACCCCCATTTCCCCCCCCACCCTCCACTCTGCTGGCCTGGACACCCCATGCAGCCTGCTGTTCAGTCGTTTGATCGTCCCTCACTAACCCTCCTGCTGGCCTGGTTGTAGGCAGCCATCTTGTGAAGGCATGATGGTCAACTTGCATATCACCTCTATATTATATAGAATTTTTATTATATTTTATAACAATATAAATCCACAGCAAGTTAGAAATTTTAAAAATTCGGTCTTTTACACACAAAGAAGGAAAAAGTGTATTAAAAAAATTACACTTTATCTTATCCACTTTGAATTTATATTTTAAAGGCCTAGTTCATTTTACATTAGATTGTCATTTTTAAAAATTATTTCTGCTTCAGGCTTATAGGCATTGCTGGAGACTCTTTTATCAAAAACCTTATCAAATTTTTATATTTGAAACCTTATCAAAAACAGGTGATAAGGTTTCGGTTTAACAATACTAGCTCATTTTCTCAGAGGAACCACCATGTCAGGTAACACCAAGAAGTTATTAATTTCTGTTGGAAAGGGAGGTACTCTCTCTTTTAAGAATAAAATTAAGTCACTCTCGCCAAGACTGGTTTGGCTCAGTGGATAGAGCGTCGGCCTGTGGACTAAAAGGTCCCAGGTTCGATTCCGGTCGGGGGCATGTACCTTGCTTGCGGGCACATCTCCAGTGTGGGGCGTGCAGGAGGCGGCTGATTGATGTCTCTCTCTCATTGATGTTTCTGACTTTCTATCCCTCTCCCTTCCTCTCTGTAAAAAATCAATAAAATATATTTTTTAAAAAAATTAAGTCACTCTCTTCTAATAGGAAACAGCTAATCATAGGGTTTCAAACTATTAATGTAGAGACACCCTTTTTAAATATGAGGAAGCCTGCACAGGAAGGTTAATTTTCCAAGATCCTACAGCTAGTGAAGGGAGAGGTGTGAATTCAAACCCAAGACACTGTACCTGACCCTCTACCTGACAACGCCTGCTCTCTTTTGGCTGCTCCACCTCAAAGTGCTCCAGTGGGAACCCTGAGAGTAAAGGCTTATATAAGCTTCTCTTGTAGGTACCTGAAATCCGGTAATAAATACTGTAACGTGGGGTTGCTTATGAATCTCCTTAATGTGTAAATTTCCTTGTTCTACTTAGAACTTTCTGCACGTAGACAAGATTAATGCTTGTCCCAAACTGATTTGCACATCACACAGGAATATTTCAGGGGAGAGGAAAGTCAACACTCTCCATGCCAGCTGTCTTGATGCTGAGACTGGTTCAATCTAGGTTACCAATCAACATGCTCCTAAAGCAAACCACCTTGATCCTCTTTAGGAAATGAGTGGGATAGCACTTAACAAACAATTGATTATCCCTGAGAAATATCTTTATTCAGGTAACTAAATAACTTCTGCACAAAAAAACTGAAAATGTTAATCTGTTATTTGGCTCTCTTATGTAGATAATGACAGAAAAATCCAGATTTTTGGCATGGTTTAGTTTTAACTTGAGAACATAACATTTAACTTAACTATATTATTGTTCATCAACATTAAAATTAACAATTCTGCTTTTTTACCACACTCTAAGACATTTAGCAAAGTATTTTATCTTCCTTATACACACTGGTGACTTTTATTTTTATAAGAGTTCATTTGGGCGAAATCTAAGGACAATTGCTGGGAAGCAAGATCGAAAGTGCTCCCACGGGTAACTTTTTAAAGTCAGAAAGTGAGTGATTCCTCAATTCTTAGCCTCAGTGAAATCAGCTGGTTGTGTGCAATGGATGTGGCCCCTTCAATAACAGAAAAATCCGGATTTTTTTTAAAGAAAGCTAATGGATGAAATAGGTGAAGGTTGTCAAAAGATATAAACTTCCAGTTATGAGATAAATAATTCCTGGGAAGGTAATGTACAGCATAATGACTCTTATTAACAACACTGTATTGTGTATTCGAAAGTTGCTGTGAGATAAATCTTACAAGTTCTCATCACGAGAAAACAAATTTTGTCAATTTGAATGGTGATGGATGCTAACTAAACTTGTGGTAATTATTTCAAAATATGTACATATATCAAATCATGTTGTACGCCTAATATAATATTATATGCCGATTAAATCAATATGGGAAGAATAGCTATGGAGCTCATTGTATCGCAAGATAAATTTTAAGTATGTAGACCTGATCTGAGATTTCAATGGCATTACATAGGAATCTTCTGGAGTGAGCAATGAGTGTTTTTCTAAGTCAGCCTTCAGCTGACTGTTACATAAAGTCTTAGTCGGTCTTGATTAGAATCTGTCTAGCAGTCTTTCGGGAGCTGAGATACAGATGGCATATACCAGTGATGCTGTAGGATTATGTGGGACACAGTAAAAAAAAAAAAAAATGTTTTAACCAGAAAAGTAAAACAGAATAAAATCTAATTACATGGAGTTTCTCTTAAAACAAAAATTGATTGAGTTCTGCCCAAAGTGGCTTGTTGTTTCCTGTGCCAGGAACTACTGTGCAGGCCCAGCAGGAAGTGTGCTACAGAGCAGGATCGCATTTCACCCTTGTTTTATGGTTCATTTCACTTATTTAATGCAATCCGAGAACCTGTAAAAGGAACATGTTAGAAGGAGGGAATAGGCTTTTTGTCTTGTTTGGTTTTGTTTTGTTTTTTTAAGTTTCTTTGAATCAAAACATTTGTTTTTACAAGGTGCTTGGAGTCCCAGAGAAGCAGGACTTCCAGCGTTGCATGGTGAAGACATTTCTCTTTGTCACAAAATGTAAAGCAAGACGCGGAGTTGAGTTATGTCTAGCATTGAGTTATGGCTTTCCTTGCTGTCCTAATCACGTAGTCTTAAACCTGAAGAATTACAACCATGCCCATGAATGGTCTAAATCGTTTTGAATCCATATAAGCTCTTCTTAGGGTCTCTGACTTGATAGAGAGCCCCTCATGGGGGGGGGGCGGGGCGGGAGGAGGATAGGAATACGTTTAAGGTGCACAATCTCGATTCATTTGTCAAGCAAAGGAATGAGTTCGTTTGGCTCTTCTGCTTGAAGATGTGTGAACTGAACAGCTGGGTTTCCTTGCGGTGGCAGACGCCGCTCCTCACACGCTGTCTGTTTTCCTCTCCAGAGACCTCAGCATGAACAACATCAGTCAGCTGCCCCCGAGTCCTCTGCACAGTCTCCGCTTCCTAGAGGAGCTGTAAGTATCACTGTGGCCACGATGCGTCCAGTCAGCGCTGGACACATTCTTGTGTTTGTCTCTCAGACTTACTGTGGGAACCAGATAAAACAAGGCAGAGAAGCTGTCAGCACCAACAATTTTGGCACATGAGGAAGCACTTAGTTGGGAGGGGGAAATAGAAGAATTGCTTGTGATTCTGGAAATCAACTTATAAAAGAGTTTACCATGAGGCTACGGCATTCTAAGGTGAGACTGGGCCAAACAAATTAAAATTTTAAAACAAAGGCCGTTTAAAAGAGCTGGATGGCTCTTTGGAAATAGTTAAGCAGCAGGATATTAAAAGTTTGAATACTGGTTCATGTTTATTAAAATAGTAAGAAAAGCTATAATCAAAACCAAAAACTGCTGCTTGGTTCGGTTTGGGTCAGGGAGTCCACATTTCATAGCACCAAAGCTTTTTGTCCTGATCACTTTTAATTACTATTTCCCTAGTAATCTAGCTTCCCTCAAGGCCTGAACAGAAAAACATGAAATCCACGATAGACTTAGAATCATGCTCTCCCAAATTCACTGTGGAGGAAAAAATTAAATTAAAAATGAAGAAGCCAAATTGGTTAATGATACACAGAGAAATCTTCATTAAGTCCTGTAATCAATTTCCAGAAGATGAAAAAGAACTGTATAAACCAAAAGTCTGCATTTAAAAATTCATTTGATCCGCTTACCCTTTTGAGTGATGGGGACTAAGAAAGTGAAGTAGCATGGTAGTCTTCATGAAGAAAATTTGGCACCGGCCGTTGAGTAAATCCTGATTTCTGATTAAAGGAATTGTTTAGGCAATGACCTCTTTTTAAAATACTTTTTTAAAATAAATACTAAAAGTCAGGGTCCAATTTGGGGAGTAATTTAAATTGTTGATACACCACATGATCCACAATGGGAAGTGGAAAGAATGTCCCATCACAATCAAATGATACTACATCAATCTCTTTTTTCCCAAGAGGATAATATTCAAATTTCTCCCCTTTAGTTTATATTTATTTATTTGGTAGCATTATACTTTTAACAAATGCTATTGTTTTAATACTTAAATCAGCTGAATGTACCTACATTGGTATGGAGAGGTTTGCTGGGAAGGCTTAGATTACTGGACTGTAAAGTAGGTTTTACTCATTCAATGAGTGGATTTTCACTGTGGGTTATCAAGGAGTCTCCTTTTTTCTTCTTTTCTTTTATCTCTGGCCTTTTGTTTATTTGTTTGTTTGCTTGTTTTTGTTGTTAATCCTCACCCAAGGATATTTTTCCATTGGTATTTTTAGAGAGAGTGGAAGGGAGAGGGTGAGACAGAGAAATATCAGTGTAAGAGAGACACATCAATTGGTTGCCTCCCGCATACACTTGCAACCGAGGTATGTTCCCTTGACTGGAATCAAACCTGCAACCCTTCAGTCCACAGACCCATGTTCTTTCCACTGAGCCAAACAAGCTAGGGCTATGTCTGGTCACTCTTGTGACCAAAATTTAACCTTCATTAAGGTTGGGATCATGTCTGTCTTTATCACAGATGGTATGCAATACATGATAAATTTTTGATGAATGAAAAAATGAACTAATAAGAAAGCAAGTATATAAAAGGAGCTTCTTATACAAGATAGCTGCCTTTGAAAAAAGTAACATTAGTTGACATTAGCCAATATTTTTTAAAAAAATATATTTTATTGATTTTTATTGAGAGGGATAGACAGCCAGAAACATCGATGAGAGAGAGACATCGATCAGCCGCCTTCTGCACACCCCCTACTGGGGATGTTCCCACAACCAGGATACATGCCCTTGACCAGAATCGAACCTGGGACTTTTCAGTGCACAGGCCAATGCTCTATCCACTGAGCCAAGCCAGTTTCGGCTAGCCAATATTTTTAAAGATTAAGTTTAGTAAATTTCAAACATCAGGGTTATTTTCTTATTTACATCCTATCCTCCCACCCCCATCATAATTAATATGCAATTCTTAGTCTTCTTTATCCTCATATTTTTAAGACATTCATTTCCTGTCCTTTTCTCTTTAATTTTTTTATAATATGCAATGGAAGAAGGACACCCCAACATAATACTACCACAAACTAAATCAATAAATAATTCACTTCCCCAAGGACTTTATTTAATAGAATTCCTCCCTCAATGACCCAACTTATTCAAAATAACTCCTTTCTTCATGAGGTGAATGTTCATTTTCTTCCAACACAAGTTTTTCAAAAGACAATTGAGAAAAATCAGAAAGAGAAAGGGAACTACTATTTGAAAATGCTGTTTATTCTGAATTGTCTTTTTTTATATCTCTGGAAACTCCATCAAGTATCTTGACCATGGAACCAGAATTTCAAAAATAGAGGACACCTTTTTAAGATTTTTTATTCCATTTTCTCATTCTGTTCTTAAATTCCCTCTGCTGAGCTGGCCAACTTGCTGAATTTAAAGACCACTTTCCCATATATAATTCTGTGTTGCATCTAACGTGTTTTGAAGACATCATTATTTATTTAGTGGCAAAAGGGGATTGTATTTATAGAACCTGGAAAAATGATCAACTCTGCTTGGTTTATTACTTTATTCCCCAGGCTAAATTTATGGGTTGCCTTTGTTGTGTTGTTAATTTTTCTATTAGAGTTAGCTATATTTAAGTCTATGTTCTCTTCTAGAATATAAAATCTTCAAATTAATATAATTATAATGATAACAATAATAGTTTACATTGTGCAAAATATTTTACCCATACTATCACACTGAATCTTCTTAATAACCTCATAAAATTAGGTATTAATTCCAGTTCACAGATTTTTTGAAAATATATTTTTATTGATTTCAGAGAGGAAAAGAGAGGGAGAGAGAGATAGAAACATCAACAATGAGAAAGAATCATTGATTGGCTGCCTCCTGCATGGCCTACACTGGGGATGAAACCCGCAGCCCGGGCATGCGCCTTCACCAGGAATTGAATTGTGTCATAGGAATTGAGTGTCATAGGTCGACACTCAACCACTGAGCTACGCCGGCCAGGCCAGTTCACAGATTTTTTTACAAAACTAAAGTACAGAGAAATGAGGAACTTAACTAAGACAATGAAGTCAGAATGTGCCAGAGCTAAGATTCAAACTCACTTTCAGAGACAGACTCAGAAATTAGAAAGAAGTTCAGGAACTTTGTATTTAATCTGTGCTTTTCTTTACCTTGACAATGCCTAGCACAGTGGTTTACACAGTGGAAAACTTTATATAAAGATATATATATATGTACATATATATATATTAGAGGCCTGATGCACAAAATTCATGCAAGAGTAGGACTTTCTTCCCTTGGCTGCCAGCACCGGCTTCCCTCTGGCACTCAGGACCTGGGCCTCCCTCGCAGCCCTGACTTCATCTGGAAGGATGACTGCTCTAATTAATATATTATGCTTTTATTATTATAGATTATTTTAGATATATTTTTTTATTGATTTCAGAGAGGAAGGGAGAGAGAGAAAGAGAAACATCAATGATGAAAGAGAATCATTGATCAGCTGCCTTCTGCATGCCTCCTATGGGGATCAAGCTGGCAACCTGGGCATGTGCCCTTAACCAGAATCAAATCTGGGACCCCTTCAGTCTGCAGGTTGATGCTCTATCCACTTAGCCAAACCAGATAGGGTTACACAATGGAACACTTTAAAGTGTTATTTAAACTGAGTTTCATAATGATAGTGTGTCTGTGTATGTGTATATGTGAGGGAATGAAAGAGAGAGAATGAGAGAGAAAGGAACCAAGAGCTATCTACCTAGCAGGTAGGGATTGGATATCCAGGTTATTCATTCACTAGTATTACATATTGGCTATGAAAAAAAGTGTCATCAGAATTTTCAGGTGTAAAATTTCATCAATTTAGCCTTGCTCAACAGGTACAAAATCTTAATTAATGTTGTTTCATATATATGCATATAATTAAGCATATTTTATATACTATTCTAACTGAACTAACAAATGACCAACCATACAGCTAGATACAGACATTCAGATAGCTGTCATTTTGTGTGTGTATGAATATGTACTTTTGTTATGACTATGAAGACATTATTCTGAAAGTATTCTTTCATTTAGTTTATTCTGCTCATCTCTATGCTTTATCTCTTTATCTATTAAATAAAACTCTCACCCCAAAACTCAATTTTTAAAAATCACAGTTAATAAATCCAAGTTACCACTCTTCCCCTTACTGTTCATTACCCAATACAAGGTAGGGCGAAAGTAAGTTTACAGTTGTTCGTATGGAAAATAATGCAATCATTAACAAATAATGATACAACAAACGCTGTGTTTTGCCTACTCACAACTGTAAACCTACTTTTGCCCTACCCTGTATATCATTTCCCTAGTTTAATTTATTTAACTATGTTTTAAACCCTGTAGACAGCCATGGTTCATTCCTCATTCATCACTGGAACTTACCAACAGTGCCATAGTTTAAAAACTTATGGACACAGACAACAGTGTGATGATTGCCAAGGAAGGGCCATTAATCGAGATGGAAGAGGGTATAGAAAGATAAACGGTGATGGACAGGGACTTGACTGGGGTGGTGCACACACAATGCGGTATACAGATGATGTGTTGTAGAATTCTGCACTTGAAATCTGTATAATTTTGTTAATCAGTATCACCCCAATAAATTCTATGAAAAGGGAAGAAATAAAATTTGTTTTGAGTCTTTAAAAACATAATAAAGTAGCTCTAGCTAGTTTGGCTTAGTGGATAAAGCATCGGCCTGCAGACTGAAGGGTTTGATTCTGTTCAAGGGCACATGTCTGGGTGGTGGGCTCAATCCCCAGTAAGGGAGCCACTCAGTGATTCTCATTATTGATGTTTTTATATCTCTCTTTCTCTCTCTTCCTTCCTCTCTGAAATCAATAAAGATATATTTTTAAAAATCCTATCTAATAAAAGAGTAATATGCAAATTGACTATACCTCCATTACACCAAGTCACACCCACCAGCCATACCCACCAGCCAATCAGAGCAAGTATGCAAATTAACCCAACCAAGATGGCTACAGCCGTAGAGAGAGCAGGAGGGAGGCTTGGGTTACCCCTGGCAATGGAGGAAGTCAAGCTTGCCACAAACCCTGGCCAACCCAGGCCTCCACTTAAGGTAACAAAATTTCAATGGCTGCCGCCAGGGAGCGATGTTTGGGTTGCCCCTGGCGATAGAGGAAGCCAAGCTTTCCGCACACCCTGACCAGCACTTAAGGCAACAAAGTTTCAATGGCTGTGCAAGCAGAAGGCTTGACTCCACTCCAGGCTACAAAGTTTCAATTGTAGAAGACAAATCCCAGATACCAGGACCTCTGCTTGGGTCAACAGGGGGCATGGCTGGCCTGAAAACCATCACAGGCCCCTCACCCAGGCCACCCCACACCCCAAAGGAATACCCACCCTGATCCAGGACACCCTTCAGGGCAAACCAGCTGGCCCCACCCATACACCAGGCCTCTATCCTATCCAATAAAAGAGGAATATGCAGATTGACCATCACTCCAACACACAAGATGGCTGCCCCCATGTGGTCAAAAGATCCTGCCCCCATGTGGACACAAGATAGCCACCACAAGAAGGCCAGCAGGGAGGGCATTTGGCAGGGACCAGGCCTGCAAGGGAGGGCAGTTGTGGGCAATCAAGCCTGTAGGGGAGGGCAGTTAGGGGTGACCAGTTTGGCAGAGGAGGGAAGTTGGGGGTGACTGGGCCTGCATGGAAGGACAGTTGGGGGGGAACGTAGGCTTGCAGTGGAGGGCAGTTAGGAGCAAAAAGACTGGCAGGGGAGCAGTTAGGCATCAATCAGGCTGGCAGGGAAGCAATTAGGAGTGATCAGGCTGGCAGGCAGAAGTGGTTAGGGGCAATCAGGAAGGCAAGCAGATGAGCAGTTGAGAGCCAGCAGTCCTGGATTGTGAAAGGGATGTCCCAGATTGGAGAGGGAGCAGGTTGGGCTGAAGGATGCCGCGCCCCCCCCCCTGCATGAATTTCATGCACTGGGCCTCTAATAATAAGGTAAAATAAAATCTTCCAAGAATCAATAAAGCCCTATATTCACTGCCTTAATAATTTTTTTTAAATGCATTGTAATCCTAGAGAGAATGACTACCTGGAGCAAACAGAATAAAAGCCAGAATAAAGAGGAAGAATAAGAACTATCACAGTTCATTGTCTCTTTTTCCCTCTCCTAACATTCTGGAACACTTACTACCTGTGCCACAAGTTTGGTCACATTCAGGTCTCATTTGTTATTAATTTTTTATAAATCTACAAGGTGACCAGACATGCACAGGTCAAATGTCCTGCTGGTGCAATGTGAGACCGAGAACTTTAAAAAAAAAAAAGCCATATCTGACTTGAGTGTGGAGACTGCTACTGTGTAGAGGCAGAAGCCCCAGACTCCAGTGCTATCCTGACTCTGCCACTTACTAGCTAATCATCCACTTGACCCCCTTGGAGGATAATGGTAAGAGCTGCTGCTTCCTGCCTGTGTTTTGGGATGTCTGTGAGGACCAGATGAAGTGCTGATGAAAGGACTTTGGTAAACTAATTTACATATTTGGTTGTATTAGTAAAATGAGAACACTTTAAAGAAGCTTGTAACTTCCTCTTTTCCTAGTTCATGAGCCTGATTTTGCAGTAATCCCAGGTATCCAGGACGTGTGAAGGAAAAGCTATTTCCAACTATGAGCTTTAATAGATATAGACAACAAATGCAGACAGTTTTTTACCCAATTTTAACATCCTGGGCAATAGTTTCATTTTTCTCCAACAGCATCTCCCCCGGTTCAGTTATTCAGTTCCACAAGCGTCATGTTAACATTGGCTGTTTGGACATGTACAAGATCCCACACTTGGTCCATTAGAGTATGGTGCAGATGTTAGGAGTTGTCACTAATGCTGACAGCTACCAGTTCCATTAAACTTAGGTTGGTAGTCTGATTAAACCAGAGGGAAAGTGAGCCGTTGCCATTTTAAACAGTCTGTTTTTTTTTATTTCCAAGTGATATTTATTTAACAATATTTCCAGATACTAATGCTTTTGGAATCAAGTGTTCAATTTAAGAAGGGAACATGAGAAGCTCTAGGGAGGTCAGTTTCTAAGTTACTATTGTTCTCTGGCCCTGTTTGCTCATATTATGGTTGGCCTTGAAGAATCTTTATATAAATAGTAGGTATCTGTGATTGCAGATGAAATTTGTAAGGAGAGATACCACCAAACTTCCTGCAAGCACAATCTACGTTTGCTACTTCTACTTCCTCATCATGTTGCTGAAAATGGTTAGAGCTGTCCTGCCTGTCTTTTGAGATTTTTTTCCTGAGGATTAAGTGAAAGCATGATGAAAGAACTTTAGTAAACTGTGATTTACATACTGGATTTTGTTAGTAAAATGAAAACACCATTATGCCCATGAATAGCCTTCCTGCCCTGGGGCTTTGGCAATACTCAATCGCTAGTCATCATACCTCTGACAATTGATGATGAATGCTGCTTCTTTGAAATTCTTTTTTTCTCTAATGTTATGTCATGGAAATTGTTTTGCTTCTTTTCCAAATGCCTATCCATACAGGATACAGGCATTTAGATATTTGTGTCTGTGTATGTGTGTATGTATCTGTGTATGTGTGCATGCATGAATATGTATGTATTTATATGTATGCATGTGTGTATGTATACAAATCTTATAATATACTAGAGGCTTGTTGCAGGAAGATTCCTGCAATAGGGCTTCCTGTGGCAATCTCCACCACCCCGCCTCCCCTGCCCTGCTTGCTTGATTTTACCAGCTTTGCTCCTTTCTGCAGCGCTTGGCTTCCTTCTACACTCTCTTCAATCTTCGCTCTGCACTGGGATATGCAAAACCATCTTGCTTGGGTTGATTTGCATACTTGCTCCTGATTGGCTGATGGGCGTGGCTTGTGGGCATAGCAGAGGTATGGTCAATTTGCATGTTTCTCTTTTATTAGATGGGATACACATTTTGTAGTGATAATTAGGGCACTATTCTGAAAGTGTCCTATCTCTCTGCCTCCTCTTTTTTTGCCCTTTTGTGTTCCTTTCTTCTCCACTCCCAACTCTTATAAAATGTAGACATTCCCCTCATTTCTACACTTAGTTTTATTGTCTCCTTTCTCAACTATTTTTCAATTAATTCATTCAACATGTATTAATTGAGCCACTGGGAACATAAAAATGAATAGGACTTGCCCTAGCTGGTTTGACTCAGTGGATAAAGCATCAGCCTGTGGACTGAAGAGTTCCAGGTTCAATTCCAGTCAAGAGCACATGCCTGGGTTGTGACTCAATCCCCAGTGTGGGACATGAAGGAGACAGCCAATCAATGATTCTCTTTCATCATTGATGTTTCCATCTCTCCCTCTCCCTTTTTCTCTGAAATCAATAAAAATATACTTTAAAAAAAAAGAGTAAATAGGACTTAACTATGGTTCATTCATTAATTCAAGAAACACCCACCCTGGGGAGCTTACAGTCTAGTGAATAAGACAGATAATAATCAAGGAGATACGCATGTATGATATTTGATTGTGAGAAGAATGATGAAGAACACAAACACGGTTGGGTAGAGAATAATTAACAAGAAATGACAGGAGAGAAAGTCTTTCTAAAAAGGTGACATCTAAATTGAGATCAGGAGGATGAGGACGAGTTGGTGGTCCTTTGAGCAGGGGTGGAGTGGTTCTGGCAGGGGAACAATGTGAGCAGAGTCCCAGAGATAGGAAAGAATGTGGCATGTTTGTGGATCTGAAAGATCCAGAACAATCAGATAATGTGTAAGAGCAATGGGAAGCCACTGATTGTTTGTATACAACTTACTGAAAAATAGGATTTAAGATTTTTTAAAATGTTCTGATTTCCATATGCAAAATATATTGGGGAAGCAGAGAAACCCATTAGGAGGCTGTAGACTAGTCAGAAGATAATGGCAGTTATTTGAGCAGGAAACCCAAAATTTGAACGATTTCTGCTATATGGATGAGCTCTCCAAATCAATATTCCTAATTCAGATCTCTTTTGTCTTTGCCAGGTAGATAGGCCAGTAATTCTCAAAATATGGTCCTTGGACCAGCAGCCTTATCACCACCTGTGAGCTTGTTAGGAAGGTAAATTGACATTTGCAGTTGGATGTCCTCCTGGCACCCCAAAGTAGTGAATCAGAAACTTGAAATTGAGAAACTTGGAATTGAGCTCTGGAACCAGTAATCAATAATATATATATATATATATATATATATTCATATTCATTCAGGTGGGCTTTCCTCCTGCCTTTCTTGCTTTCTGATTATCCAAACTTGTGATTACTATGTCTGTCATTCTTTCTCTCCTGCTCTCTGTATCAGCCATTTCAAAGTCCTAAAGCTAGTCATCCCACATTGTCTTCCCATTTGTTTACTCTATTTTATCACCACCTACTCCAGGTTCTTATGGTCTCTTCTGGATAACTGTTAAAATCCGTTAACTATCCCTGGCCAGCATGGCTTAATAGTGAGTGTTAGTCTGAGTATCAAAAGGTTGCTGGTTTGATTCCCAGTCAAGGGCACATACCTGGGTTGCAGGTCTGATCTCTGGCCCTGGTCGGGCCTTGGGAGGCAACCAATCGATGTATCTTTCTAATGTCCATGTTTCTCTTTGTCTTCCTCCCACTTCTTTCCACTCTCTCTAAAAACCAAGTAAAAGAATATCCTTGGGTGAGGATTAACAAAAAATAAAATAAAAATAAAATCTATTAACTAATCACCTCTCCTAATTAATGAGTGAATCATTGTCTCTGGAGGTGGTTAACTTATCAATGTTAGTTTATGTGAGGAACAGTTCAGAGTTTCCCACCTTGAATGTACATTGAAATCACCTGGAGCATTTTTAAAATTAACTAATCACCAGAGCTTATTCACAAAGATTCTGATTTAATAGGTCTCAGTGGGGACCGGGACATCAATTTTTAAAGTCTACAGGGTTGAGAGTTGCTGAGACCCACTGGGATATATAGAAGCATCACAGCAGAGAAAGAGAGTTGGGGACTCATCTGTTGATTGAATGTAGGCACTGAAAGAGCAGTCTGAAGGTGAGGGATGACTCTGAGTAAAGTTTTGAGATTAGATGCTAAGAGACTGATAAGGCACTGTCAATAGAAACAGGAAATTCAGGGGGAACAATTGGTATTTTGGAGACAAGGGGAGGTCTGGTTCCAGATAAAACAATGTCAGGTGGCAGAAGGACATCCAACTGCAAATGTCAATAACAGAGAGAATGTGAGGCTGGAGCGTGATGAGCCTGTTCTAGAGATAATGATGGAGAATCTTACAAAGAGGTGATTGCGGAAGGTGTTGAGGCAGATGAGGACCTTGAGAGAGGGTATGGACTCTGTGTTTCCCAGTGTGTTTCTCTACTCAGATTAAAATCACCTGAGCTGCTTATTTAAAAAAATATATTTTTATTTATTTCAGAGAGAAAGAGAGTGGGAGAGAGAAAGATAGAAACATCAGTGATGAGAGAGAATCTTTGATCAGCTGCCTCCTGCATGCTCCATACTGGTGATCAAGCCCACAACCAAGTATATGCCCTGTCCCAGAATTGAACTGAGATCTCCTGGTTCATACGTCGACAGTCAAACTCTGATTCACTAAATCTGGGTTTGGGAATGGGGCTCAGAATTTTTTATGGCTCCTAAAGCAATGGCAATATACCCTAAAGTTTAAACACCATGAGACAGAGAAAAAAAGAAAAGGTGTGAGAGCAGACACTTGAAAATCATCTATGTTTGGAGGATGAGAACTTAAGGGGCTAGCAAGAAAAAGAAAACAACCAGTCAGAGGTAAGAGAAGTAAGATTGTACGGGATCTGGAAGCCAATGGGAGGAGGACTTTGAATAAGAAGCAGTGAACAGCCCAGCTAGCATGGCTCAGTAGATGAGCCTTGACCTATGAACCAGGAGGTCATGGTTCAATCCAAGTCAAGGGCACATGCCTAGGTTTTGCACTTGATCCCCAATAGAGGGCGTTCAGGAGGCAGGCCATCAAAGATTCTTTCTCATCATTGTTGTTTCTATCTCTCTCTCTCCCTCTCCCTTACCCTCTGACATCAATTTTTTTTTTTAATTTTTAAGAAGCAGTAAGCAACAGTTTTCTTGTCGATAATAAATGATGTAGCCATTCATGTTCTTGTATTATTCCTCTTTTAGACCAACCCAAGCTCCAGACTAGCCTACTTTTAAGCAAAGTTGTGGTTAAAAATCCAAAATTTAGAACAAAAATGCTATGTTGAACTAAATCCTCTTATGTAAACTTTTTGGTGTAAGCATGAGCAAATAACTTGACCTCTCTTAGGCTCACTTTCTCATCTGTAAAAAGGGAATAGTCATGTCACTTTTTAAATCTGATTATAATAATTAAATATCACAATGTTTGTAAAGTACTTAACATTGTGTCTGGGATTTATGGATTGTTTAATAAAAGGTAGGCACTATTTGCATGCCCAAAGCACTGTGTGTGGCTTTTGAAAGTGCTCAAAGAAACCAATGGATTTAAATTTGGTAAGTAATGAAGAAGGGGTGTTCTTCAGCTGCTCCACATCTGGGTAAATAATGACTTGAAACCATCTTGGAAGTGTTATGCCAGACCTGAAGCAACTGTAGCACTACCACCAACTGTCTTTGGAAATAAGGGAAAGTGACCAATAAATATTGATTCAGCTTCTTGCTCTGGGCAGGCAGTAAGATTCTTGACCTTAGAAGGCTATCATCAAGTCAGGTAGAATATAAAATTAACCTTTATAGACAGCCTTGCATAGGATACATCCACAGGAAAGTTGATTGTGGACTCAGTTCTTTAAGGAAGACTTCAGAAAGGAGTTGAAAATTGAACTTCATTAGAATTGCAGTTAAAAACACCGTAAGGTCATATGCCCACAAAAGGATCCCCCTTTTGTCCTGAGGAGTTCATTTATTCAGTCTAGTGGGCCTTAGCCCTCGAATCTCAAAATCTGATTTTTTAATCCTATCTAATAATGAAAACAAATGGACAACTCATAAATATACTGTTTAAGAAAATAAGATTTTTGTCTGGAATTGAGCAATTAAATATGCTTAACTCACTGATGGGCAGGGAGGGGAGATAACACAGTCTTTGAAAATTACAATTTCTTGAGGCATATTAGAAAAGACACTTTTTTTTTCAATAGGAAGGAAAATAGTTGATGGAATGTCATGATCTTTGTGTCCAAAACGTTTCAGCAAATCTTACAAAGATGATCTCCAGAGGGCTAAACTTTAAGTATGTGGGCCCTTGCCACTAGCATGGACATCTTATAAAAGAAACCCTACCACGGGTGGGCTTGGTCAACTTCAACAATGATACATGACTGCCAGCACAGGCACAGTTAATAGATCACAGCTGACTTGAGTTCATCCTACTATGCCTAACGCTGATGACCCCGGGCACTTGGCTTCCGTAGGCATAGACCCAAAGCCAAACCTGGTACATGTGGTGGCCCCAGAAACAACAAGAGTACTTAGTCAACTGAATAGAATCACAAATAGTCTATCTCAATTGACTAGTATATTTGGTTTCACTGTTTTTAAGTTTATTGTCTTTTGAAAGTCCCTAATTGCAGTATCATTATGGTTTTTACTAACTTTATTTTAGAATAAAAAAATTTTTTTTTCAAATGGGAATGTTTTGACACCGAGAAAGTAAGAAACTTTAGAAATTTTATGTTTAGCCAAAACCGGTTTGGCTCAGTGGATAGAGCATCAGCCTGTGGGCTGAAAGGTCCCAGGTTCAATTCCAGTCAAGGGCAGGTATCTAGGTTGCAGGCACATCCCCAGTGGGAAGTGTGTAGGAGGCAGCTGATCGATGTTTCTCTTTCATTCATTTTTCAAACTCTCTCTCCCTCTCCCTTCCTCTCTGTAAAACATCAATAAAATATTTTTTTAAAAAAGAAGTTTTATGTTTAAGTGAGAGTTTACATTTATTAGATAAATTATAATACATAAGAGTGAAAGGAAATTTAGAAATAGTAATGGAGCCACTGAAATTAATATTGGGAAATCACAGAGAAGGAAAATAGTTTTAGCAAATGAAATAGGCAAGGGTTGGCCAGATCTTCAAAGTGGAAAGAGAGGGAAAATGACTACCATTAAGCCTGATATTAGCCCTCACCGAATTTCTAGAATAAATTAATTTATCTAGAACACGTGCTCTCTAAGTCTCATGCACTTTGTAAAAGTTGGGAAATAAAGCAGTAATTTCTAGGAGCCAGAATGAATTTGCTAAGTAATCTGAAATGTCTTCTTTTAAATCATAAGGATGCCATATTTAAGTTCATTCTGCTAATTATTTAAGTAGCAGTGTTGTTATGTAGCTTCATACTCCATAAGAAAAGACTAGATTAAGTTTACATGAAATCAGAAAGCAACCATTTTTTCATTTTACATAAAACCTTTCTGAGCTTTGATATGTTTGTCTACAAAGTGTGAATAATAAAAACTCCTGATATAAAGTATGACAAAGTAATTTTAAAACATTAGTGACATGCAATAAAGAAACCTTGCAAGAAGAAAAAAGCAGGGTGGAGAGGGGGTGGTGAGAAAAAAGAATAAGGATAAGCAGGACAATGAAAGTGGAACAAAAACAGTTTTAGGGCAGAAAAGAAACCCTAGTGGGAGAACCGTACTTCTTTTTAAATAAGGGAGATGAAATCCAGAGAAGTAAAGTGACTTGTATTAAGTCTTATAGCAAATTCATGGTGAGAATAAAGGAAACCAAAAATAGAAAGGAAAGAAAAGAACACAAAACAACTAAGAGTTAGAAGTCAAAAGAGTTCTCCCAAGAACTGACCTGGGAGGGCTGGTAGAATTCCCCAGCCCTCTGCTTGGCTTTGAAAATGCTGCTCTGCCTTTGGAACTTAGCTGAGGTGACCCATGTTGGACCGTTATTTCTTGCTCAATAATTTTCCCAAGGGTTCCAATCAGAAAGCAGCCAAGCACCACCTTCTGCTCTCAGTGCTCCCCCATTTCATCCACACAAGTTTCTTTCTCTCCAGGCCAATGTCCAGAGAGGAGGGCCCGCATGTGATTTATTTGCTCTTGTCCCTCCATTTTACAAAATCAAGCTATATCCCCTCAGAAAAAAAAAAAAGAAAAAAAAAACTTCTAGGTTACTCTACATTAGAGATCCAAATTAGTGTAAAGATTCAAAGAAACACGTTCTTGAAAATAGTTTCATAGGTTAATACAGCACTAAAGCATCTAATTACTTTTTTCATTTGAAGGATTTATCTACTTAATGATTTTTTTCTTTTTAATTGCAGTTAATCAGTAAAACTAATAATAGTGGTACAATATGGATCTTATATATGGAGCAGGATCTTTTTCATATGATAGAAAAATTTCTTCTTATGAATTTGTGCCTTATTGTAGAAATGAAGATAATGAAATAGATATCCCCATGAAATAATTTTAGAAACAGGGAGAAAAACAGCAACTTCTCAGGCAATGTGTATGTAGGTTCCTGGGGTCAGAATGCAGTTGCCCAGAGATATGCTGTTTAAACTGTCACAGGACTGATTTGTGTGCAGGTCTCACTGTGTGTGTGTATTCATCTGAAAGTCTCTTTTTCCTATAGTTTAAAATTACTGAAAGCATCCCATATGGCCAAGAAATAAGAGGGAAAGGAGGCAATGATTTTCTTAAATTGTTGTTTTTGTCAATGACATAGATCTTCCATCAGCCCAGTAAGTAGCCAATAACACATCATAAATTCTTTTGCTTTAAGACAAACTCCCCTGATAACTAACACAGGTCAATGGTTCCCAAATTAGTTCTGAACACAGACTTAGGATTCTTAAAGTCCATGCCCAGAAAAGAAAAACAATTCACGTGAAGTGAGTTATGTTTCAGGAAATGTAACGGGAAGGTTTTTACCCTAACAGTAATTTAAACTAATAAGATAAATAAATACATACTTTTTTCTCTCTCTTTTTCCTTTCCAAAGTCAAACTCTCAGAAACCATCAAGCTGCTTGATACCATAAGCAGCAGTAAGAGTGAAGACCCATCTCAAGGCTCTGTTCTAGAACTCACAGATGTGCTACTGAAGTCAAGGCTGTGAACAGGAGAGTTAGTGAGATTTTTGCTGTCCCTCAACAGTTACTAGTCAGTTTAGTCTGATCAGTTAAACCAGTGGCCGGCAAACCGCAGCTTGCGAGCCACATGTGGCTCACCAGCCTCTGTTTGCCCTCTGTTGACTAATGAGTTTGCCGACCACTGTTCTAGTCATTTCTACAACCAGGATCCTCTCCTATTTGCGCTATGGGTGTCTTCTTTCATCCATTGAGGAAGCAGAGATCGATCCAAGGAGGAAGTAGTTAAACCAGTGATCGGCAAACTCACTAGTCAACAGAGCGGCCTACCGAGGCTCATGAGTGGCTTGCGACCCGCCGTTTGCCGACTACCAAGTTAAGCCATCTGTGATCCTCAACCAAGTCTGAGCCTTTCTGTGACAATAAACAATTCTTTTATGTCACATTCATATACAATTCATTACTCCAGTATTGTGTATAGTACTTGGGATAATAGATCAAATGCATGTGGGTTGTCTATAATGTACCCATAAATATAAAATGTTACTCTTTTTTGGCGGCCTACATTTCCCCTTGGTGCTGGTGGTTTATCAGGTTGAATTTTTCTTTCTTCCACATCAAACCCCTCCCTTCTCGCCTCCTCCACCACAGCTGCGCTGCACCAGCATCTCCATGTGAACTCCCTGTGTGTCTGTTTCCACTCTTGCTCTATTCTCCTTTCTACAAAGCTTCCATCTTTGTAGAGTATATGATTATCTAACCGCTATGCTATACACCTGAAACTAATACAGAATAACATTGAACTGTAATAGAAAATTAAAAGAAATTTAAAATTTTTTTTAAATAAACAAGAAAGAAAAGGTCCCATCATAAGGACCCTTTTATTTCTTTTTATGTATTTACTAGAGGCTTGATACATGAAATGCATGCATTGGGGAGGAAGGGGGCATTCCTCAGCCTGGCCTGTGCTCTCTCCAATACAGGAGTACTTGGGAGATGTCCAACCTTATGGCTTAGGTCCGTGGTCAGCAAATTGCGGTTCACAAGCCACATGCAGCTCTTTGGCACCTGGAGTGTGGCTCTTTCACAAAATACCATGGCCTGGGCAAGTCTATTTTGAAGAAGTGGTGTTAGAAGAAGTTTAAGTTTAAGAAATGTGGCTCTCAAAAGAAATTTCAGTCATTGTACTGTTGACTAATGAGTTTGCTGACCACTAGCTTAAGCCCACTCCCCTCTAGCAGTCAGACATCCTTAGCGCTGTTGTGTTCGCCAGCCGTGAGTGTCTGCCCCCTGGTAGTCAGTGCACATCAGAGCGATCACTCGTTCAGTCATCTGGTCAATTTGCATATTACCTTTTTATTATCTAGGATTTATTTATTAAATTTAAATTCTTTATTGTTTAAAGTATTATATGTCTCCTTTTTCCCCCATTGACCTCTCCCTGGCCACTCCAGGGTTCTGGCTGGTGTGGCTCAGTTGATTGGAGCATCGTCCCATACAGTGGAAGGATACTTTTAAAACACAGATCTGATCAAACCCTTCCCTCTCCAGGCCCTTACTGTGTCCTCCACAGCCCTGCATGGACTGGCTCTGGACACCTCCCCAGCTTCACCCCATCATTCTCCTGCTCAGTCACTTCATTCCAGCCACGCTGGCCTCCTTGCATTTTCCAGACCACACCAGGCACACTCCCACCTCAGGGTTTTTGCAATGCTTAGCGCAGACCTCTGCTGAAAAGCCCTCATAGCAGGGCTTTCTCCCACCATCTTACCTGTAATAATAAGCCCATCACCCTGGCAACCACCCCCCACTGCTCTCTATCCCTTTGCCTAGCTTTTGTATTAAAAAAAAATTGTTAAAGGAGAGTTATATATAGTGTAGGTAAGCTATTAAAGAACCTCTGTAAAATAGGTGATTTATTCTATTTCTTCTTAGGCACTTCTTTTGCCAGCTTTTTTATTAGAAATTTACAGAAAATTTTCACAAACTATAACAAAATAAGGTTTTTTTTACCATTGTTTTTGTTTTGTGGTTTGAACTTAATTGTATTGTGTGTTTTTTTAACAACTAAATGAATTCCACATGAAGAGAACTGTGCTCACTCTCTCTCCTCTCCCTCCAAACCCACAGACGTCTTGCCGGAAACGCTTTGACATACATTCCCAAGGGAGCCTTTGCTGGCCTCTACAGTCTTAAAGTTCTGTAAGTAAACCAGGTGTGACCTGGTACATTTCTGACTTGAGCGACAAGTGAATGCTAATTAACTTGTAAAGGCTGAGTTCCTCAAATAACCTATTTGGAGCATTTGGGATAATTCATCTAAATTCAAGTCTATCTTCATTGGTACCCCATAGAGCAATATTATACCTGGCTGGATTTGTGTGAAAAAAATTCACCTCTCTTTTTCTAACTTTAATGTCTAAAGTTGTTTGCTTCTATATAACCAACTTATCAACTCAAACTTTTAAAAAATATTTCATTTCCTTTTGTGTTATGATGTTGGGGAGAGTTTCTTGAATCATTTTTATCACCAACTGAATAAATCACCATGATGCTAACATAATGAGATCACATCTTCAAACCATTTGCAAAGTTTGTTTCCTTATGATTAAAGATCTGTTAAAAAAAATAGCACGTTTATGTTAGAATTGTGAATAGATGTGAAAAAGTCTAGTGATTTTAGATATAATGAGTAACTATTTGATAAATATTAATTTATTGAGACTTGTAAAAGTGGGTTTTCATATTATTTAATGTCCAATTTCCCAATTTGTTTATCAGAAGACTTATTATTATTGACTACCTCCTTATTTTAGTACCCATTGTCTAATTTTCTTTCAGTTTATTCTGTGTAGGGGGAAAAAAAGCACCTAAGTAGATAAAATAGGTAACTCAAATTGAAAGTCATAATAGGAAAATTTTATCTCAGAGAAAATACCCTGATTTTATTTTCTTTCTTTGAGATAAAAGTTATAAACAATAAAAGGGCATTTGATATATTCCTGTTTAACGGAAATTACATTTTATTCACCTCATGGGTACATGGGCTATCTAAAAAGTAGTTTAGTTTAAATATATTTGTTAAATATTAGTTAAAGGTCAAATTCAACAGCAGAACCATTTTTGATCTGCTTAGATAATTGGGTTTGGGTCCCCTCAGTTTTGAATTATTTTTGCTATTAGGTAGAAATATTTTTAAATTGTAACTTTACCACATTCTAATGTTAATTCATTATGTGGTAGAATTCTGAGTTAGAGCATCAACTTCAGTACACCTATGTCTCCATGAACACAGCAAAATATTTGGAACCCTTTTAAATACATCACATAAATCAAGTCTGGATAAGACATACAAGAGAATATATTTCCTTTGTTGGCCTATGTACCATTAAGCATTTTGGATACTTGTTAAATTGATTACACTGGAACTAATCATCTCTATTCACTTGACAAAATGTAAGTCAGATACTTAACTACTGTGACTGTGTGTCTGCATATCTCTGCATGTAAAATGTATCATCAGCCATCATTATTATATGTAAATTGTGATTATATAATTTAATACATATAAATATATAATAAGAATGTCTATGAATTAGGTATACACTAGATATCATAATTAGATAGAATTATAATTTTACATTTTTGAATTTTCATATTTGAATTACTTAAGTTTAGTATGAATTTTTTATAACATTTTTTAATTTTCTAATTATATATTTCTAATTTTACCATACTGCACTAAATGTCCATGAAACTGAAGATACTGTCTGTCTTGGCTACTGGTCTATCCCCAGCTTCTAGAACATGCCTGACTCATAGTAGACACTCAAAAAATACCGATCAAATAAATGATCCAGATTGATGATACAAAGAGGACAAGGGGTTTCTAGACTTGTCAACTCTTCTTCATTTTGTATGATGTAGACCTAATGCTATATGTTTATTAATGGATTATCAGTTGCATTCTAAGCAATGTGGGCTTCTCCCTGTCAGCAGGTTTTATTTATAAATATTTGACACACTTTGCTGCTTCTTATGGTGTATTTTGGCTAAACACTTCAGAAGCTTTGGGTTAATCTGACTTAAAAATGAAAATCACAGGCTATCTCTCATGCTTGTCATTTTTATATGTACATCTTCCACCAGAATGGAATGTGATGTTTAGTTAGACTCTCTCATCTACCCTCTCCTAACTAATCAATGTCTCCTGTCTTCTACACAGTCAGGGGCTCAGCAAAGCCTGGTAAGTGTGAGACTCAAAGTGGCATTGAATGCATTACTGCTGCAAATACAATGATCAGTAAGTGTGGTCATGCCCTGAAGATCTTATAATCTAATGGTAGATTATGGGATCAAGACAGATCACCTCTAATTCTTTTTTTTCACCTGTAATTCTTAAAGTGTATCTAAAACTGTGTGTAAGGCACTGTGGAACTACAGAACTTGAGAAAAATTTAGTCCAGTCTGATGGTTGAGGTTCAACTTCCTACGAGAGATGTTTCCTCAAAGAAATGACATAGGAGCTTAATCTTGAGGGGACAATATGCACAGAGACACAGTGGCAAGAAGTACCTGGCATATGCAGGCAGCCCGAGCTGGTTGGGGCTCAGGCATTTAGGAGGAGGTGGAGAGTATTTGGAAAAGAGCCTGGAGAAATAGAAGAATCCTGGTCACAGAAATGCCATCTATTCTGTCAAAAAAGCATGGACATTATTATGTTCTAGGCACAATGAGGAGCAAAGGAAGAGATGTAAGCAAGGGAGTAGCATGTTCAGACTGGTCAGTTTAGCTAGATCACTGTCAAGGTGAGGAGGATTCAAGGGGAGCAAGATTCCTGTCAGGAATTGTGTGCACTCTTCCTTTGCTTTGCTACTTAAGGATTAATATCTAAGGAGAAAATTCAATTGTCAAATATTTTGGAAGTATTTCAGTGTTAGAGCAATGGTTCCCAACCACGGTGGTTCTTCCTGCCATAGTGTGTTTTGGAAATTTGTGAGTGTGTCTTGTTTTTCCAGATGGTATACTTATAATAAACTGTCCTGTGATGTACAGCACAGACTGTTCCTCCACACCAAATGTCAGTCAAGAATACTTTCATACCTAATAATACTGAGAGGTTTTCCAAGAAGTTCTCATAAAACTAATACTTTGTACAGGAAAGATTAAGTGAAATAAATATATTCTCTCAAAATTATTAAGTAATTAATTCAGCTTTTGTATCCTGTCTATTCTAGGTATTATATGATTTCTAACCACATATTTAGTTTAAAATGCTGTCAGTGCAGTAGAACAAGTACCCCAAACACCACAAAACAATGGAAGATATATAACCATGGAAATGTAAAACTTCTCCTTACAAACAATTATCATTAAATAGCAGGGAAACATGAAACGCGGACCTTATCCTCATGGAAACTCTCAATCTATATATATATAAAAGCCTAAGCAACCAAACGACCAAACAACCAGTCAACCAGTCACTATGATGCACACTGGCACCAGGGGAGAGACGCTCAATGCACAGGATTGGGTTCCCTCCTGTCTGTATAGGGCCTGCAGGGATCAGGCATGTGGGGATCAGGTTTTCTCCTGTCTGGATGGGACCTGTGGGTATCAGGCTGAAACCAGCTATCCAACATCCTCTGAGGGGTCCCAGATTGCGAGAGGGCACAGGACAGGCCGAGGGACCCCACTTGTGCATGAATCCATGCATCAGGCCTCTAGTTGTTTTATAAAGCCCAAAGTCATAACAAGAAAGAAATAACTGATGGCACTGTAACATGGTAAGATAGATAATATAAAAATAATATTTGTCTGGGACGTCTAACCAGTATAAAGAGGGCATATGGTAAAAGAAGAGAAAGATACTACAGTACAATCCATTGAGATGCACAATGAAGACAGCAATGGTTGTGATTGTTTTATATCCAAACTTGTTACTATGGGCTCTAGAAGATCACTAATGTTTAATGTTATTACCCCTGTAAATATTGAATTTCATAAAAATAAGTTATTGGTTCTATATTCCAAAATACCCAGTCCAGTGGGTTTCTAAACCAGGCTGTCCTCAACAAAGGTACATTGTCTTATGTAGGCCATTCAGTCACAGAATGGCTCATTTCCTGCCACCCACTACCAGAACCAAAGCCACATAGAAGGGATGGGTAAAACTAACCATAGAAAGGTCACAATTAGCCAAACTGTTCTCATTCCCACAGAGGCCCAGAATAGAGCCTTAATAGCTACTTGATACCTAAACACAGGACAATTAAGTAAAGGGAATACCTAAGGACCAAGGCATTGATTGTTACAAAATCCCTGTTCGACAGTTTATCTCATCTCCCTCTGATTCACTCACTGTTCATATTTTTATTTAGTCCTATTGGCAAGAAAGATAACCAAAAAATTGTGCTGTTGAGTAGCATGGGGATGTTGTATGGAGTAGTGAGTATTTTAAAGCTCCTCAGGGAAAGAAATTAAGAAACTATGAAGTCATCCTTTGTCTCTAGAGAAAGTGTTTCATTTTCTTTTCTTCCCCATATGTGAACAAAAAAAAAATGAGGTTATAAGTGGCTAAACCCATATTCTGTTCATGCACATTCTGTTTATATTCAATATATTCAATAAAAGAGCATTTGCAAAAGAAATCAGCAGCAGTGTTGGGAATGCTTTCTGTTTTAATTGCACTCCATGGTGCTGTAAACCTTTTAATTGTTTCGTCTCCCTCTGGAATATCTTAAACAAAAATAGAATTTTCTAATTAACTCACTGGAGACTTATAAGGATGTAATGGAGATAACTTGCTCTTGTTTTGTCATTTGAAAGTAATTAAGTAAAAGTTCTTTATTTAGGAAAAGATCAGTATTTTAATTAAGGGTTTTTTTAATTATATTTTTGGTGATTTACTGGTAGAAGTAGTTAAAAAAATTAAATTGTTGGGAAGTCAAGAATAGCTTTAAAAGTTATCATTAATAAAGCTTGTTAAATTCCATTTTCTGAGGCCAGGCATATAAAGTTACTGAGAAAGTTTGCAACTATTCAACGAAGGAAAACCATCTAAATATCTCCTGTCCTCTACTCCAATTTTATATTTTAGGAAGATCACATTTTAATAGTTCCACTTGTTGGTTAGCAGAGCATAGGAGAACAATTAATATACACTTTGTACCAGTAATATACTACCTACAAAATTTAGACATTGATGATCATGTATCATATCATGATTAATCACTCAATAATTGATGACTTAGAAAACATTTCTTTGAAGCTAAAATTATATAACATACTTAAACTGCTTGGAAAAGTGTAAAATAACATAGAAATGTAAACTTTTAATGTTCGGTAAATTATGCAGCCTACAGAATTCAACCTACAATTTTTGGGACTGCCAAACTGCTCAGTGAAGTGTGAGATCTCCCTAAAACTTGACTTTGTAAAGAATTAACATATTTTTGACTTAATTTATGAAATGTTAGTTGAATTCAAGTTTAACATAATGAAATTATTTGAGTAAAATTTTGGAATACAAGTAACACAAGTATATTCCTTAAAAATCAGAATCTCAGTCATAGTGGAAAAACATAAATTTTATGACCTTCAAATATTTTTCACATCTTATTTGTATTTGCATATATGAAAATATAATAAACACCTTTAAATTTTAATTGTCAAACAACTTGTTAATCAGAGGTTATTCTGTTTCGATTATACAGATGGAAAATCAAGGGTCAGTTAGATTGAATGATTTGCTTTCCAAAACTTAAACCTTAGGACTTATCTCCAAGCTCAATGTAGCCTCAAGTTCATCTGAAAATATTATGTCAGAAATACTTAGCATAACATAAGGAGGATCTCAGTCTGTAGTGCCTTGCCCAGAGCACAGACATCAAAGCAAATTCTCTGGTCCTGACCCCAACCTAGTAAACGGAAAACTTTAGGGGCGGGGCCGCAGCCTATCGCTTAACAAGCCTTTCAGGGGATTCTGCTGAACTCTAAAATTGGAGTACCAACCTCTGGCACAGGTTTTGTTGCTGCTGATTTTGTTTTCTCAATTAAAATGTCCAGTCACTACCATCTCACCTGTTTCGTTAGTTTTAAGAAGGGGCTCATCAATTCATGCAAAAGGGCTAACTTTTATTGAGTGCTTACTCTGCAGCAGGTATTGTTTGATGTACTTTCACTCATTGGATGGTCACAATGACCTTGTGGGGGAGTATAATTACGGTCACTGAGACATGGAGAGGTTGGGTGATTTGGCTCAGACCACACTGCTAGTGGCAGGGAAGAGGTATTCAAATTCAAGAACCCATGCTCTTCACCACACCTGAATCATACCAGACACTATTCAACTTGAAAATTTGTACATTCAGCAAAGATCCCTCATGAGTCAGACATACAGAGAGCTGAATCTCAGTTAATCATCTAATGAAAAGAAGCTTCAATTATGCTGATGAGGGAACCAGGCAAATTGTTTCTGAAATCCAAATGTAAGTTTGTGATCTAATAAGCAGAAAATTTTCTGTAAAATGTCTACTTTCCTAAAACAGTCTTTTGCCTCTATCTTACATGGACCGTGCAATGCTCAGAGAGATGGGAGTGACTGCAAAATTATTGTGTTATTTTATGAATAAGATAGCAAAATATAAGGAATCTAATGGGAATTTTTCCATGCTATTTTCCCATTTGCAATAGTATGTTTTTATTGCATTGTTGCCAGGTGTTGCCATTCTGTAGTCCCCATGTTCTGAAAAGAATTGTTGAACCTAGGTGAGCAAAAATGCAACTACTTCACAAAAAGAATGTAATTTATATCAAAATATGACCATGAGCAAGAAAAGAGATCTTTAATAGATTCCTACGTTATCCCTGTTTTCATTTTGTCTAATCTATATAGTCACCACAGTGATCTTTTAAAAACATGAATATGATCACATCATTTCCCACTTAAACCCTTCAACAGGAATTTCTCGTCACATTTAAAATAAAGCTTTACTGTGGCCCAAAAGTGCTCCGTGAGAGGCCTCAGGTTCTCTCTCCCAATCTCTTGCTCTCACTCATTCCTCCTCAGTCACAATTGATCCTTTAACAAGTCAAGCAAGCTCCAACCTCAGGACCTTTGCACTTGCTCTTCCTAGTTCCTCAGTAGCTCCTCCCAGATATTCACATGATTTGCTTCCTGACTCCA
Source organism: Lasiurus cinereus (assembly GCA_011751065.1). Lineage (NCBI taxonomy): Eukaryota > Metazoa > Chordata > Mammalia > Chiroptera > Vespertilionidae > Lasiurus > Lasiurus cinereus. The sequence continues at coordinate 14,191,537 of JAAGEH010000304.1, forward strand.
TTCTGGTCTCCACTCAAATATCAGCTCCTAAGAGACCCTCCATGGCCACCTTTAAAATAAAAATCTCTTTGTTACTATCTATCCCAAACACATGTTTGTTTTGTATTGGTAGTATTTATCACTTGGCTCACAGGATAAAATTCATTTATTTTAATTACCTGTCACTTCCCATGGGAGTTTAAGTTCCCCAGGGGCCAAGGGTTTGTCTGATGTTCTGCTGTTTTCCTGACACTTAGAACAGTGCCTGACACAGCTATGGCTAGTTATGGTTAACTATTATTGACTTTCTTTAATATTTTCTTTATTTATTTCAATGTGCAGTATGCTGCAGAATAACCATCTAAGGCAGGTACCCACCGAAGCGCTGCAGAATTTGCGGAGCCTTCAGTCCCTGTAAGTATCCTTGAAATTACAAAATGTTCTCAAGATCAATTTGGGAAGGAGCATTGAAATGTCCAGGTGACCACTTTAGTAAATTTCTTGGCTGGAGGTCCTACCTATATAAGTTGGGAAAGAGAGTTTCCATTAGAGCAGCAGTTCTTCGCTTCCTCATTAAACAATATGTGTAGGAGGGATTCGTGTTAAAGTTGGGGATTTCAGGGCAGAGGCTTAATCATAATACCTCCAGCCAAAACCTCTTATATACACTGGTATCTCAGGACAAAACATATATTTCCAGGATCTTGTCCTACATTCCCCTGTAATTAGAAATTCCCAATTTTGAATCAGGAGTGTTACTTTCTTATTTATTTATTTATTTATTTATTTATTTATTTATTTATTTATTTAGCTCTTTTTAAAAATTTAATAAATTATTGTTCAGATTATTTCAATTATTTCTCTTTTTTCCCCCATAGCTCCCCTCCACCCGGTTACTACCCCACCCTCTGCACTTACTCTCCCCCCACCCTGCACTGTCCTTATCTATAGGTGTGATTTTTGTCCAGTCTCTTCCCGCACTCCCTATATTCTTTTCTCTCTGAGAATTGTCAGTCCATTCCCTTTCTATGCCCCTGATTCTATTATATTCACCAGTTTATTCTGTTCATCAGATTTTTTATTCACTTGATTTTTAGATTTACTTGTTGATAGATATATATTTGTTTTTCATAGTTTTTATCTTTACTTTTTTCTTCTTCTTCCTCTTCTTAAAGAGTACCTTTCAGCATTTCATGTAATACTGGTTTGGTGGTGATGAACTCCTTTAGCTTTTTCTTTATCTGTGAAGCTCTTTATCTGACCTTCAATTCTGAATGATAGCTTTGCTGGGTAGAGTAATCTTGGTTGTAGGTTCTTGCTATTCATCACTATCAATATTTTCTGCCACTCCCATCTGTTGAGAAATCAGCTGACAATCGAATGGGTGCTCCCTTGTAGGTAATAAACTGTTTTTCTCTTGCTCTTTTTAATATTCTCTCTTTGTCTTTTGCTTTTGGCATTTTAATTATGATGTGTCTTGGTGTGGTCCTCTTTGGATTCCTTTTGTTTGGGGTTCTGTGCACTTCCTGGACTTGTAAGTCTATTTTTTTCACTAGGTGGGGGAAGTTTTTAGTCATTATTTCTTCAAATAGGTTTTCAGTATCTTTCTCTCTCTTTTTCTGGCACTCCCATAATTCAGATGTTGGTACGCTTGAAATTGTCCCAGAGGCTCCTTACACTATCTTCACATTTTTGGATTCTTTTTTCTTTTTGCTTTTCCAGTTGAGTGTTTTCTGCTTCTTTGTATTTCAAATCTTTGACTTGATTCTTGTGATCCTCTAGTCTGCTGTTAGATCTCTGTATAATATTTTTTATTTCAGTCAGTGTATGCTTAATTTCTAGTTAGTCCTTTTTTATATCCTTGAGGGTCTTGCTAAATTTATCAGCCTTTTCTAGAAAATTCTTGAAAAACCTTATAACCGTGGTATTGAACTCTTTATCCAGTCATTTGCTTTCCTACATTTCCCTCATTTGTGAGCAATTTCTTTGTCTCTGCATTTTGGTTGCTTCCCTGAGTTGATAGAGTGGCTTTGTGAGCTAGGTGTCCTATAGGGCCCAAAGGCTCAGCCTTCCCGGTTACCTCAGGAGGACACTCTTGGTGCACCCCTTTATGGGCTGTGTGCACAGTCATGTTGTAGTTAAGCCTTGATTGTTTTTGGTATCACTGCAAGGAATTGACCTCCAGGCCAATTGGCTTGAGGATCAGCTATGTTTATGCTGGGAGAACTTCTCTGCTAGAGACACCCTTATGAGACAAGACTTGCAAAAGTCTCTGCTCAGCTTGGATGGGGTAGAGTTTCAGGGTGGAGCAGACAGCATTTGTTTCTAGTCAGCCCTGCCCTAATAAGCCCCTGAGTCTCAGTGTCCCATGGTAATCTCTGCAAGCACCTCTGAGACAAAGCTGCCTTTGAGTTCTGCCTGCTGCCAGACAGTCCAGTTTCTCCCCAAATGAGTCTGGGTCCCCAGTGTCTTGCCCAGAACTGGAGTTCAGTGCAATCGGGAGCTTTTGTCTCCCTCTCACTTAAGAAAGTCAGCCGCATACTCAGTTGCCTGACCTCTCCACACACACACCTCAGTACCTCTGCCTTTGCAGTTCTTCTGAGTCTCATGTGCTTTTCTTTTTCCTGACAGTCCAGTTTCACCCCATATTAGTCTGGGTCCCCAGAGTCTCACCTGGAACTGGAGTTCAGCGCAGTTGGGAGCTTTTGTCTCCCTCCCACTTTAGAAAGCCAACTGCATACTCAGTTTCCAGTTCTCTTCATACGTGCACCTCCATACTTTTGCCTCCTGCGGCTCCTCTGAGTCTCAGTGTGTTTTTCTCTTTCCTTCTAGTTGTAGAATTTCCACTCAGCCAGCCTTCCTATGGTTCTGGATGATATCCGTTTTGTCTTTTAGCTGTAGTTTTGAAATAGTTGTGTGAGGCAGCAGTTTAGGTATTTACCTATGCCACCAACTTCGTTTCTCTCTGACTAATTTTTCTCCTTTATTTATTTTTTTACATATATTTTTATTGATTTCTGAGAGAAAGGGAGAGGGAGAGAGAGAAATGTCAATGATGAGAGAGTCATTGATCTGCTGCCTCCTGCATGCCTCTACTGGGGATCGAGCTGCAACCCAGACATGTGCCCTGACCAGGAATCAAAGGGTGACCTCTTGGTCAACGCTCAACCATTGGCCATACCAGCAGGGCTATTTTCTCCTTTTATCTGGAAAAATGGGTGTCACAATCCAGACACCTTAGCATCTTCAGTTTATTCTGTTTTTAGGTGATCTGAGCTGCCTTGTAATGAAATTTGCTGAGTCAAATAAAGACTTAATTTTTCTTTTAAGTTTTGTATGTACATCAGGTGTTCTCAAATCAATAAGCCAAGCTCTAATAGTCTATCTTAAAGTCTTACTGCACAGGTCTGCAAACCAAGAGCTTCCCCATCACCACAAACGACACAAGCAATTCCACACAACACCTCAGATTCACACATCATACAGACATGCACAAACACACACAGACCTCATAAACACAAACATGCGGTACATAACAGTGGTGGTAATGTTCCCTACTGTGAATCCACAACTTTTTCATCAGGAATTTCCACCCTCCACTGATTTAAAACCTCTGAATAAATAAAAATTAGCTATCAGATGTTTTGGAGCTTGGATTGTAAGCAGTTGTTGACAGTAATTATTTGCCAAGACTATTCCATGAGTACTTATTTGGTCAGTAAATCTTTACCTCATTAGCATGTGTAAGTGTTTACAATATATTGCATGATTTCCAGTATACTTGTGTGTGATATACATTCTCATCTTACTCACACTGGAGGTCCCCCTCTGTCAAACAAAGTACTGGCTTCTGGTCTACAATGATGAGGGAGATAAATGCATAAGAAAAGCAAATAAGTATTGCAGATTCTAGTTGAAAATCACTGTAAGAAAACCACCAGTTAATCATTACCCACAGTGTGCTTAACGCCTTTTGTTGAGGTGACATGAAAGAAGGAGGAACGTGAGATTTGGAGATGATACTTTCTTCCTTTGATCTTTTTTCTTTTCTTTTCTTTTCTTTTTTTTTAATGAAAGCAAATCTGGGCTTGAGACCATTTCAAGCTTTTCACTGCAGTCAAACAAAGTGACTTCCTAGGTTTTCACTATCCTATAGATAAACATGCCCACAAGGGCCCCTTTGTGGCCTGGGACAGGTCTGCAGCATTTTCAGGAGCTCCTTAATGACATAACAGTATCGCTCCTCCTTTGTTGCATGAGCCTTTTCCTAAAGGGAAGAAGCAGTTAGAGAAGCAAGCCTCTCTCCAGTGGGTTGTCTGTGTAAGGGCACGGGGTCCCGTGGCTGGATTGAAAGTGAGATAATAGCGGTGGCCAATAGGAACTTTAAACAGCTGTGAGGCAGGCAGAAGAGATAGAAGGATAAGCATTTGTAACCAAAAGCCACTATCAGCTGAAAGAAGATCACAACCAGAACACACACAGAAGTGAACTCTTTGAGAAAGGGAAAACCATGAATCTTTTGTTCACTCGAACTGGGTGGTGCCTCTCTGATAAAGGTGTTCAGATTTAGTTTCTTACTGTCTAGATATTTACTATTCACCAGGTGTCTTGCATTTGGTTTCTGGTTCGCAAAAACAATTGCCTTTGAAACTTTATAAGTATGTGTTCCCTGTAAAAAAAGCCAGGGGTTAACTTTCTAGTATGACGCTTATCACATCCAACAGAGGCATCTGGATAGACACTTGGCCCTGGTACTCGCGGGATTGTATCAGCTGGTTATGTCATGTTCGTCTGGGGTCCCTTTGCCTGGCGCAGACAGACCCTGGTGAGGTGCTAAATGTTGGCCATTTGCGCTGCCATGCCACTTTTTCTCACTTACATTTCTTTGTGCTGCTTTGATACAAGAGTTAAGACTTGACCAAAAAAAGCAGACTTAACCACCAAGTACACAGATGCCAAATTGTATCAACTGATGGAGCCCCCTACCCGCTTTGCAAGTTTGAGCAACAGTGAGCCCCTTTAAAATCTTACTATTGCCCCAGATTCAAGGTATTTAATAGTATTTCTCCTGCTTCCTTTAAGCATTCATTGTGAGGCTAATGGTCATTCTAAACATGCATTCCGTATCCATTTTGCATCCATTTTCCATGCCATACCTGGACCTCCGTGTTACTTCTGCATCAGTGTGAGTGACAGAGGGCAAGAGCAGCCTCATGGGGGCTGCCAGCACCGCGAGACCTCCATGCAGTTCCTGAAAGGACTGCTGCAATCCTTAGACCTCCACACGTTAGCCAACGGTTCCTCTTCTTTTCTCTCTCTTGAGTTCACTCTATCTTTCTTGATGTTTTTATTTTCTTTGTATTATACAATGTCTCTCCAAGGAGCACTCCATCCTGTGCGAGGCAGTGGGTGCAGCACCCTGAATACTTGCCTGGCTCTGTAACTTCTAGGGGGGGCTTCTCAGCCCTGCCTGCCAAGAAGAATCATCTAGGCTGCACCCCAACACCATTAAATCCAAATGTTAGTGTTTCCTGGCTACTTTTACTACATAGTTAAGAGCTTCTTAAGTGAAGACTGGGAGAACAAGTGTCCTGCAGCATTCTTTCGGATGATATGTACATATTCTCCGGAACTCTTTTTAAACATGAAATAATAACAAAATCCACACTTTACATTCCAGGATGATTTACAAATGTACATGGACTATTGAAGTAAACATCAGGGTTGCCTTGTTTGTATTTACTTGAAACAGCTCACATCTGCCTGTTAATTCTACTGACCACCTGGGTAGGTAATGTTCAGAGGCCACCTGCTGCATAACCCTGGTATTCAAATTCGGTCAGCACCTCCTAAGATATGCAGAACCTTGGGCCTCATCTCTGTCTCTTAATTAGAAGCTTTGTTTTAATAATGTTCTCAGATGATTTGTATGGCCAATGTATTTGAGAAATCAATGTTTTTTATTGTTCTGTGCTACTAACAAAGTGGCCTAACAAACCAAAAATGCTTGAGGACTACTGAAACAGGTCACTGGTATACTTTGCTCCACTCCTATCGATTTGGCTTCATTGAGGAAAGTTTAAGAAACTCGATATATTGAAATTGGTAGCACTGCGGTGAGGAAGAAACAGATTGTACTCGTGTTTCAAGAGATGTAATTTTCCATTTATTCCACATAAACAAAAGACATTTTTGCTTTGTTCATAATGAAAACAGATAGGTACATTCATGTTCTTTTAACTCTCTCCTGATGCTTACAAATTGCTCAGCTAAAGAATAAGAGGGCACGTCCATGTGCTAGAGCCTCGTGGCCCAGGGCTGGCCCCTGTACAATGCGCACATTTGGCTTCTGATTGGTCATGATTGCCCAGACACCAATTGGATTTTTTGTAATGTAATCAAACATAACTTAATTTCCTTTCTGTTTTCTGGAAAGGAATCGGAAATGTAATCACAATTCACAGTGAGTTGTATTTCACCAAGAAACGTTTAGCGTTATAGTCATTTCAAGACTAAGGTCAGATTACAGTGATTGGATGGAAACTCAAAACTTAACCCTCCCAGGACCCTCACACCTTGTATTAATAGTTAAGAAATTGATCTATTTTAAAAAAATCTTTGCTTCATTTGCATAGTCATTAATGATGTTCAAACATGTCATTAGTGAAACACAAGATGATCAAAGAAAATGACTTATCCAGTTCATCAGAGAATGATTTAATACATGCCGGGTTTTACTCCAAGTCTACACTACCAAAGCTAACTGGGGAGTATGGATAATCACAAAATTAATAGTTTGGTAAATAGAAAATGAAAGGAGAATGAGACAAATCTTTAGTGCTATCTCTATTCTCCAATTAGCTAATATTCACCTCAGACTATATTCTAAAATCTGAGAGGAATGTGTAGTTTCTGCCTGGAACATGATCTATCCAGGCTTCTTATTGTGATCCCCATATCAGGACCACAGACTCCACCCGTGGACCGACGTGCGAAATGTCAGTTCACCCAGACTCTTCCCAGTAGGGTGTTGCAGATAATAATGAAAAAAGACAATAGGCAAGGGGAATGGGTGACAAGGAGGAAGTGGTACTCACGGGGATGGGCAGAAAGAAGGCAAGCCTAGAACCAGCAGCAGCAGCTTTCTCCTGTTAATATTCAGAAGTCTATTGGGTTTCCGAGAATAAAGAATGGGAAGGAAGTAACACAAGACAAAGAGGTGTGAGCAGACAGAAAGCAAGGTAAGGTAGCCAAGAGGATAAGATTAAAGGATCAAAGGGGTTTAAAAAAAAAAAGTAACGGTTTTAGTATTTCTTCCACTAAAATACTCTCCAGAAAGAGAAATTGCAAGCCTCCTTAATAAAAATATACCATGGTTTTTATTTGTTTTGTTTTATTACAAAAGCGCTAGGATATTTTGTGAGATGGAGGTCGACTTGGAAGTTCTAGGGACCAAGGATTTTGTCTATTACACTGAGAGTTCTCTTCATGGAACCAAGCACAAACCAGCACCCAATGAATTGTAATGAGGAAGGGAAGTTTTGCCTTGTCCCCCCACCTCATTTGAATATTAGAAGATAACATTTTCAGAGACAAAGTCCTTTCTATGCAATGCTTACAAGAAGAGAACTCACATTAAAGCGTTGTCCTCAGAATCATAGGGGGAAGGAATGGAAATGGGACTACTTCATGCAAGGCCTCATATGTGCAAGATTCTTACATCAAGTTGTCTGCCCGAGCTCTGACAAATCACATACATAACAGTCATACTGGATAGACGGATACCTAAAAGGGAACATGGGTGCTGTGGAATGAGAAGTAAAATAAACTTCTTTTAGTCTTGTCAGGTGAAATGAAGGTTGACTTTGGAAAGTAAATTAAATGCTTTGGGGAACCTAAGGGGTGCCTGCTATGGGAAGGCAAATCATGAAAGGGCAACATTTCCCCCCTTTCAGGACAGATGAGGTCTGTAACAAACTGTGAAAAGGCACATCAAAAACCAGCAGAGAAAGGGAGCATTGCAAAAATAAAACCAGAATGTGGAGTTTATTAAATGCCATGGCTGTAAAAGCAGCAGGCACCACTCTTTATGAAGCACTTTTACCTGCATTGCATCATCCCACTTCATCCTCATAGAAACCTTAGTGATGAGGAAGCAAAAAACTCAGAGAGATAACTTGACCTTCGCAAGGTCATATGGCTTGTAATGGAGTCAGGCTAATGAGTCTGGAATGAGAATTCTGGTCTTTCTGACTCCAAGATCTGCCATTTTCCACCATACTCTCTTGCCTCCCTTAGGGAACACTTTGCAGGGAACAGGCACAACAGCCTGGGAAAGGGAGGAGCTAGACAGAAACACGGCTACTCCAGACATGCTTGAAGGTTTACAAAAAGAAAGAACAGTTGTAATGCTGCAGGACAGAAATTAAGACATTGAAGAAGAAAAGACAACAATACTTTTATAGTGTGGCCAGACATTCATTTTTAGTATTTCCTCAGGTATTTGGTTGTCTGATCCCTCATTTCTTGTGAGGTTGAACTTGATTCCACTTTCCTGATGAAGAAACTGCAGGTGAGAAAAGGTTTCTTGTTTCTATTGCAAAAGTAAAAGTTGATTAGCCTAAGACAAGAGGGACAAGCATTCCAGACAGCAGGAACCATATATGCAAGATCTTATAGTGGGGTAGGGGCGGGGGTGGAAAATGGGAAAAGTTGGCACATCAGGAATCAGAAGGAAGGTCAGTGTGGCTGAATCAGGAAGAGTGAGGTGGAGAGAAGTGAAAAAAGTGCCTAGTGAGGCAGGTGTAGTCCAGTTCCTTTGACAGATATTAGGAACATATCAAGACTTTTCATCTTTATTGTCAAAGCAATGGGAAGCCACTGGAGGATTTTAGGCAGGAAAGGGCATGGGCAGATCTGAAATTGTCTAAGAAAGAAAGGAAAACTTTGTCAGGATGGGGGCAATGAGATGTAGAAAGGGAGATGGATTTGAGAACTATTAGATGAAATTACTAATGTTTGGCAATGGATTAGCTATGAAGAATGAAGGAGGAAGATGATCAAGGATGATTCCTGAGAGTCTGGATTACATAACCACATGACTAATGAAGCTCATCACTGAGATAAGAAACCCTGGTAGAGGACTACAATTGGGGTAGGAGGGGATGGGGTGGGAGATACTGGCCTTGATCTTAAATACATGTGTTTGAAGAGAAGCAGCTAAGTAGATTACACATAGACTTTTAAATTTAGGTTAGGAATTTAAAACCGTTAGGTCTTCAAAGAAAAGTGAAATTTAGGTTAAATCTTCCTACCATGCATTTCCCTTCACCTAACGCTTCATCTTAATGATTTGGTTATCTGACTAATCTGTATAAAACATGTCCCATAAAGGTTGGGACCTTGACTGCCTTGTTTACTGCTAGATCTCCAGCACCAGGTGCAGCACCTTGGCAAAGAAAGCACTCGAGAAATACTTGCTGAACTGAAGCCTTAATTTCTAAGTGATGTTCTGCACTGCTGCTCAGGACCACCTAGTTTCCCTCAGTTTGACTGAAGCCGGTATTCACTGATTTCTGGCTCCAAACTCTTATCTCTGTACCATGGCTTTTCCCACTTGCCATTCTGGAGCCCAGCTAAACTCTACTAGTTTCTTCAGGGAGTTTGGGATTGATCTATCTACAAGAATTAACTTTCCCATTGCCTTAGCTGAGGACTTTCCTACTTCAAAAGAACCGTAATATCAAGTTGATGCAATTTAGATAGGTAGGAGGTAGGGGATGCTCATGAACACAAGGCCAGAAGTTCTGTGGGAACGACTTGACTGGGACAGAGAAATAAGATAGAAGTTTGGCTAGATAAGGTGGATGGAGAGATTTGAATATTAGAATGAGAAGCTTCTGTAAAAGGAGTGGTAATGTGGAAGAACTATTTCTTAACAGGGAAATAACCTAAAGCACAATTTTAGGGAGATTAATCTGAAAGCAGCCTAGAGGGTTAATTGAAGAGATAAGAGATCAAAGCCAAAAGGACCAGCTCTGAGGCTGTTGCAATAATACAGGTGTGAAGAGATAAGAGACTGAACTAGACAATGGAAATGGAGAGTCTCTGAGATAAAGATAAATGGAGAGAACTTGGTGAATGATTGGCTGAAAAGCAATAGGAATATTCAAAAATGACCCCCAGGTTTCAAACCCTGGTGGTACCTGGGAGACTAATGGTGCCCCTGACGAAAAGATGGTCTTTGTTTTCTATGGAGAAAAATGAAACTGAAGAAGTTAATGCTCATGTTATTTTGGCTACAGATCATCTACATTATAAAATTCACAGTAGTGGTGACCTCTGGGAAATTGAACAACTTAATGTAAATTGACTCTACAATATATTTCTCACTAGAATCTTGCATTCCCCAATGATGCCAGAGAGACAGAAGTTCGGTTCAGCTGTCACTTCATCTGTCTAGTCGTCAACCAGGTGACTAATCTCAAAATTACTGTTCTTCAATGAACCCATTGACTTTATCTCTCCCTAAGTTGGAAAAGTGAGAGAAAAAAAAAGCTTTTTTAATTTTTCAGAGGTAAACATAAAGCAATAATTTTTCTTCCTGGTTTACATTAAATTTACCAACAAATAAGATGAACAATGTTAGAAAAAACAAAAGCAGAAATTCCCATGTAAGCAAACATTGTGTTTATATATATTTATATGCTTAATATCCAAAGAGATGGATGGGAAATTTTATTAAAATTTGAGACGAAACTGGTTTGGCTCAGTGGATAGAGCGTCGGCCTGAGGACTGAAAGGTCCCAGGTTCGATTCCGGTCAAGGGCATGTACCTTGGTTGCGGGCACACCTCCAGTAGGGGGCGTGCAAGAGGCAGCTGATCAATGTCTCTCATCGATGTTTCTAACTCTCTCTCCCTCTCTCTTCCTCTCTGTAAAAATCAATAAAATATATATATATTTTTAAAAATGACATTGTGGCCACTCCCTCAATATTAAAAAACACACAAAAACAGTACTACTAATAAAAGTGACTCATATTATAATGAAGACTCTATATATATATTCAACCTATAAGAGTTCAGATAGATGAAATTCTATCCTGAGAGTACTATACTGGTCTCCTGACAAATTCAACTCCAATTATCAACTCCAGTGTTTTCCAATGCAATAAAACTTCACCATAGCAAAGAGTTAGGTACCTTATAAAACTGTATTTTTGAATCATTTTTTTATTTTTCAATTACATTAACATACATTATTATATTAGTTTCAGATGTATATCCAGTTATTAGACATTATATAACTCACTAAATTATATCCCAATAAATCTTGTACCCATCTGACACCATACATAGTTAGTTATTAGAATGTTATTGACTATCTTCCTCATGATAGTCCCCATGACTGTTTTTGCAACAACCAATTTGTACTTCTCAATCTCTTTACCTTTTGCATCTACTCCTTCAAACTTCCTCTCATCTAGAAACCTTTCAAATGTCCGCTGTATATATGAGTTTGTTTCTTTTCTGCTTGTTCATTTTATTTTTTAAATTCAAATGTTGATAGATATGCATTTCTTGCCACTTTATTCATATTTTTTATCTTTTGTTTTTTCTTCTTCTTCTTAAAGAAGACCCTTTAACATTTATATAATCATGGTTTGGTGGTGATGAACTCCTTTAGCTTTTTCTTGTCTATGAAGCTCTTTATATGTCCTTCAATTCTAAATGATAGCTTTGCTGGGCAGAGTAATCTTGCTTTTCATCACTCTGAACCCTTCTGGCCTATAAAGTTTCTGTGGAGGAATCAGAAGCCAGACTATGGGAGCTCCCTTGTAAGTAACTAATTGCTTTTCTCTTGCTGGTTTTAAGATTCTCTCTGTGTTTTTAACCTTTGGCATTTTAATTATGATGCATCACGGTGTGGGCCTCTTTGAGTTCATCTTCTTTTGCACTTTTTGTGCTACCTGGACTTGTATTTTTATTTCCTTCACCAAGTTAGGTAAGTTTTCTGCCATTATTTTTTCAAATAGATATTTAATTTCTTGTTCTTTCTCTCTCTTCTCCTTTCATCACCCCCACTATGTGAATGTTGGTACAGTTGAAGTTGTCCCAGAGGCTCCTTATACCTTATACCTTACTCATGTATTTTTATTCTTTTTTCTTTTTGCTGTTCTGATTGGATGTGTTTTGCTTCTTTATATTCTAAATCACTGATTGATTCTTGGCTTCATCTACTCTACTGTTGATTCCCTGTAAATTATTCTTCATGTCAATTAGTTTATCTCTCATTTCTGATTGGACCTTTTTAATGATCTTAGAGTTCTAAGTTTAGAGAGCATCCTTATAACTAGTGTTTTGAATTCTATATCTAGTAGATTGCTTTTCTTCATTTAGTTCTGTTTCTCATTTTATTCTGTTCTTTCACTTGGAATATGTTTCTTTGTCTCTTCATTTTGGCAACCTTCTGAGTTTGTTTCTATGTATCAGGTAGAGCTGCTATATCTTCCAGGCTTGGTAGAGTAGCCTAATGTAGTCAGTGTTCAGTAGAGTACAGTGGCACAGCCTCCCTTTTCACCCAAGCTAGCCTCCTGAGGTGAATCCCCTCATGTGGGCTGAGTACATCTTCCTTTTGTAGCTGAGTCTCAATTGTTGTTGGCATGTCATTGGAAGTGATTTACCCTCAGCCTGATCAGCTGCAAGGACTGGCCACAACCACTGACCTCTGGCCATCATGGAGAATCAGCTGTGCAGTCCCCCCACACTCCAGAGCAAGACTTAATGTAGTGGGGTTCTGGTGCCTGCTGAGTCTTCCCCTTAAATGTGTCATTTGTGAAGGTGTTTGGATGATGCTTTGATATGGTCTGAGGCTGTTCCCCAGTACACTGGCTCTGTGGCCTCTCAGGAAGTACAGGCCAAGATCAGCCACCACCTGTATTCTGCCTGGGGCCACCTAGCATGAGCTACAAAATTATCTGCAGGAGGCTGCTTCTTATGCTGGGTTTAGATGTGCCCAGGTGAGGCCAAACTTTGAACCAAGATAAGCTTCTGCTAGTGCTGAGCCTGGGGCCACTTAGCAAGAAGTATGGGGCATGCTGAGGCCAGATGTTGCTTATTTGAGAGATTTTAGGAAAATCTGGAGCATGAGCCAAGACAGACCATTCAATGGAAAAGCCAGTGGAAACAGCTTAAGTGGATCCAAAAGTTGGGTGGGGTGGATCTCAGGGAATCACCAGGGCAAGGCAAACAGTGTGAACCAGGTTGTTGAAGTCTCAGATATGGCACCCACCTGCCTGCACTGTCAGGGGAGGGCTCATCAAAGAAACAATGGCCTATGTCTGGTAGAAAGTTGCACGTGCGCACACACACACACATGCAAATGCACTCACACACAAGCTCTCACTCATAAATCAATTCCTCCTCTTTCAAGCTGGTGCCCCAGTGCTAGAGCTCAGAAGGAATTAGTCTGAGAAAGTCCATGCATGGGCCTTGTAAGAGGAGCTGCCTGGAACTCCAACAGCCTCTGTCTCCATCAGCCTCAATCCCTGCTGGTTTTTACAGTCAGAAGCTATGGGGACTTCTCTTCCTGGCACTGAAAACCTAGGCTAGGGCTGGGTGTGGGGCTGTGACCCTTCACTCTTCAAAGGGGACCTCTGCAAATGAGATATCCCTCCTGTTTTTATCTGCCACACATGGGTGTGTGCCAGTCAATTCTGCATCTCCAGCCCTCCTACCAGTCTTGATGTAGATTCTTCTTTAATTCCCTAGTTATAGGACTTCCAATCTGCAAGATTTCAGGTGGTTCTGAATGATAGTTGTTCTGTTGTTTAATAGTTACTTTGGTGTGATTATGGGAAGTGGTAAGTATGGCATTTACCTTACCTAAACCACTATCTTGACTGGAAGTTTCGAATTGTATTATACACAAACTTGGAACTACATGATCTCATTTCATTGCAACAGTAAGTTAACTGAAAATGGTTTTATTTCTTAAGATTTTATAAATGATCTTAATCACTGTGGTCTTTTGACTATTTGTGAATTGTTCATAATGGTCTCATTAAACCTACAAATGTGTGTACAAGAGAGTTGGTCATTTCTTTAAAATGTACAAAGAAAAATGTTCATCCAAATATGAAATAACAGCCGAGACCGGTTTGGCTCAGTGGATAGAGCATCAGCTTGCAGACTGAAATGTCCCGGGTTCGATTCCGGTTGGGGGCATGTACCCTGCTTGCGGGCACATCTCCACAGTGGGGTGTGCAGGAGTCAGCTGATCGATGTCTCTCTCTCATCAATGTTTCTGACTTTCTATCTCTCTCCCTTCCTCTCTGTAAAAAAATCAATAAAATATATTTCAAATATGAAATAATAATGTCAGTCATGAAGATGCCATGATTCATAATGGAAAAGAACCCATTTATTGAAAGAACCCTTATTTATTTAAAGAACTCTCATTTATTGAATGCTATTATGCCTACAGCTGCAGCATTCTTCACACCTAAGCTTTTTTCCCTCAAGTCATCCATGTTAATAATTGACATTATTACAGTAATCTCAGATATGAAAATAGCCAAGATCAATGGCTTATCTTTTGACCAACTCTGTCTTATAGTTAACTAGAGGCTTGGTGCATGAAAATCATGTACTGGGGGAGGATCCTTCAGCCTCGCCTGCACCCTCTCCAATCTGGGACCCCTCGGGGGATGTCGACTTGTAATTTGGGACTGCTGGCTCCTAATCACTCACCTGCCTGTCTGTCTGATCACTCCTAACCACTCTGCCTGCCTGCCTAATCACCCCTAACCGCTCTACCTACCTGCTTGATTGCCCCAAACCATCTCTGCCTCAGCCCTGCCACCATGGCTTTGTCCAAAAGGATGTCCAGAAGATGTCCATTCTATCTGGTCTAATTATCATATTACCCTTTTATTAGTATAGAAGGCTCATCAAAGACATTCTCAAACAAAGATGTAACTTTGTGTGATACATTGGCAAAGTATCATATAAAAGATATATGTAAAGAACTATTTTTCTGGAACAACAATAGCTAGAGTTCATAGATTCTCTAATCCCTACAATAATACAATTTAGAAATCAAAAATTCCTTTCAGAGGCACAGAGTAAATTGGCAAAATGTTTCTTTAAAAAAATACAATTTGTACAATTAACCTTTTATATATGAAAACATCACAGAAAAAAATTCATGAGAGGGTAAGAAAATTAGCACCTTTTATTTGGCTGACATAAAAGATTGATTTTTTTTTCTTTGCCTGTTACCTTCCTAGTTTTTCATCACATAGGTTATATTGATATTAAAGAATTATATTCACAGTGAACATGCAGTTCTGTTTTATTTTTAATTTATATAATTCTGGGTATCATTCATCCCTGCTCTTATATGGGCTACATGCATCCACTTGCCCAGGATGGAACATTGAGTCATTATAGCTTCCTTACTTCCTCTGGCCACACCTGGTGAGTCCCACGTTCTGTCAGGCTCACTTACTTAGCATCTCTCATATCAGACTTTCCTCTCCATTTCCATCCTTCCTTCAGCTACTCATCTTCTCTCTCCCTGATCAATGCCACTGCCTGGGTCACTTTCCCACCCATTCCTCCTGTACAGTGCTAGCAGCATGATCTTTCTACAGCCATTCCCATTGCTAAAGAATTGTGTTTTACAGCATCTAACTGCATGCAGGTTTTGTGCCGCCTCTATCACATTATTGATAGATACACACTTAAATGCCGACATCATTGCTAGGACCTTCCTCTGAGAATGTGACATTTTCCACAGGTCACCATTTCTCCTTTGCCTTTAGAAAGAAGCTGGTATATTCAATAATGTATCAGGAACAAAACACACTTACACATACAATGATAATACTGAAGGATAAAAAATAAGGGTGACTTCTCTTAATTATAATTACAGACACCTCTTAATAATTTCTCTTATGAGAGATAAGAAAGGTTGTCTGTGTTTCTCAAACAAATTCACTGGCTACCTAGCATTTATTTTTAACTAAATTTTGACTAAGGCAAAATTTGAGTTTACCTTTCTTATTTGGGGAATTGTTTTGATGGTCAAAACACAAACTGTTAACCAGCTTCAAGTTGTGATAATTTAAGATCATTAAGATGCATTATGGTTTACAAAGCCCCATTGTATATAAGCAACCCTATAAGACAGAAAGGTGTTGTCCCCATTTTACACAAAGCTGAGTCTATTGCCCTGGCCATGGTCACAAAGCTGCTATACTAACTTGAACCCAAGATTTCTCATTCCAAATCTCTGCACTAATTCACAGATTCTGAGCTGCTTACACACACACACACACACACACACACACACACACACTTTGTGACTTGCATGAAAAAGAAGTAATAACAAAGAAACACTTAAAAATTAAGCTATATAATGTAGTTATTTTTATTGCTCCTGATAATGTTATAGAATCACCTTTTTACCTATTTTTATGATCTGCCTAGTGTCATTTTTCTTATACCTCATTGCTTAAATGTTGCATTTTCCAAGCATATGAATAGAAAATGTCCAGCTGCCCAAAAAAGAGCAGATTGATATAATACGAGCTCTTTGTTTGCTCACAGAATAGGCACAAGTTGTGCCCTGCCAGCTGCTTTGTCCACAGTCTGAACCTTGTTCTGTAAGAACCACCTGTATGACTGGCCGTATAATTAATTCCATACTCTGGTTTAGCCTGGGGATCTTCTGTTGAGATTAAATCAGATACTGCCTCTGAATGCGAACAATATACCACTCTCTGAATTAGACTTGGACCACTGAGGCCAGGTGGACATAGAGCTCAATATGCTGCATTAAAAAGGAATATCATTTATTGGGAGGTTCTTATATGAAACTATCTGGCAGAGAAATATTTCAGTGCTGCAGTCAGATACCCAAATATTGAATCCAGTATTAGTACTCAGAGTGGTAAGACTTAAAGAATAGCTCTGTCTTACTCATTTCATTTCAGATAGCAAATTGCTCTAAAATGACAGTGTAGAGGACAGATTATACCCCTTTTTCATGGGTAGGGGTATGATTCATAAAAGACATCTATCCAGGAAAATGGACTTACTAACATTGGAAACTGATCCCAGGATCACTTCAAGATCCAGCAGAAACTTTGGTGGTACCTTAGAGATCAAAGAAGACAAGCCTTTGACTCAATGCTGAGAGTCTTTTGTATAAATGTAGCCCAAGGTTTGCACTCAACTTTAAGGATAGTCATTTTCAGGACTTTTAGAAGCCACCAGGGGTTTCAGTGCCTAAGCAACTGGCAATAATCAGACAATATGTCAACTAAAACTTGGAACCTCGTATTATTTAAATAAAGTCTTCATTCTTTAATCAGCACAATCATTAAGGGGACTTTACATATGTGCTTGCTTTCCTTCTAGTTGAACAATGACAATCACCTCCTCACCCCCTGATGAAATTACACCTTATTTGAACATGGGCTGAGCATGTTGTTGCAGGAGAAAGGGGAAGAGACAGTGTTGAGTTTTCCTAAACATTTCCAGCTCCTTCTGTTGACAGAACCTTGAGCTGTTTGGAAGCTGGGCTTCTGCTGCCTACAGTAACAGTTGTTCCACGGGAAATGTAATTGTGAGTGGGGTATGACGCCGGACTATTAAACGGCGTTCCAAGTAACCTTATCTCCATTACTATCACCACTTGGCTCACGACCTTGAAGGCACCACTTGTTCCCACTCAGTCAGAAGTAGCAGTCAGAGGATGAGCGAAGCACAGTGACGGAAAGTGAGGGAGCCGCGTTCCCTCGCTCCCTACCGCAGAGCGTTCTCTCTGTTTCTAAATTGTTTAAATTTGGTGTGCAGGGGATTGCTTCCTGATCCCGATGTGCTTTCTACATCTGTTTAGTCTTAAATGCTTCCTAAAATATTTTTCAAAATCCACTCGTGATTTCCTAATCCTTCTTAATCCATGGACTGCTTAACATGCAACCCTTCCTCTTTTAAATCCCAGCTTTGAAAAATGCAAACAAATGGATGAGCCTGAAGAACAGATTGGGGGAAAGATGGGTGAGGGCTGTGGGAAGCCTAGCGGAGTGATGGCAGTTCTATTGTTCATGCACCTTAAGAAATTTTTCATTATTTGTCTGTCTGGTCACTTCACCAAGGAAAGTTAAGACATTGTCATTACAGCTGCTGTTTGTGTTGGATTGGGGGGAAATAAATGTATTGCACTCCCTCTGCTGGCTCTGAAATTGCAACACCTCATTAACCAGATCTATATTTAGATGTCTTTTCCCATTTGAGGAGGAAAAAAATGGTGTGTGGAAAAAAAGGAAGCAAAAACTGGGAATGTTGTTAATTTTATTATTCATTTAAAATGTCAGGAAAAACAAACATCTGCCCAGTGCCAATGGTTAGGGTAAGCAAGAAAGCCAGCAATTTTTAGGCCTTCCAGCGCTGGAACAGCCTTTACAAATCACTCCGTTCCTTTCAAATACTGAAATAATCTTTTCCCAGAGCTTAATAAACAAACCAGTGGATTAGCATGCTCAGTATGTTCAAAACAGTCTGGAGGACAAACAAAAAGACATGTATTTGGCTTGGGGTGGGAGGGAGAAAAGAGGGTGTCTTTCACTTGTTGTCATGAAGGAAAACTAAAAGATCCTCACCTGAATCTTTATACCTCCAGGGAGGTCACTTCTGGCATGAAAGCATGCTACCCACAAGCCTGGAAGAGAACCAAGCACCGTGGAATTTTACAGCCGAGGGTACCTCAAAAGCAATGGCTCTCCTCTTGAGTGAGAAAGAGAGCTTAGCAAGAGAGCAAAACGCTCCAGACATCTGAGGATTGTGAGGGTCCCGGTCCCGTCTTACCTGTGTTAATCAGCACATGGAGGGTTTTCTTGCAAGGCCTGTGTTGGCCTGGGCTCTGCTCTCTTCTCCATTCTTGCTTGCTTCCTTCCCCAGGCGGCTGGATGCCAACCACATCAGCTACGTGCCCCCCAGCTGTTTCAGTGGCCTGCATTCCCTGAGGCACCTATGGCTGGATGACAACGCTCTGACAGAAATCCCTGTCCAGGCTTTCAGAAGTTTATCAGCACTGCAGGCCATGACTTTGGCCCTGAACAAAATACACCACATACCAGACTATGCCTTTGGAAACCTCTCCAGCTTGGTAGTTCTGTAAGTTCTATTGATTATTTTATTTTTCTCTCTCTCTCTCCCTTTTAACAATTTCTAAATTCACTCTAAGACCTTGACCTTAAAGTGCTGGCCCTTAAAACCTTGAATAGGGACATTTTAAGGGTGGAAAACACCCTGAATCCTTCCCTGAAATGGCTTATAAGTGTTCTCCTTGTATAAAAGAATGAAACAACATTTATGGAACATCTGCTAAGTGCCAAGTACTGCTGGGCATTCAAAGATAATAAAATATGACCTCTGCCCATTGTATATTGTTCAAGTAACCATTACACTGTACAGTTAGTAAAAATGCCTTATTTCTGATAATAACTTATAATTCAGGTTAAATGGAAATATGCCATTCATATGAATGGCATATTTCCATTTAACCTGAATTATAAGTTTGATATATATATATATATATATGCCTAAGCGACCATTAGGACCAAATGACTGGAACCAGGATGACCAGCAGACCAGTCGCTATGACACATACTGACTACCAGTGGCAGACACTCAATGCAGGAGCTGCCCTCTAGTGGTCAGTGTACTTTCACAGCCAACCTCCTGTGGCCCCTCCCCCTAGCTGACCAGCCCCCCAGATCAGCCCTGATGATGGGTGCCAGCTGGCCAACATCCCAGGCTTCCTACCTCCAGCCAGGCTAAGGGACCCCACCTGTGCACAAATTCATGCACCAGGCCTCTAGTTATTTCATAAATACTCTTGGCCTAGCTGGTTTGGCTTAATGAATAGAGCATCAGCACATGGACTGAAGGATCTGGGTTTAATTCCAGTCAAGGGCATGTATCTTAGTTGCAGGCTCGATCCTCAACCCTGGTTGAGGCACATGTGGAAGGCAACCAAACAATGTCTCTCTCACATGAATGTTTCTCTCTATATATCTCTCCCCTTCCCCTCTCTCTAAAAATTAATGGGAAAATATCCTCGGGTGAGGATTAACAAATAAATAAATATTCTTGAATCTCTAGCAAGGAAAGAGAAGCAAGAATGAACCAGAGAGTGAGCTATGCATGTCTATGCCTCCCCACCATATGTCTAGGTTCCATTGTTTCAGTAAATCAAAATGACTCTCAATTAATAGTTTGAAAAATAACCAGTCTTCTGTAAGAGTGTAGAAATATGCCCCATGTATATAAAATGTCAGTTGGTGCTGATAGAGGAAAATAGCAGCTGCTGGCAAAGCTGTAAGATCAGTTCATGGAAGAACCTGGACCAAAGCCTCCTCTACACTATTTCTCCCTTCACTTCACGCCCACCCACCTGCTCACCACTGCCTCCAATCATTCCACTTTACTTGACTGCATGTCTGTCTTTTGCATTGTATACTACTTTGAGAGCTCATCAGCTTTTTATTCAGTCTTTTAGGTTCCCCTCAATCCCTTTCCCCATGTGTTACATGTAGAAGATTCTCAATTAATAATTACATATATCTCATATGAACCCAACGCATATATATTAGAATAAGAACTTTAGCCTGAAAGAATAACAAATTTTGAGTAATAGTAACATCTTTCTAAACTGAATTTTACTTACCTACATGGTACTAGGGACATGCCAGAAGCTGGGTAGGTACTTTGTTTTCTCTTCCACTAAAGCAGTGGTTTTCAACCTTTTTCAGGTCATGGCACACATAAACTACTAAAAATTTGGGCCACACCAAAAATTATATTTTTGCCAATCTGAAAAAAAAATATGTATAATTTTGATTCACTCACACTGACAGTTGTTGTTGTGTTTGCTATGGTCATTTTATTATTTGACAATCTAAGTGCCCCTGAGTAAATAGTCAGGTGTTATGTGTTTTAAAAATTCTTGCAGCACACTGGTTGGAAATCACTGCACTAGAGGGAATAGATTTACAGAGAGCCAGCTATTCTTTTTCATGCTGTCTTCCTTAAACTCATTTTCCAAAAGTATCTTTGGGACTTGATCCATTTTTCAGTTATGCACACAGTTGCTCTCATTGGCTTTGACCTCACTCACCATTGAGCCTGTGGTGATAATTATACACACTAATAGTGTGTCAAGATAACTAATCTTCTTGGGCAGCCAAAATATATGATCATCAATTTCTGTAGTCAAAATTGCTGTTTTTCTCTTACCCTGTGGCCCTACCCTGGGAATGTAGTCATCATAAGCCATCAGCTTCAACAAAAAATGTGCCGATACACCAGGACCTTTCTTCCATCCTTCATTTATGAGGGTCAATATCTTTCTTATCACCCTACCTCCAAAAGCCATGCTAATTAACCTATGTTGGAAAATATGCTGAACAACCTGGATTTATTTTTATCAGTCATGTCTCATATTATAATACATTACCTGAAATCTCAACCTGAAAGGTAAAACTGTGACTGTCTATTAAATTCTAAGGTATAAAATCATCTATGGCAAGAGTGAATGGAGCAGATAACCTTTTTACAAAACGTTAAACAAAGCATTTCCTCTATATAATTAGTGCATTCTTTAGTTTAAGTTTCTTTGAATTTAAGCGATTAAAATGTGCCTAAGTTTCTATGTACATGTCTTGCTGACTGTCTGTAATGTTCTCCTGCAGGCATCTCCATAACAATAGAATCCACTCTCTGGGAAAGAAATGTTTTGATGGGCTCCACAGCCTAGAAACTTTGTGAGTTGACCTTTTATTTGTTTCCCTTTTTTTAGTGTTTTCCTGAGTATTCTGAAGGAATCAAAACAGCCTTAAAGTCAAGATTGCTGTTTGGTTTGGCTAATTGCCTGAACTTTAAACAGATATTCACTGCAGCTTTATCTTACACACAAACACACACCTGGCAATGCTAAACAAGATTTTATCTTGATCTAGCAAGAGTGATAAATTAGTTAGAATTATTATAAGCTAAAGGAGATGCTTTCCACTGAGCAGAGACTATGTGTTTAGGAATGGGTATTTTGTCAAGAATAAGGATGAGAGGGGGTAATGGGAGACGGGGAATGAGAGATATCTATAATAATATAAACAATAAAAAATATTTTAAAAAAGAATAAATTCTTTATTGTCCAGGATGCAGATCAGGCTGCAATCTGAGATGAACAGGTGTCTCATTAGGAAATAGCAGGGTTCGTGCTAAAAGCAAATCTAAAGACTTAACAAGTTATGGTGGCTACCATGTATTGAGTATATCCATAGTCAAATACGGCACCGGACATTTGGCACTTTCAATTAATCCTACAACCACCCTATGAGAGCAGACATTACTCTCCCATCTTAGGTCTACTGCTATTAAGGATTTTACCAACATTACATAGCTAGTAAATAGCATAACTGGGATTTGCTTCCTTCTCTAGTTTGACTTCAAAATCCACATTCACTACTACATTCTACTTCCAAAGAAAAAGTCAAAAGTTTAGTTTTGAGTTGTTACCTGTAATAAAACTAGACCCTAGCCAGCTGACCCTAGCCTAGAGCAGTGGTCGGCAAACTCATTAGTCAACAGAGAGGCAAACTGCGGCTTGCGAGCCCCAGTTTGCCAACCATTGGCCTAGAGTGTATCCCAAAGCCACTTAGAGATGGGCTTCTTATGGACCACACACCTGGCTTAGCCCTTTCCCAGGTGAGGAGCTGCTCTTCGTTGCCCTGTTGAGTGGGAAAGACATAGTGAGGGTGGGGTAACAGACAGGGAAGGTTCTGAGCGTGCTGGGAGAGAAGGGTGGTTCCAGCTGTGTCCTAACTCAAACCTCATGTTTTCATTACTCAAGCACAATAAACCACACAGGGCCACTGAATCGACAATGCTGGCTGTGACAGGACTGCAGAAGGGGATAACCAGAGACTACCTCTGCTGGGGCCTTGGAGCTTATTATTCATTTGCATACAGACCTTAAAAATTTGCACATGATCAATTGAACTTCCAACCAGCTTTGCAACCACCAATTTCCTTCCAGACCATCTATTGTTAGTGGTCTTCTTGAGGCCGATCAGCACTAACAGCTCTCCTTCCCGGGTTACTTAAGTCACTCTGTGTTTCCTTATAGAAGGGAGCAATCATCCTCATGAGGAGATGCCAAAGATGAACTTGTCCAGGCAGAACTTTGATGTCAACTCAATGGCATAGGCAAGCAATTTCCATCGGCTGCTAGGAAAAATTAGAACTTCTCCCTTATCTACACAGAGCTGGGTGGGGGATTTTAGGAATGGAAAGCACCTTTGGTCTTTTTCAACTCAAGAGGAACAAAAACAAGATGGGCTTTGATGGGTATTTCCGTAAATAGTTTCCCCCACCCCCTCATGTTTAGGTGAGGACCCAGAATTGCATATAAATACCATGAAAAAAAAAAACATTTTAGGAGAAACATTTTATTGACCTCCTCCCCTCCCCTTGCCCAGGGCTGAGGATCAGTCAATTGGTTACTCCCAACATATTCTTTTCTCTCACTAGAAATCCAAGTAATTTATAAGGACCCAGTACTTTTTTAATCAAAACAGAGCATCTGGAGAGATTTACAAACAGGAAGAAAATTTATGTCCACAAAAGACCCAAGTTTCCTGCCTGCAGTATAGTTTAAGGATGGTTTGTGTCAGACAAGTAGGAATTTTGATTCATGTTTAACTCAGTTAAATTATCTCTCTCTTAAAATTCAATAGCAGTTCTTTTCCACAGAGGAAGATCTAACCACATCTGATTGCCTGACCAAAAGATTTTTCTGTGTCATCTGGGAAATCTGCCATTCCCAGAGATCAGGAGGCAATTACTTTTTCATACAAAGATGTAGCTATAAGGTGAAGTAAATCTATAAAGCTCGTGTGAGTAATGGAATTGAAAAGCCATTTGTGTCATAACAAATAGGGAAATTAATGATTTGAGATTGTTTGGCGATCCCATCTATGTGCATGAAAAATAATACAGAGCTTTGCCTCACAGACCAATGAAAACATCATACTTCTGATCTGAATCACTATTTGTGTCCCTGAGAAAATTCTAGACCTAATGTTTTTCCTGAGAATACCCTGCACATGTAAACCTCTCCAGAAGCAGGCTGTCATCCGGACCTCAGGCTGTGAAGGATACAGGCACTCCCCTGGAGACAGGGACAGAGCAGCTCTCCAAGAGGTCCTGTCAGGCAAGACTCTAAATAGCAGGGGGAAGAAGAGGATAGAGGAGGAAACAAGAAAGGGCATGTGATTAAGGAGCCCAGAGTAGTGCGCATACAATCTGGCAACTTAGTGAGCTAGGATCAGGTGAAGAGCCACGTTAGCAACCTTTTAACACTTGGCCAAGCATCTCTCCTACTTGGTCATTGACACTGCTCTATGTCCCCTGCCTTTTTTGAAATGCCCCTGTGCCATTGAGCCTTGAAATGTCTCATGATCAATCTAATGGCCATTTTAATGCAGAGACTTGTGGAATGGTGGTAATCAGCAAGCCAAGCAAACCTCTCTCTATAAAGAGAAGGAATGAGCCCAGGTTGGTGTTGCTCAGTGGTAGGAGCATTAGCCTAGGAACCTAAGGAGTATCGGGTTTGATTTCAGTCAAGGGCATGTATTTGAGTTGTGGATTCACTCCCCATCCTGGTTGGGGCACCTGTAGGAGGCAACCAATTGATGTGTCTCTCATGTCAAAGTCTCTCTCTCTCTTTGTCTGCCTCCCTCAATTCCTCCATTTGAACTCTCTCTGAAAAAGCAATAGAAAAAACATCCTTAGGTGAAGATTAACCAAAAAAAATAGAGAAGGCATGAGAATTTTCATCAGTGATACTGGTCCATTGAAATAACATGTTAACTTTCCTAGTAATTATAATATATATGAATCTATAAATGAAAAACTGAAAATACTATGTACTTACTTTCAGAGATTTAAATTATAATAACCTTGATGAATTCCCCACTGCAATCAGGACACTCTCCAACCTTAAAGAACTGTAAGTATTTAGAACAGATTTGATGGGACATTCTATTCTTGGTTAATTTATTTTTTTTAAATGTGACTTATTAGAATAAAATTTTAATTCATATAAATGACAAGTACACTTGAAATATACTGTAATTGATTCTATCATCAGCAACCATCAAATAATCTTTTAAAATTTATAATGAATTTCTCTAATATATGTATTTTAGAAAAAATATATACCTATTTTTCTAAGCCATACTTCTTTCCTAAGACACATTTCCCTAATTATATACTTTATAGATTTGTACAGAACTGTAATGGAATTCAGTTATTTGCTGAGCATTTTAAAAAACATTTCTAGGTTGCATAGAATAAAATGCATGTGCCTAGTGCAGTGCTAGATGCTTTCACATACGTTATTTCACATTCTTTAAATACTTTATGACTCTTGTTTAATTAAAAAACACAAGTTTGCTAAAGTAGAGCTAACCTTCAGCTATTAGGTTGTATATATTCTTTTACATATTATAATTAGTTTTTCACTGTACCTAAAAAAATAAATAAAAATAAACTGTGTAAGCAATGTGCTAACACTTGGAAAGGAAAATAAGCCTAGAGCCTATTTTCCTGGCAGAGAGATATAAGACACACAGCTAAAGGAGGTAGACTGCATGGGCTTGTTTATTTAAAAAAAAAAAACATTCAGGAGTTTCTGCCTTAGGAAAACCCACTGTGGCCTAACTGGGAAGTCATGGTTGTCTATGGTGAGGCTGAACAATGACTGCCACTCATCTCATCCACAGGCTCACATAGGTCCCAAAGACTTTGACTGTGCCCCTCTGCCATTCAGACAACATTAGCATCAACAGATGAGAATCAATTCATTATTACAGACTCACTGAGCACCTTCCTTCAGCTCAGGAAATTTTGTTCTCATAAGGCAGCAGTTCTCAACCTGTGGGCCACGAACAGCTAGCAGAGTCTCCTAAGACAATCAGAAAACACAAATATTTATATTAAGATTCATAACAGTAGCAAATTACAGTTATGAAGTAGCGACAAAAATAATTTTATGATTGGGGATCACCACAACATAAAGAACTGTATTAAAGGGTTGCGGCATTAGGAAGGTTGAGAACCACTGGGAGATAACTTAAATCTCTACCTCACTGCAGCTTATGTCCATTTTCTCTTCTCCTAGCTTCAAATGGGGTCATAGATGTCTCTATAGATGCTTCCCTCTGTCTCAAGTTGTTATACAACAGTGCTCTATCAGATATTAACAGATAGATTTTCTTTAATAACATTAGATTATAAGTTTCCATAAAGCACAATTATTACTTTCAGATTCTTTATTTCTCTTTCAAGATAACAGTCTGTGATTTCCTTTTCTCCTAGAGAGTGAGGGCACATAAGTTTCAAAATACATAGAGGAATTTAACCTGAGCCTCTAGTTACTAAAGGTGCTGGAAATTGCCATAGGGCAAGAAGGTGAAGGCTAATAAATTTATCTCACACAATATTTCCTACAAATTTTTTTTTCTTATCTTTCTAGAGGATTTCACAGCAACAATATCAAGTCAATACCTGAGAAAGCATTTGTAGGCAACCCTTCTCTTATTACAATGTAAGTGGCCATGGTTCTTTTTTATTTTCCCATCCTAAAATAGAGCAGGCATTGCTCTTTTAAATATAATACAATGAATGGTCTATATGTGCCCAAGTTTTTTCTGAGTCAATGTAAGACTCAATACAGAGACATATGAAGACAGATGTTTTGCCAGGTTTTAGCTAAATGATGAAATAATATAAAAGATTTGTTTTTCTAGGACCTTCAATATGCATTGCATTGTGCTTCATATCTTCAGATGCCTTTTCTCACTTCACAATAATCTTGTGAAATGCTCTATTTCTCTCTATTTTATAAGGAATAAAACTGATTTTTAAAATGAATCCAGGTGTACTAGAAATGTGAATTGTTATATACAAATAGAAGTCCTTTACAACAATAAACTCCAGCCTAAGTTGATGGTGGGGAATGGGAATACTGTTTTATGCTGTTTGTATACCCACTGATTGTCAAGCCAACCATGAAGTCACATTTATACAATTACAAGCTAAGTTGTAATTCTAGAAATTTGCATGTGTTTTAGAAAGGTGCATATGAGGATTTAGGTACCATAAAAGCACAAAATACAGCTATAATGAATAATTAATTCTGTTTCACATTTAGCACAGATATAAGATTGAAAATACGTAGATATGTAAGAAGATGAAAATATGTTAGTATTGGGCTGGTTCTTAGTTAAAAGGATACCTGGCAGATTTGGGACGTAGGATTGGACTGAGGTCATAGGTGAAGGTGAAACCAAAATGTGGTGTTCGGAGTCTGAGTTCATTGTCTCACAGAACTGAAGAATGGATTCACGGACAAAAATGGTTAGCGGAGGCAAAGCTCATTGAGGGATAGACGGACTTCCTGCTGCAGGGGGCAGCAAGAAGGGGACCCAAAGCAGGTTACTGGTGAAGCTTCTTTGTCTCAGGTTCCGAAGTCCATGCCCCTTTCCTGGAAAGGGTGCAGCTGGGATTCCAAAAGCAGGCCAGTTCCAGAGTTTCTGTTCCACATTCCAGCTGTGTGTAGTTCAGCATCCAAGCTAACTAAAGTCCATCAGTCCATGTGTGCAGTTGCATGTGGCCACAAGCCCCGTGGGTTCAGGGGAGTACATCCCCTGTGATAGGAGCCCAGTGCACCAGAGAGAGAGAAGAGAGTGTGTGCTTCTTTGTCCAGGGGTCAATTCATGCTTGCTAGTTCCTGATTGGTCCTTTCAAAGAATTCTGCCTTAGCAACATCCTTAGGATTGACTTATACACCTCACTGCCTTGTGATTGGCTATCTACAAATTGCCTGTCTTAGTAGCATCTACACATGTTAAAGCTGAGGTCTCCTGAGCACACACTGGGTTCCCTGGTTCTAGGTACTTTTGTTGGTTCTGAGGTGCAGTCGCAAGCTCTATCCTCCTCACATATGCAAGGTCCTGTTATTCTAGGACTTCCCCACTCTTCTCTCTCCCAACGTCCCATCCCAAGGTCCCATCCCTGACTGCCTAGCCCTTCTGTCTCCTCAAAACATCTTGAATTTGGAGGAAGAAGTAAGGACAACTGTTAAACATGACTCTAGGGGCACTGCTTGGCAGAAACCCATCCTGTGCCAACTTGATTGAGAGGCATTCTGGGACTGCGTACCATTTGTCACAAATGAGCTGGAGTCCCAATTATCCCAGACAACTAAAAAAAAACAACAACACACCATTCATCTTTCTTGAAATGTTCTGACAGTATGTTGGAAAACTAAGGGTTTAAGTTTATTGCCAATAAACATTAGTCCTCATTAGAGAGTATTTACATAGTAAGAGGTTGGCAACTTGCATTGCCTTTGCTTCTTTTTCCTAGCAGCTGCAGGACTGGGTGTTTTTTAATTACTCTCTTGATTTGCTAATAACGCTTAAAGGAGACTAACAGCCCCCCAGTTATTAGTGCTCCTATCCAATATTTGATGTTGACTTAATCCCTCCTTTCCTTGCTTCTGCTTCTGTTTCCATCTCTTGTCATTGCTATCCCCACCCACACCCCCTCCTGGGTTCCCACTTTCTGTAAAGGCAAAGGCTTCCTGTAGCTATTGGCTATGCAGGCCTTATTTCTAGCTCTGCAGTCCCATCCTATGCCTAACTTCCCATCCAGCTGCCCAACAGCCTCTCTGCCAGCAATTACCTCTGGTTGTGCATCAGGCTAAGGCTCATCTCCCTGCCTCCACCACTGGTAGGGTCATCTCTCTTGAAACACAGCATCTATATTCTCACTCTCTTGCTACGAAACATGCAGAAACTCGGGATTTTCTATTTACGTTAAATGCACACTCCTTACCCTGACTTTCACAACCCTCCATGTGGCCCACGCCAACCCTCCTGACCAGTTCCCCAAAGCTCTCCTCATCGTCCAGACCAACTAAGCTAAATTCATAAAATGAAACTTTCTTTGTTTCCTTTGCTCCTATGATACTATCTCCTCACTGTACTTACTGAAATTTTGTTTTCCAAAGTCCATTTCAAATGAAATTTTCATGAAATTTTTCCTGATCTCATGAGAGAACGCTCATCTGAGAATGCTATAGCTTCTTATTTGTATCTGTGATGACTCTGCCTATGTATACAAGCGTGTGTATCATATCTGTCCAGGGTAGACATGAATACATATGAATATATAAGCGCATAGTGCAAATAAAGGATAACATAATATTATGAGGCAAATTCCATTTTTAGTCCCTTGTGTGTTATGATAAGATTTGACCAGAGGATAGACTCTTCAAGTAACATATAAAACTTCATCTTCGGGAGGGACTCCAAGATGGTGGCATAGGTAAACACCTACACTGCTGCCTTGCGCAACAATTTCAAAACGACAACTAAAAGACAGAACGGACATCATCCAGAACCACAGGAAAGCTGGCTGAGTGAAAGTTCTACAACTAGAGGGAAAGAGAGGGGCTCACGGAAACCCAGAGGAGCTGCAAAAAGCTGAGGTACGGACACGCGCATGAGGAGAGAGCGAGTGCCAGAGAACCTGGCTGCCTTTATCTGGCGGGAGGGAGACGGAGACTCTCAAAGGCATTGAACTCCTTATCCTACGACACTAAACCCCAGATCCAGCCGAAACTCATACGAGGGGAGTTTGGACTGTGAAAAGGGAGAGGTGCACGGAAATTTAGGGGAGCCGCGAAAGATCAAAGGCCTGGTGGCGCCGCACGCGTGCAGGACAGACTGCTGATTGTGCCGCTGGCTTTAGCAAGTGGGCGGGAGACAGACCCTCCCAACTGTGTCACTTCTGAGTCCACTAAGCCCCTGTTTCGGACGAAACCCTGGAGACCTAGACTCGTGTGGTTCTGGTGCGCAGGGTAGCTGGAAAGGCAGCGGTTAGAGGCACTGCGGGTGCGTGCACAAGGACCGCTCCAGCCATTACCCAGTCACGTGAGACTCAGGGGCCGTGGAGGGTGGGGCCGACTGGAAGGCAAGGCGGTCCCTTAAGCCCTGAGACTCCACCCATCCCAAGCTCAACAGAGGCTTCTGAGGCTTTGTGTCTGGTATCATAAGGCTGAATTCAACACAGAAGTTTCCCCGGCATAGTGAAAATGCCGAGACAAGGGAAGGGATCACAAACAAAAGAAATGGAGGAAAAAAAACGACTGGATATAGAGTTCAAAACCACGCTTATAAGGTTTTTCAAGAATATGCTAGAAAAGATGGATAAATTTAGTGAGACCCAACAGGAGATGGAAAAGGTCCAACTAAAGATAAAAAAAGACCAACTAGAAATTAAACATACACTGACTGAAATAAAAAATATTATACAGAGTCCTAACAGCAGACTAGAGAAAGGCAAGGATCAAGTCAAAAATTTAAAATATAAAGAAGCAGAAAACATTCAACTGGAAAAGCAAGAAGAGAAAAGAATCCAAAAATGTGAAGATAATGTAAGGAGCCTCTGGGACAGCTTCAAGTGAACCAACATCAGAATTGTGGGGGTGCCAGAAGAAGAGAGAGAGCAAGATACTGAAAACCTATTTAAAGAAATAATGACTGAAAACTTCCCACATCTGGTAAAAGAAATAGACTTACAAGTCCAGGAAGCACACAGAACCCCAAATAAAAGGAATCCAAAGAGGACTACACCAAGACACATCATAATTAAAATACCAAGAGCAAAAGAGAAAGAGAGAATATTAAAAGCAGCAAGAGAAAAACAGTTTATTACCTACAAGGGAGCACCCATACGACTGTCAGCTGATTTCTCAACAGAAACGATGCAGGCCAGACGGGAGTGGCAAGAAATATTCAACGTGATGAACAGCAAGAACCTACAACCAAGAATAATCTATCCAGCAAAGCTATCATTCAGAATTGAAGGGCAGATAAAGACCTTCACAGAGAAGAAAAAGCTAAAGGAGTTCATCAACTCCAAACCAGTATTATATGAAATGCTGAAAGGTACTCTTTTAGAAGAGGAAGAAGAAAAAGGTAAAAGACAAAAAATTATGAACAACAAATACATATCTATCAACAAGTGAATCTAAAAAAATTAAGTGAATTAAAAATTTGATCAACAGAATAAACTGGTGAATATAATAGAATCAGGAGCACAGAAAGGGAGTAGACTGATAATTCTAAGGAGGACAAAAATCATAAAGCATCAAACAGACTGTGAAATTACAACAGAAAGATTAAAGTTAGGTGAGGTAGATAAGTGATCAATCAAAGGACTTGTATGCATGCATATAAACATAACCAATGATCACAGACACTGGGGGGTCGGGTTATGCCTGGGAGGGAGGGGGGGCAATGGGGAGATATGTATAAAAAATTAATAAAACTTAATAAAAAATTTAAAAAAACTTCATCTTCCTTTAATTAATGATATGCTTGCCAGCACCCTGAATTACCTTTCTGCCAGTCACTAGAGTCCACAGATGTTAGAAGCACAGGGAGATTTTTAAATAATAAGGACAATCAGTTCACTTGCTTTTATCCTTAGTAGCTATCATTCACATCTGCTGTCAGAAATTTTCGATCTTAAATAGTATGAATTTCTTACCAAAAGTCTCAAATATAAGTTAAAACACTTTTGAGGTTGCTTGAAACCACGTAACTGGGAATGTTATATAATACTAGAGGTCCGGTGCATGGATTCATGCACTGGTGGAGTCCCTCAGCCTGGCTGGCACCCTCTTCCAATCTGGGATCCTTAGGGGGATATCTGCATTGAGCATCTTCCCCCTGGTGGTTAGTGCCCATCATAATGACCGGGCAAATAGTCATTCAGTCGTTTAGTCATTTGGTCACTGAGGGTTTTATATAGAGAGATAGTATAATTGAAATTACATACAAACATTGAATGTATTTGTTGTAATTTGCCATTCAAGTTTTTTACTAAGACATTGGTGTTTGGATTTTTTTTTTTTTCAGACATTTCTATGATAACCTGATCCAGCTTGTTGGGAGATCTGCTTTTCAGCATTTACCTGAACTAAGAACACTGTAAGTTTTTCTCTGACATATCACTTTCCCCTGTAGGGTTGCTGTAAAAACCAAGTGAATATTGTAAGTTGAAGTGCTTTGAAAATGGGAATAAAAATTATCCATTTTTGCCTGGACAGCATGCCTCAGTGGTTGACCATTGACCTATAAGCCAGGAGATCACAGTTCAATTCACAGTCAGGGCACATGTGGGCTCAATCCCCAAGGTGGGGCATGCAGGAGGCAGCTGATAAATGATTTCTTTCATCATTGATGTTTCTCTCTCTCTCCTTCTCCTTTCCTCTTTGAAATTAATAAAAAATATATTTCTTAAAATACATTTTTAATTTTTTTTAAGTTATCCATTTTTATCTCCTCCCATTAATTCTCATATATCCCTCCTTCTAGGACTTTGAATGGTGCCTCACAAATCACTGAATTTCCTGATTTGAGTGGAACTGCGAGCCTGGAGAGCCTGTGAGTACTTGAGAAGGCTCTTGACTTTGACCAGAACAGGCTTTTAAAGCCCAACCAGTCTGAATGTCAGTGAATCAAAATATGTCTGTGTGATGCCTGAATAAAAGAGCTATGTCTGGTTTTGTATTTCAACAGGACTTTAACTGGAGCACAGATCTCATCTCTTCCTCAAACCGTGTGTGATCAGTTACCTAATCTCCAAATGCTGTGCGTATCAGTAAGGCAATAACGTTTTGTGAATAGGCAGCTGCCATCTAGGGGTGAAGTGGCAGACATTATTTCAAACATCCTTTAAAAGGGAGAAAGTTCTTCACTTGCTCTTCTCCAGGAGGTCAGGCCTCCTTTGCCCACTGTGGGCCAGGGAAGCAGCTCTCTGACGGGACTCTGATAATGATGGCAGTACACCATGTTTCCAAACCCCAAACGGTCTCCCACTAGAGTCCAACTGGCACACATTTCCTTTAAGAAAATGGATACGAACAAGCCCAAATAACTTCCTTTTCCCCTCTAAAGGCTTTTCAGAGCAGAAAAAAAAATAGATTAAAAACCCACTATGGATGCCAAAATAAAAAATTAAGCTATCGGATGCACACAGACCTTGATAAAGGCAACCAAACATTCTTCCGGTATAGTTGTGGGTGCCATGTTCTAATGTTTCATCTAATGGTTAAACTGTTTGCATATGTTATTTCTGTTGGCTTGGAGCTTTTTTTCTCTGCCTTTCTTGTTTTATGAAAAGTCGTTTATAGGAACTTGAAGAGCTTTATTTTGACCTTCCATTCTCAGCCCTCTCCCTCAAAACCCACTCAACCCTATTATCGTCCTCTCAAGCATTGTTGGGACTTAGTGAAAGGGCCCTTCATCTTTTGCCATGGTTCTGTTCTCACACCGTACACATCTGCAGCCATTGAATGCCTGTAATTCCACCATACGCTTTACCTAGTAGCAGCGCCACAAGCAGCACTACAGATATTAAGAGGAAGAGTGGGAAAGTATGCTGTGGTGATTCTGCCTTCCCCCATTCCCAACCTGCAACTCACTCCAGGCCATAGTTGCTCAATGTATGGAGTTGCAATAACACCATGTGATAGCCTTGGAGTCGGGCATTTATGTTTGAAGGAAAGGGAGAGGGCTAGTCTCCACTTATTCACCCCACATTGCCCTAGGAGGTAGAGATACAGATGACAAAACTGAGAATTGGAAAACTTAAGGGCAAGAAAGTAGCAGAGTCCAAATTTGAAACACAAGCAGTATCATTGAATAACTAGGCAAAAGTGTATGTACAGGAGGTGGTGGAAATCATGGAGCCATCTTAGAATTCTCCCTGCCACACACAGAATAGGTATAATTATCCTCATTTCTTAAGGAAACTGGATCAATACCATGAGTAGAATTTCACATCCTATAATTAATAAGTTGAGAGCCAGTATTTAAATTGAATCTGTTGCCTAGCTGGTGTTGCTCAGTGTTTGAGCGTTGACCTGGGAATCAGGAGGTCACAGTTCCATTCCTGGCCCAGTCACATGCCTGGGTTGCAGGTTTGAGCTACAGTAGGGGGCATGCAGGAAGCACCAGTAGGAGGCATGCAGGAAGCACCAGATCAATGATTCTCTCTCATCGTTGATGTTCCTATTTCTCCCTCTCCTTTCCTCTCTGAAATCAATAAAATTATATTTTAAAATATTATTAATAATAAAAATAATAATAAATTGCATCTGTCTTCACTATGTCACACAGTAAATATTAAACCAGCCACGTCTAGAACTGCATTAATGGAGGCTGACTGACAAATTGATTAAGACTCTGGGGTCTGTTTTTCTGGTTCAAGTCCAGTCTCTCTATACCAGCACAGTATCTTGAACAAGTTGTTTATTCCTTATCAGTTCTATTTCCTAATCTATAAAGTAGAGATGTAATTACTTCCTTCAGAGGATCATCATGAAGATTAAATACTAGCCTCAGGAATATTGCAAACTCTCAGGCAGTGTTAACTCATCATCTTGTTTCTCACTTCCATTATTCTTTCCTCAAGTTGAAACTAGAAAGGCCTGAAAATACACAAATACATTAATAGCAGGATCTTGCCATCTTCAAAGCACTTCAACCTACAATATTGACTTGTTCTTCTCAACAACATTGTAAAGCAGGCATCTTCTCATTTAAGGAGAGAACTGAGAAAGTTATCAATGCTCTGGCCAGTGTATCAACCAATTAGGTTGAGTTGAAGTTGAGAACAGAATTCAGAGTCCCAACCTCTATTATAGTCTACTTTAGGTTCTAGAAGCAGTATTAAGAGGCTGGATCATCCATAGTTCCTTGTTACCAAGGGGGAATTTAACTGCACTTGAGTGGTTTCACACCCAACTTGCTTCACCTCCAAGAGAATTATTTGGTTGTGTGTGACTTTTCCTACTTAGTAGCTGGTGATCTTAGGCAAGTCATTTCACTTTGTATGGGGATCATCACAGTGTCTCCTTCATAAAGTGACCACAAGCATTAAATTAAATAGTTCAGGTAGAGCTGCAAACATGGTATCTACATGTAAGAAGTGCTTGGTCAATGTTAACCATGAAAATCATTAGGTAGAAGTTAAGTAGGAGATGATACTGTGTCTTTTGTGAGAAAGAGGATTTTATGCACCCTCTACTATGAGGTACACAGGAAAGATGTGTCCCCTTGAAGTCTGTGAAGATCAGTGAACCAAATTACTATCAGCTTTGATAACATGTATGTCCATTTTATTTCACTCACTTTTCAAAATTACATACCCTACTGTTAGTCAGATATACTTGTGTATAGGTGGGAGGTATCGTTTTGCTATTTTGTTTTTGACTCGGTTTGATCTTTGAAACCTCTACTATGAACTATAAATTTGTGTTTGCAAACAGCTTTATCTGAACTATTTATGTGTAGGAAATGAATTGTATTTCTATATAAAATTACATTTATCCAATAAATGTGGAATAAAGTGATCAATTAAAGAATAAAATAATTTAAGAGTCTCTGTCTTAGTTGCATAGTCGGGATCTAGTTTTAAGAATTAAAATCAGGCATAAAAACGTGTTAGCTGATTAGCTGATAACTTCTAAAATAGACAAAATTTTTTACATATATATCTATGTTACTTTATCTACCAGATTTCTTTTTCTAAGCTTTCTGCAAATTACCATGGCTTGTTTTAGATTAGTTATATTTTACTCTAAATATATCCAGATGGTTTTGTTATTCTGTAATTTGTTGAGTTTTGGCTGAAGAGTTTCTTAGATTTCCACCCCTCCCTTTCTCATAGTGATTGATTTCCAAGTTAATGCTATGTTTTGAGTTGTTGTTGGGGTTTTATTTTAGCTAATTAGAAAAGAACCAACGGCGATTCTTTTAGCTGTAGATAGCAGCTCTTAAAAACAGAGGCACAACTATTTAATTTGATTTGTACTCATTTCAGTAAGATAATAGCTAGAACATTGTAGATCATTACTAACAAAATATAAATATATTCATTAAGTAAATTATTTAAATCAATTAAAGAAGTATAACAGTTACATTTTAGAAAGCATTTCAATCTTCTGCTTAATCCAATAACGGCGACTACCTGCTCCCATGTCAAGCTGGAGAAATGTTCAGTGTCAGCCTTTAAGGAGATATATCATCTCAAAGGGGAAAGGGAGCTTGTTTTCTTACGATTAATATATAACAGATTTTTTCCCTTTTGTACATTCTGTTTTTCAGAGATCTATCTTACAACTTGTTGGAGGATTTACCCAGTTTTTCAGTCTGTCAAAAGCTTCAGAAAATGTATGTCTATGGAGTCTCTAAGTCACCTAGCCAAAAATAAGAACCCAAACTCATGTATTGATTTGCTTGGTTCACTGGGGAGACATTTCATGTGTGTTCCCTTCTTACACACACAACATGACTGTATGGGATAGCTATAAAGTTGGGAAATACAGATAATACTGTTTTACCATGCATTGTATGATAAGTAAAACATTCATTATTTCCTTTCCCCTCACTCCCCCGCCTCTTGAACTTGGTGTAATAATGAAGACAGTTTGTTTGAGCTTTGGAATTTTGCTAAACTTACATATACAGTAAGTGGTGTGTGTTTTTTTAATATGAGGGACTTGAGTTTGTTGGTATGTTTGTTTCACAATAGTCATCTTTAGGGGAGGTGCCATGTTTGTCATATCTGAAGGGCCATTGGTGCTACTTACACATGAAATATTTTAGAAGTCCTTTCTTAAAATTGCCACCTCCATAACACATCAGCCTATTGCTTTATACTCTACTTTGGTTTTGATCAAAGTAATATTAACCATCCTAATTTTTCTCTGAATGCCTTTGGAAAATTAAAGGAGAAAGAAATAATCTATCTTTGAAAGGCAGTTTTGAAACTCCTGAAGATCTCAAAATACAAGAAAGGCTCAGAAGGCAGAGCTAGGAGAGGCATTCTCAAATGAAGATGGTATTTGGGATACAGTTTTATGTTCACCCCAAAGGACTAGCTGCTTTGAAAGTGAGACAAACAATACTTGTTTAAGTGTATAAATTACAATGTCCTTCTTTAAACAACAACAACAACAAAATTTTAAGGTCACTTGATAGTCAATTTCATGTGTTTCTTTGATTGAGGGCAGGTATTCCCTCTGTAAAAGTTATCAGAAGACTCGTCTT
This sequence comes from Lasiurus cinereus, assembly GCA_011751065.1. Classification (NCBI taxonomy): domain Eukaryota; kingdom Metazoa; phylum Chordata; class Mammalia; order Chiroptera; family Vespertilionidae; genus Lasiurus; species Lasiurus cinereus. The sequence goes on from JAAGEH010000304.1 coordinate 14,228,785, forward strand.
TGAAACCAGTGACTTTGAAATCAATCTTTGGACCTCTGTCATTTCAGAGACCTGCGACATAACGAAATCTATGAAATTAAGGTTGACACTTTCCAGCAGTTGCTTAGCCTCCGATCTCTGTGAGTATTGCCTCTTAGCACCTTCCCCATCATAGACCACTTTTTTTCTCTCTTGGGTCTTTCTTTAATAATGTACTTTCCCTGTATATGCATATTGTGGGCATACATTTGCTATGAAATGGCAAATATTTTTCTAGTGATCCTTTTCAGAAATAAATTCAAAAGTTGTAAATTTGCAATATGCTCTCTGACAGTCAGCAGATCTGAAACTTTGGTAAAAATGAAGGAGGCCACTCTGTGAATAACCGACAAAATGTGTTTCTGTTTATGACCTAGAATTGTCAGGGATTGTTTTGTATACAAGGATGAAATGACCACACAATTCTTCCTGCCCATTTTTTCTTTGGTGATTAAACAGTTTTTCTTTCTTTTTTTCTAATTATATTTTTATTTTTCAATTACAGTTGATACACATTATTATTTTAGTTTCAAGTATATACCCCTGTTAGTAGACATTATACAACTTGCTAAGTGATTATCCTGTTAAATGTCATACCCATCTAACACCATTCATAGTTATTACAATATTATTGACTATTTTCCCTGTGCTGTACTTTACTCCCATGACTATTCTGTAACAACCAATTTGTACTTAATTCCTTCATCTTTTTCAACCATTCTCTCAACTGCCCATCTAACAGCTGTCAAAATGTTCTTGTATCTATGAGTCTTTTTCTGTTCTGTTTGTTCATTTCTTTTGTTTTTTATATTCAATTGTTAATAGATATGTATTTATTGCCATTTTATTGTTCATATTCTTTATTGTTTTTTTCTTCTTCTTAAAAGAGACCCTTTAACATTACATGTAATATTGGTTTGTTGGTAATTAACTCTTTTAACTTTTTCCTGTCTGGGAAGCTCTTTATCTTTCCTTTGATTCTAAATGATAGCTTTACTAGGTAAAGTAATCTTGGTTGTAGGTCTTTGCTTTTTTTCATCACTTTGAATATTTCTTGGCACTTCCTTCTGTTCTACAAAGTTCCTGTTGAGAAACCAGCTGACAGTCATATGGGTGCTTCCTTGTAGGTAACTATTTTTCTCTTGATGCTTTTAAGATTCTCTTTGTTTTTAACCTTTGGCATTTTAATTATGATTTGTCTTGGTGTGGGTCTCTTTTTTTTTATCTAAATAAATTCTTCTCTTTCTTTTTTTTCTAATTCTTTATTGTTTATAGTATTGCATATGTCTTCTTTTTCTCCCATTGAGCTCTGCCCAACCATCCCCAACCCCCAGCACATGCCTTCACCCCCTGTTGTCTGTGTCCATTGGATATGCTTATATGCATGCATATAAGTCCTTTGGTTGATCTCTTACCCACTTCCCTCCACTGCCTTCCCTCTAATGTTTGATGGTCTGTTTGATGCTTCTCTGTCTCTGGACCTATTTATGTTCATCAGTTTATGTTATTCATTATATTCTGGTGTGGGCCTCTTTGGGGTCATTTTATTTGGGACTCTATACTTCGTTGACTTATATGTCTATTTCATTCACCAAATTGGGGAAATTTTCTGCCATTATTTTTTCATATAGGTATTCAAGTTCTTTCTTTATTCTCCTTCCAGCACTCTCATGATACAAATGTTGTTTTGCTTGAAATTGTCCCAGCAGCTCCTATACTATCTTTACTTTTTTTATCCTTTTTCCTTTGTACTGTTCTGATTGGGTATTTTTTGCTTCTTTATATTTTAAACCACTGATTTAATTCTTAGTTTCATCTACACTACTGTTGATTGTGAATTATTTTTATTTTAGTTAGTATATCCTTCATTTCTAACTGGTTCTTTTTTATAGTTTCTATGTCCTTTACATGCTGTTGAATTCTCACTGAATTCCTTCACATTCTCACTAAATTTCTTGAGCATCCTTATACCTATTGTTTTAAATTCTGTACGTGGTAGTTTGCTTGCCTCCATTTCATTTAGTTCTTTTTTTTTTTTTATGAGATTGCTCTTTCATTTAGGACTTGTTTCTTTGTTACTACATTTTGTCTGCTTTCCTGTGTCTGTTTCTGTTCATTATGTAGGGTTGATACATCTCTTGGAATTGGTAGAATGGCTTTGTGAAGTAGGTGTCCTTTAGGGCCAAGTGGCACAGCCTCCCCCATCACCTGGGCTGGCCACTCAAGGTGCACACCTGTGTAGGCTGTATACTGACCTGTTGTAGTTGATCCTTGATTGCTGTTGAAATCACTGGGAGGGATTTACCCCAGACTGATCAACTTCAAGGATCAGCAGCAATTACAGCAGATAAGCTGCTATACAGGAATCTACCCTACAGAGCAGAATAGAAGCAGAAAAGTAACATATTCCATTTCTATTCAAGAAAAAATCTCTTTGGAGAATGAGATGAATGGGTAAAGACTGATAGTAGGAAGACTATTTAGGAGGATGATATGATAATCCAGGTGAATGATTCTATGGGCCTGTGGTAGAAGGGTAGATGAAATGGAACTGGCAGAGTTTGGTGAGTGACTAGAGATCTAAGGGGGAGGAGGAATTCAGGGGACTCAGACATGCAGTCTTCAGAGTATGTATCACATTCTATTGGCATCTTTGAGAGGCATTTGGGTAGTGGAGTGCTAAATTTAAATATATACAAATAGAGGAGAGTATATTAAGTTAGTGCTTATATAGTATAAAGAAAAATCACAAAACATAAATATAAAGGAGAAATTGCTGAGGCTTATTGTCTAAGCCACAAAATTGTAATGATTAACTTTTTTTCTCATTTTTACACTTTCATTTACTCTCTGGTCAAATAATTATGTGACCCAATCTAATTCAACCTTAATAAAATAAAACCTTTAATAAATTAAATCAGCTTTTGTTTGGGGATGGAGAGATATCTCTATTTTAATATATCTTTCCCCAGGGACCTTCAGAAGTGGGCCCAATTTTCAGTTTCTTATCTTCCCTCTTTAGGTTTGGCTAGAATTCTATCCTTGACTTGTGTCTTGTTAACTATGTGGCATTTTGAGCTCCAGAGTCTTTATCGGTAACTTGAGTGGAATGTAGAAATGAATGTGAAAGCTCAGTGAAAGCTGAAAAACACATGTGAACTATGCATTATTAGTATTTGGGGGAATGTCATCAGATTGGAAGCCATGGAAATAATGATAAGATCAGAAAGCTCCAGATATGGAAAGATAATGATGATATTCTATTAAAAGCTGATTGAGACCCTAAAAACCTAAATTGTGATTTAGTTAGTGAGTTTGATATTTATTCATCCATTTACTTATTTAACAAATAATTACTGAATATCTTAAATGGGCATGGAGCTCTGCTGGATGCTGGGGATTAGAGAGCAAATATGCACACAATCTTTGTCCTTGTACAGTTTAGTGAGTGAGATAAAAAATAATAATAAAAGAATCAAACTAGCCATATCCGGTTTGGCTCAGTGGATAGAGCATCGGCCTGCGAACTGAAGGGTCCCAGATTCGATTCTAGTCAAGGGCATGTACCTTGGTTGCAGGTACATCCCCAGTAAGGGGCATGCAGGAGGCAGCTGATGGATGTTTCCCTCTCATTGATGTTTCTAACTCTCTATCCCTCTCCCTTCCTCTCTGTAAAAAAAAAAAAAAAAAAAAAAAAAATCAATAAAATATATTTTAAAAAAAGAATCAAACTAATAAATGTAAATTCATAACTATGATAGACACTTTAAAGGAAAGGACTATGTTATTATAAGAGTATATAAGAAGGGATTGAAGTGTTTGACCTGTTGAGCAAGATCAGGGTCAAGGAAGTGGTGGTTGCTGGTGGACTTGAAGTTAGAAGTTAGCAAGATACTTAGAAGAGAAAGTAAGAGCATTCCAGGTCCAAGGATGACCATCTGCAAAAGTCCTAAGGCAGAGGAAGATTATCTGGAAGTCAGGGCACAAAAAGGAAGTGGGACATCAGATGGGGTTGAAAAACATGTAGGGTCCTGATACTGTGGCCATGGTAAAAATTCTGGTCTTTATCAAACTCAAGGACAGTGGGGAAGCCATTGAAGGGCAATGATATAATAATGAGGATACTACATCCCAGTGATCAGGTAATATTTGGGCAGAGTTGGCCTTCATCGTGCTTCAGATCCGAAGTTGAATCCTATATTTTCTATCATTATGTTTACAGAAAAGATTAACTTAATGTAAACTTTTCAATACAAAGAAGAATTTGTAAGTTTATGCCTAGAAGTGCATTATCAAAATGGCATTGTATATCATTCCAGGTAGCATTTTAAAAAACCATCAGACTATGTTTGTTTACTCAGTGAACAATGGTGGCTATTTTGCAGAAGTCACTAAGATAAAAATGAGCCAAGTTTGGTTTTGAGTTATACCCACTAAATATTCATTTTTAAAAACTATTGGTTTATCCAAATAATTAAATACCTACCTCAACTGAGAAGATAAATGTCAGTAAAATCCTAAAAGAACAAAAGAGAAAGCCTTATAGGTATCTAGAGAATATATTTTGTGCAGCAGGGCCAGGAAAAGCAAAGGCCTGAGGTGGGAGTAGGCAAAAATGTTCAAGGAGCAGCAAAAAGGCCATTGTGACTGGAGCAGAGTAAGGGAGCAGAAAACTGGCAGGAAATATAGGAAGAAAGATAAGTGGGGAAGATGTTATCAAGCCTCCTAGGATATGGTGAGGAATTTGACATTGACTCTGAGACAAGAGAACAACAGAAGGTTTTGGACAGAGAAATAATATCATCTGACTTTTATTTTAATAGGCTCCTTCTGACAGCTATGTTGAAAATAGACTGAAGAGAGACAAGGTTAAAAGCAGGGAGATAGTTAGGAGGTCATTGCAATGGTCTAGGCAGGGAATGAGCAGAACTTGAGCCCTGGTAGAAGCAGGGAAGAAGGTGAGAAATGGCCTCAGGCTTTGCTAATGAATTGAATGAATTAGTTTTTGTTCTAAAAACTAGAAACATATAATGACTACTTCTGAAAGAGGAAAGACTGTTGGAGAGAAATCTCAATTTTGAACATGTTGAGTGTGAAATGTCTGCTAGTCTCCACTGTGGAAAACTTTTTTAAAACTAAATAACGCCTGTGTCTCATAACAAAAAAATTGATTGCTATACTGTTAACAAAGACTCTGCCTCTTTCCTTGGTCTTAGCAAAGATTCTGACCATGCAGTCAGATTAAGTCATTCTCCTACTTAAAACTATCTGACGGCTTTCCACTGAATTTAAAAAAAAAATCTAAATTCCTTGCCACAATCTCCAAGACCCTTCCATGCGTCCTACCTGCCCAACTTACCTGGTAACACCCTCCTCTTCGTTCATTATACTACTACTAGAAGCCCAGCGTACAATTGAAATCGCTTGAGGAGGTACCACACCTCCTGCCATGCAGGGGGGCACACCATGGGAGTCAGGTCGGACAGGTGCTGCAGGAAGCCAGGACCTGTGCCTTACTTCTACCCCAGGTTCCCCTTCCCTCTCCCCCGCCCGCACTCCCCTGCCTGTGTCCGCTCCAGGCCACCCAGCTGCTGCACCAGCTGGGGCAGGACACCCTCCAGCCCCCCGTCTCTGTCTCCATCTCTTCTCCAGGCCTCACCTGCATGTGCAACCTCCCTCCTGTCTGGTCATGACCCATTATGGTGTCCTGGCCTAATTTGCATATTACCTCTTTATATACACTGAGTGTATTATTATGATCTCCAAACACACAATAATCTGGCCACTCAGGGTATATATTATATAATAAAAGGCTAATATGCAAATTGTCCCCTCAACCATGAGTTTAACCAGGCAGGCTGGCCAACTGCCCATGTGCCATCCCCCTGGCCAGGCTGGCCAGACCCCACTCATGCATGAATTCATACACCAGGCCTCATACACACACACACACACACACACACACACACACACACTCTGAGTGGCTAGATTATTATGCGTTCAGAGATAATAATAATTTGGCCACTCAGTGTAATAGGTAGGGGCCCTATTTCTGTGTCTTGAACATGCCAAGATCGTTTTGGCCTTAGGCACTTGCTGTTTGCTGTTGCCTCTTTCTGGAGTACTCTTCCCACTTTTTTTCTTCTGTACCAGAGACTGGGTTTGATCATTCAGATTACAGCCTGGTATTATCCCCTCAGAAAGTTCTTTTGTGCCCTAGCTGGTTTGGCTCAGGGAATAGAGAGTCAGCCTATGGACTAACAGGTCCCTGGTTTAATTCCAGTCAAGGGCACATATCTGGGTTGTAGGTTCAGTGCCCAGTAGGGGGCATGCAGAAGGCAGCCAATCAATGATTCTCTCTCATCATTGATGTTTCTCTCCCTCTCCCTTCCTCTCTGAAATCAATAAAATATACAGTGGTACCTCGAGATACGAGTTTAATTCGATCCATAACCTTGCTCGTATATCAAGTTGCTCATATCTCAAAACAAATTTCCCCATTGAAATCAATTGAAATGCCATTAATCCGTTCCAGCCCCCAAAATGCCACCCCAGTTGTTCTTGTTACGTATTTTTGAATAAGAAAAATGTATTTATAAATGACAAATATTGTATAAAAACATAATAAAAGATAATGTAAAGGAATAAACTGGTTTTATAAAGTGTATTTACCTGCTCGTTACACTCTTAATGCTACACTTTATCCCTAAACTGAATGTAACTTAACTAATCTTCACTGAACTTAATTGCTACTGGTCTTTGCATTTTGGGCCGATTTAAAAAAAAAACGTGTTCAACGAGGTTTGCCTCTTCCTCCCTTTAGAATGTTTCTGAAATGGGTGAGGGAAGTTTCATTGAACAGCTCCGATGCACGACCAGTAGCAACTTTTTCGGGGTGTTTCTTTTCCACGAAGTGTGACACCCTCTCCCACATTCCTAAGATTTCCTTTATCTCACTTGTAGAGATCTCCTCCACTACTGGCTCCTCCTCGAAACCAATTTCTTGGAGAACCTACGCATGTTGCTGAGACTGCAACTCTTGTAACTCCTCCGTGGTGAGTTCCAGAGAGTGCTCCTCGACGAGCTCATTCACGTCTCTCTCATCCACCTCCAGGCCCATGGATTTTCTCAGAGACACTAGCTCCTCCTCCACTGGCACCTCGGGTTCGAATCCTTCGAAGGTTCTTTCGGCTATGGCCTCAGGCCACAGCTTCTTCCATGCAGAGGTCAAAGTCCTCGTTGTAACATTCAGCCAGGCCTGATCAATAATTCTGAGGCATATCACGATGTTAAAGTGGTTCTTCCAGAACTCTCCAAGGGTGAGGTTTGTGTTCGTCACCTCAAAGCAGCGCCGGAACAGGTGCTTGATGGACAGCTTTTTAAAATTAGAAATCACCTCCTGATCCATGGGCTGCAGGATAGGAGTGGTGTTGGGAGGTAGGTAGACAACCTTTATAAACTTGAACTCTTTGAGGAGTTCATCTTCGAGGTTCGGTGGGTGAGCAGAAGCATTGTTGAGGGCGAGGAGGGCTTGCATGGATAGGTTGTTTTCCTGTAGATATTTCTTAACAGAAGGGCCGAAAACCAGGTTTACCCACTCCACAAAGAACTGCCTGGTGACCCATGCCTTTGGGTTTGCCCTCCACATAACTTGCAGTTTATCTTTTAAAATCTTATGTGACTTAAAGACTCTGGGGTTTTCCGAATGGTATACGAGCAGAGGCTTGACCTTGCAGTCACCACTTGCATTGGCGCACAGTGCGAGAGTTAGCCTATCCTTCATGGGTTTGTGGCCTGGCATCGCCTTCTCCTCTGCCGTTATAGAAGTCCTATTCGGCATCTTCTTCCAGAAAAGCCCTGTCTCGTCACAGTTGAAGACTTGCTGGGGGATATATATCCTTTGGCTTCTATCAGTTCGGAAAAAGTTTTGAGGTAATCTTCAGCTGCCTTCACATCCGAACTTGCTGCCTCACCATGCCTGACGATGGAGTGAATGCCGGACCTTTTTCTGAAGTTATCAAACCAGCCTCTACTGGCTTTAAATGAGTCTTTCAATGCTTCGTTAGTGGAAGTGCACGGGGTCTGCTCCAGCAAATCACCATAAATCGCTCGTGCCTTCTCGCATATGATGCCCTGTGTTAATGTATTTCCTTTAAGCTGCTTCTCCGTCACCCACACCATCAGTAGATTCTCCATCTTTTCATGGAGAGAGCTACGAAGCTTAGAAATTATTGTAACGCCCTTAGCTGGTGTTATACCCTTTATCGACTCCTTCTGTTTAAGCACAGTACATATCGTTGAAGTACTACGCCCCTATTGCCTCACCAAGTCAGCCACTCGCACACGTTGCTCATATTTTTCTATGATTTCACGCTTTAATTCAATAGACATCATCCTCTTCTGAGCACTGCCCTTTCCACTCACTTTCTTCGGACCCATGGTTATAAAAAGAAATGTGATGAAGTATGTAAATGCACAAAAGATGGTTCGACAACGAGGTAAACAAGCACACTGACTGAGGCGTGGGAAACTATGATTCGCTCGAGTTGCGGTAAACTGGTGGGTCGTGTGCAGCCGGCCGATTCCCGTGATTACTCGTATCTCAAATGTTGCTCGTATTTCAAAGCAAAAAATCACTAGTTGGACAGCTCGTATCTCAAAAATCTCGTATGTTAGGGCACTCATATCTCGAGGTACCACTGTATACTTTTAAAAAAAGAAAGTTCTTTTGTAATTGTTATCATTATCTTCATAGTCCTTGCATCATCTGAAATCATTCATTCATTTATTTACACATTCACTTATTGTCTCCCTGCTCCTTCCCCAACAAGGTATCTTATCTGACTAGTTTGCCACTGTATTCTCAGCATTTAACACAGTGTATGGCACACTTTAGGCACTTAGTAAATATTTATTAAATAATTGAATAGAGGTAGGAGGAAAAGGGTAAGCTGAGAAGAAAACCTTATTCTGTCTTATAATCAAATACTAGAGTCCTGGTGCATAAAATTTGTGCATTGGTGGGGGGCGGGGACTGGCCTGCTGGGAGCACAGCTCATCCCAGTCAGCCAAGTGGCTGTGGACCCTTGGTCCATCATCTTCCATGGAGCCAGAGCACTCACCGCCCATGTCCCAGCGGACCTACTCAGGGCCAGGCCCAGGGACAATAGCACTGAGAGGCAGCAGAGTAGGCATAAGTCCCGTGGTGACCATGAACCTGCCTCCCAACCTCCAGGGTCAGCTCTGAGTGCCCAGCAGCAGTGCTGCACAGCCTGCGGGCATCTGGAGGCATTAGCAGGAAGTGAGGAGGAGGAGCTGGGCGGGAGGAAGCAACAATCGCAACCTAGGTTCCTGCCAGTTGGCCCAAGGTTTACAGTGGGAGTAGCCACTCATCCCAGTCAGCTGAGCGGTGCTCCCACTGTGGTAGTGCACTGACCACCAGGGGACAGCTCCTATGTTGGGCATCTGCCCCCTGGTGGTCAGTGCAAGTCACAGTGACTGGTCAAACAGTCATTCTGGTTGTTCCACCATTCAGTTGCTGGACTTTTATTATATAGGATGTCATTATGTTGGCTACAATTTTGCTTCTGTTGACAAATGCATTTTATGTTGTAGAACTTACAGATTTCAAAGTATTTCATGTGGGATTTTGTATTGATTTTTGTATTGCTTTTATTGATACACAGATCATCCCCATTTTTCATATGAACATGCGGCTCATAAAGACCAGATAACTTCCTTGTACTTTCAAGTGACAGTCTGACCTGATCTTGCATCTATATCTCCTGACTTTGAATCTGGTATTCCTTTCATGGGTGTTCTGTCCATGTTTATCATAGTAGTTAGTTCTCTGTGATATCACAGGCACTGATAATTCTTCACAAAGCAGCATATAATCAAATGGGTAAGATAAAATTAAAAGTGGTCTCAAGTTTTGCTGACTTGAGTCTTTGTCCATTTTTAGAACCAAAATCGGGTTTATTAATATCTTCTGTCTTTGGTATCTATCTATATATATATAAAAGCCTAAGCAACCATCTGACCGTTCAACCATCAGTAGCTATGATGCACAATGACCACCAGGAGCCAGATGCTCTGACTGGTAGCTATGACCCGCATTGACCACCAGAGGGCAGATGCCCAATGCAGGAGCTGCTGAGTGACAACAACTTTGTAGAGTGCCCTCTCGTGTTTCAGGACCCCTTGGGGGATGTTGGACTGCTGGTTTTGGCCTGATCCACATAGGCCAAGCTGAGGGATCCCACCTGCTGGAGAGACCCTGACCACGCTTACTCCAGAGATGCTTTTACAACTCCAGAGCCACCCCAGGTGCAGCCAGCCAAGGAGGGACCAAGGTTGGCTTCAGGATGTAGCTTGCCCATCCTGCCCAATCCCTCTCTGCTGGCCACCTTCTAATTTACTTTCAATGTGCACAAATCCACGCACCAGGCCTCTAGTGTTTAAATGATTTTCTTTAAGTACATATTCTTCAGACTGACTACTGGCAATGTAAATAGGAATAAAAGAAATCTCCCAGGGAACATGCTCACATGCTCCCTTTAAAAATGTTACCTCGTTGGACAGTCTCTGGAGGCTTTATAATCTCTGAGAAGCCCGAATTAATGTTAGTTCCAATATGTTCACAAACCACAGTACTTTACACACAGCCTTTGGAGCAAGGTGAGGGATTGTTAGCCATTTCCACCTGGGATCCAGCAGAGCTCTACAGTGGAGGACCCCACACACAGTGGCTCTTTCTGCAAGTCTGCTCCCTCTCAATCTACCTATGGGCAAAAATAGTGCACATTTATCATAGGTAGTGCTAAAGGGGTGGGAGAAGGGTGCTCCTCCCAGGCATTCAAGACTTCCCAGAAGCCTTAACTAATATAACATTGTATGTCAACTGTAATTGAAAATTAAAAAGTTATTTTAAAAAAAAAACACTTCCAAGAAGCCTTAAAATTGACATTTTACTTTAGAATTCTTTTCTTAGTCACTTCTGCAAACATTCTACTCAAAACAGTGTGTGTGTTAGTCGGGGGAAGGGTTTGAGGTGTTCAGAGATGCAAAATATAGCCTTTGGTCCTAGCAGGAGGTGTGAAACTTATTCTCAAACAGCTATAATGTAAATAAGCTTTTGGAATAGATGTAACCTAGCTGTCTGGTTAACAACTGGCTCCTTGGAGTCTGACAGAGTTAGAGTTTGGGTTATGACCCTACTGCTTATTAGTCGTTTTAGACGAGATACTTAACTTCCCTAAGATTTGGTTTCCTCCTCTGTAACATCAGGATGACACTACCTGTAAGTATTATTACACATAATCGCACTCATGATATAATTATGTGAATAGATTAACATAATTTTTGGTATATAGTAATTGATTAATAAATGTTTGTCACTTCTTAATAAGTGACTGCATTTTACATTGAAGCGATACCATTTGTAAAATTGTGAAGTGGAGAAAGTTCAGGATGTATGGGGAAGTGGCCAGTCTCATTTTGTCCAGAGTCTGGGATCTGTGTGGAAAAGTCTTGAAACATAAGAGCTAAATCTGAAAGGGTCAAGTAAGCTGAAGCTTGAAGAGTTTTGAGTGATAAACTAAGGAATCTATATTTCAATCAACAGGTGCTAGTGTGCACGGGTAGTGAAGGATGGCGTGCTGTTTAAAAAGGGGGCTCTGGAGCCAAACACCCCAGCCTCACTGCTGACTGCTGCACAACACTGAGCAAATTACAGAAAGTCTCTGCCTCAGTTTCCTCATGTGTAATAATATAATCAACATCATGGGCTTATTGTGAGCATTAGGAGATATTACATGTTTATTATTAGCTGAAAGCCTGGCTAAACATCACATAAATGGGAGTTATTATTATTACTATCATTAAAGAACTGAATAGTTAATTAGCCCACAAACAAAGACAGTTTTTTTCCAGTGTAATTGTATAATTAAAATAAGCATGACAATAAATTTCAAGTAAGATAACCATTAAAAGTGACACTTTAAACCTCTTCTCCAACCCCCGAAGATTTAGACTTTCTCCAAGTTTCCTAATCACTTATGCAGTCAACTTTGGCTGGAGGTGACTTTAAGACTTTCTATATAAAATGACCTGTGCAAGTGCAATTAACATATACAGATATGCCATTGGTGGCTGGTAGTTTGTGATATATCAGTATAGTGTATGTAATAAATCTGTTCCCAAAAGATTGACTTTACATTAGTTCGTATAAATTGAGTGTTTTAAGCAAAAAAGAAGAGTCTTTCTTCAGAGAAAAGCTGTCATTTTTTTTTTAATGTAATAGAGACCACTACCCCATTTATCGTCATATCCAACTGCTCATTAATTTGGGTGGGCAAAAGTTACATAAATTCTGTCTACTAAATAGCATGAAAGAGAGGGCTATCAAAAGGCAAATCAGAGTTTGAATTGGGATTTTTTTTTCTTTTCTGCTTTATCAGAAAATCTACAAAGATTTCAACCTGCCATTATGCATTTTCAGTGTGTCCGTTTTCTGTAGGTGCAAACATTGGAGTAATCAATAGGAATGTCACTTCCCTGGAAAAATTCTGAGCCACAGTGCTCACCTTTGATTAGCACAGGCCAGGGTGACAGTTGGCATCTTGCAGTCTCTTAGGTGACTTTTTCTCTCAAAAGGGTTCAACCAGATCACAAAGAATCATTCCACTGAGTTCTGTGGATTTCAGGGAGAAACTGAGTCTCGTGTCAGAAAACCTTAGTGGAACATTTGCTGGAAGAAATGCACTAGTTTCTGCTACATTAGGCACGTATGCCCAGAGACCGAGCATCAGGGAGGTTCTGTCCATCTCTCCCTCTCTGGGATGCAGCGATTAGAGCATGGCTATCACAGCTTAATGCAGGTTCTTTCTTCTCATCTTGTTTTGTCTGGTTTTTTTCTCTTCTTCTCTCTCTGTTTTTCCCCTCGCTCTCTTCTCCTTCCTCACTATGAGTTGATGTTTCTATTAGGAGCTCATTTGGTCAGCGACCAGCAGGAACTCACTAGGTTGTTACTATGACCTATCATTTAAAGCCAGACCCACTTGGAGCAATTGCTGACTCTCATGATAAAGTGGGTGGAGTTGAAGGTACTGTAATTCAGATAGATGTATCCATTTGGGAAGGGATCACCAGCTACACTCAGGAAAGTTTCTGCTTGAAGATCCATGGTCATGTCACCAAGTCTCGCATTGAACCCCATTTTTATTGTCATTTTATCCCAAGCCAGCATGTTTTCTCCTCCCACCTCACCACTTGCAGGTAGATTCTTATCTACCAATATTGCATATTCGTGTAATATGTAATTTTATATTATGGATAGATATCCCATATATCCATTTTCTTCTAGGCATGTAATATTGGAATCTGGTTATCAGTAAATATTTCTATTATAATCCTCAAACATATGTAAAAATAGTGAGGGTAGTATAAAAACACCCAATTGGGGACTATGGTAGTTCATGTATTATTGCATCTTCATGAGCCCAGGAATTGTGACAAGCACAAAACAGGTACTTTATACAAGTTTGCTCCTCAAGATGATTGCCTATGCAGCAACTGTATTTCCTCCTTCGGAAATAAGGAACAACTTTGTATAATTTCACTGTTTGGAACCCCTCTTTCCTCCTCACCACCCCACCTGCTTTGTTTTGTTCAAAAGTGAACTTGTTGCACACCTGTGGCTATAGAAATAACAATCTTTTTTTTTTAAGAGAACTGAGCATTTTTTTGTAGTTTTCTAAAAATGTTATATTAGTTGAGTAGAGAGGGACTTATAACAAGATTTTCCTCTACTAAGAATGTGTCTTTTTTTAAAATCTTTATTACACTTATGCCCCTCCCCTCCCCCGCCCATTGACTCCTTCTAGCCCGATCCCACCCCCAGCCCCAGGCCTTATGTTTGTGTCCATGGGTTATGCATATATGCTTACAAGTTCTTTAAAAGTGTGTCTTTTAGTACAATTTGAGATCATGGTTATTTGAAAATAATTGACCCTAGAGACTCAATGCCTCTAAAGCAGTGGTTCTCAACCTTCCTAATGCCACGACCCTTTAATACAGTTCCTCATGTTGTGGTGACCCCCAACCATAAAATTATTTTCGTTGCTACTTCGTAACTGTAATTTTGCTACTGTAAATATCTGATATGCGGGATGTATTTTCATTGTTATAAATTGAACATAATTAAAGCATAGTGATAATCACAATTAAATATTGTGAAATATTTATTTCTAATTACAAATAAATGAAATTTTGTCTTGAAGCATGGTGTAGCATGGGTAACAGTCTTAATATAACAACAGTAAACTACATTACTACATTTTCCGATGGTTTTAGGCGACCCCTGTGAAAGGCTCGTTTGACCCCCCAAAGGGGTCGCGACCCACAGGTTGAGAACCGCTGCTCTAAAGAAAGGTAGAGAAGAGGAAGAAATACATACAACAAAACCAAATTAAATGCTAATGAAACTGGGAAGCATGTTTAATATTTACAACTTAAAAAAACAAGTTTTTTTCATATGAAAGTTATTGGGGTCTTTTCTGGAATTAAAAATGGGGGTGGTTGTTATCTATTGTGCTTTTACTAAATCATATCACATTGTCACCATTACATTGGTTCCGACGTGGGACTTGGGAAGGGAGGAAGCAGCCAGTTATGGGCATCTCTGGGGTAACAAGCTATTGTCTCCTGACATGTGCATCTAAGTCCTGGGAGTTCTCTAGAGAAATCCAGTCTGGTTGGCAATCACCCATCCTAACACTCACTACATTATCTGGAAATCACTTTCCTTGAGATTGAGCATATTATATACACTAGCAACCAACCAGAAGACCTCTTTCCTCTTTTAATGTACTGACTCTTGCCGCCAACAAATTTCTGATAGTGAGTGAACGGGCCAAATCACCTTTAACTTTGGGGGGAAATGTAGTACCTAGCTCTCAGAGTTCAATTCTAAAATCACTTCATTTTGCTTCAGACCATCGAGGATTATGTAAAACTACCAACATTTACCAAGATTTTGAGCAAATAGAATCTCTATAGAATGTCAGACTCTTTAACAAGTGACGAAATGGAGATCTGCATAAATCAGTGACTAGGTTAAGGTCATCCAAATACTTACCGGCAGAAGTAGATCTCCAGAAGTGGTTTCCTGCCTTGTATACCATCCTGCAGGGAGATACTAATACCACAAATGTCAGGCCAGTACTGCATCCCTTCTTTTACTCCCACAAATTGTAGTGGGATGCTTTCAAGCCTTCATTGGATAACGTGGCCATTATGTTGCTGTTATCAGGGTTTTGATGCAGGTAGTTCAAGTTTAGATGCCTCCTTTCTTAAACTCCACTTGAATTTTTCACTGATCAGGAATTGTCTGTGGATGTAGGTCCAACATCATTTGGACAAAAAAAGAAAAAGTACCATGATAGTTCTTTGCAGGGAACTAACATCACAGTCTACATTCTGTTCCTACTACTTATACAGTAGTCTAAAACCAAAGAAACTCTTTAGTTCCTCTAAATATTGTGCCCTCACCCTAAACAATTGACTTCTTTGGGCCTCTTCTTTTCTTTTGCTTCTCCTTTCTTTCTTCCTTCCTTCCTTCCTTCCTTCCTTCCTTCCTTCCTTCCTTCCTTCCTTCCTTCCTTTCTTCCTTTCTTTTTTTCATTTGAAAGAAACACAAAATGATCAATAAGATTGCAAAGTCTGGTGTTCACAGAAAAATTATCATGACATCTGTTTGAGGTGAATCTGTTTAGGGTCCTGCAAACAGAATCATGTTAGCCTTTAGGAACAGAAAAGAAATTGACATCCTCCATTTCATTATTTCCTGTGCTGCGTTTGGAAGAATATCAGGAAAGGCTAGAAGCTGAGACCTCCAAAAAGTCTCCAGGGAGTCTTTTAATAGTGATGGGCTGTCTGCTTGACTTCCTCTGGGGATAGACGAAGAGGAGTGCCTTCTTAGCGGCACTACAAAGCCAACATGAAGTCCTGAGAAGTTATGGGTCATTCATCACGTTGCTAGAGGACAATCATTGTTCACTAGAAACGCCAGTATTTTAATAATTTGCATGTGACAAATAGGAGCCATCAGTGGAATTATATGTTGGCTAAAATAGAGGCTCAGATAATAGATGTAATGAGCATCTTCCATGCAGAACTAAAGAGGTTATTTGTGATACCTTAAAATCTCTACATGATTAATACTCTTTTTAAGTAGGCAGTAGTGAGGGATCAGAATATGCAAGATGGACAATGTGGCAATAAATTTTTCTTTTTGTGAAGTAATATTTAGGTCATAATTATTTGGATAGAGGGCTCTCATTTATTATTCTATTTTATAACAAATTATTTATATATCTATCTGGATCGTTATTAGATTGTAAATTCTTAGAGGGCAAGGCTGTGTGCATTATGCACCCTGATATCTACTAAAGCAGTGGTTCTCAACCTTTCTAATGCTGCAACCCTTTAATACAATTCCTCATATGGTGACCCCAACCATAAAATTATTTTTGTTGCTAATTCATAACTGTAATTTTGCTACTGATATGAATCGTAATGTAAATATCTGTGTTTTCCAATGGTCTTAGGTGACCCTGCTAGCCACCCACAGGTTGAGAACCGCTGCTATAGAGCCTAAGACCATCGGAAAACACAGATATTTACATTACGATTTATAACAGTAGCAAAATTACAGTTATGAAGTAGCAACGAAAGTAATTTTATGGTTGGGGGGCACCAAAACGAGGAACTGTATTAAAGGGTCGCAGCATTAGAAAGGTTGAGAACCACTGCACTAAAGTATAGTGTTGAAATTCAATGAATTGTTGAATGAAATTCAAGGAATTGTTTTTAAAACACTTCTGCCACCACCACAATAGAGGGGCCTCAATTTCCTAGAATTACAAGAAAAAGCTTTTTATAAACATTCATGACTCATGAGACTAATCACTTTTTATCTGCAAGGCAAGATCAATTCAATTGAGTATTCCATCAATTCGTTGAGGGAACCACAAAGACAAACATTTATTTCAAGTTTGCAAATCGTAAACTAATTGCGAACAACCAATGCTCTTCTTTTTACGCCATAGAATACCTGCAGAGGTTTTTTGGTTAGACTTCTGGAAGGCATTATGATGTGGTGTTTGCAACCAACTTCATCTGAGATGTCACAGCATCATTTATCAGCCCCCCAAGCTCACAGTGCTCTATAAGACCTAGATTGTGTGAATCTGTTTAGATCACACCACACTCCTCCCTGAAAACTTTAGGTGAACCATAGAAGTTGCTAAGCATATCATTATGAGAATAGTCAGTAGATGAGCAGGTTAAGCGTGAACATAGATGCTGCCTCATCAGTATCAAATTGAGATACTCTTCTAAACAAATGGTGTATCCTATTTCCTTTTCTACAGTCCCTGCAGGATTTCAATATCATTTTTATTTGATTTGGTTTGATTTTTTAATGTCATTCTAAAATGTAGAGGACTCTGAGACAATTTATAGAATCAATACCTGGGAGCAAAGATGTGCCCATTTGTAGACCTTGTAATGATCTCCCTACATACATCCCATGCCTGTCTATTTGCATTGTGTTCAAATAAGTGACTAAAAATAATGACTTTTTCTATTTGTTTGGATTCATCCTTTATTCCTTCCCTTGAAGAGAAAGATATGACTGTATTCTTGTGGATGTCTCCCTTGATGTTCATCAAGTTTTGCTTTATATATTTAGGTACATCTATGTTGGGTGTGGAAATATTTACAAGTGTTATATCTTTTTACTGGATTGATCCCTTTATCACTTAAAAATGTCTGTCTTTGTCTCTTATAATCTTTGAAAAATGTCTGTCTTTGTCTCTTATAATCTTTGTTTAAAAGTTTTCTTGCACTCAGGCGTTTTCCATAAATATATGTAAATATATGATGTTGGCTGAGTAGGTGATGGTGATGATACTCTGAGTTGCCTTCTTTCAAGGCAAGACCTTGGGTTCTTTGCCAATCAAACAGAACACTTAGGTAATCTGTCAAAAGCCAGAGAAAACTCTGCAGTCATTTTGAAATTCCAAACATTTTCTTGATAGTACCTTAGTCCCTATTTAGGATGCCTTGTCTAGAGTAATTTAGTGGTTCAATTGTTTTCTTTTATGTCATAATGTTCAATGCTATATTGTCAAGGTGATGAATCAGAGGGATAAAAATACATATATTAGCCCCTAGGGATTTTGCATTCCATCTTTCAAGCCAGCATGAAGTGATAGGCATCTCTTAAAACAACTAGTTCTAAGGCTGAGAATGCTCTATGCATTGATGTCAACAAGGTGTTAAAATCCTCTTTTATGATTGTGTTACTGTCAATCTCTCCCTTGATGTTCATCAAGTTTTGCTTTATATAGATAGGTACATCATGTTGGGTGTGTAAATGTTTACAAGGGTTGTATCCTTTTATTGGATTGGTCCTTTTATCTCTTAAAAATGTCTGTCTTTGTGTCTTATAGTCTTTGTTTTAAAGTTTATTGTGTCTTATATAAGTATTGCTATCCCAGCTTTTCTTTTCATTTCCAATGCATGAAATTTCC
The DNA here is from genome assembly GCA_011751065.1 of Lasiurus cinereus. Taxonomy (NCBI): domain Eukaryota; kingdom Metazoa; phylum Chordata; class Mammalia; order Chiroptera; family Vespertilionidae; genus Lasiurus; species Lasiurus cinereus. The sequence continues at coordinate 14,247,402 of JAAGEH010000304.1, forward strand.
ATCTCTTTACCTTCAATCTGTGTCTTTTTTCTGAGATGAGTCTTTTGTAGACAGTATATAAATAGGTCTTGTTTTCTCATCCATTCAGTTACTCTGTGTCTTTTTAATGGAACATTTAGTCCTTCACATTTAAAGTGATTATTGATAGATACATTCTTATCATTTTATTCTTTATAATTATGTTTTTCTTTTTTTCTTTCTGTTATAGCAATCTCTAACATTTCATATAATACTGATTTGATGGTAATGAAGTCCTTTAGCTTTTTATTTTCTGGGAAGCTCTTTATTTCTCCTTCAATCTATAAAAGCATAATATGCTAATTATATCAAACAGCCAAGCAACCTTTCGGACAAAGCCAAAGTGGTGGGGGTGAGGCAGAGGTGGTTAGGGGCAATCAAATAGGCAGGAGAGTGGTTAGGGATGATCAGGCTGAAAGGGGAGCAATTAGGGGGTGATCAGGCCTGCAGGGGAGTGGTTAGGGGGCAAACAGGCCAGCAAGGGAGCAGTTAGGGGGTGATCAGGCAGGCAGGCAGAGGGGTTAGGGGTGATCAGGTAGGCAAATGAGTGGTTAAGAACCAGTGGTCCTAGATTGAGAAAAGGATGTCTGACTGCCTGAGGGATCAGGCCTAAACCGGTAGTCAGACATCCCCCAAGGGATCCTGGATTGGAGAGTGTGCAGGCTGGGTTGAAGGACCACCCCCTCTGTGCACGAATTTCATGCACCAGGCCTCTAGTCTATATATATAAAAGACTAAGTGACCGGCTGGCCAGCCAGGTAGGTATGATATGCACTGACCACCAGGGGGCAGATGCTCAATGCAGGAGCTGCCAAGTGCCAGCAACTTTGCAGAATGCCCTCTTGCACTCTGGGACCCCTCGAAGATGTCAGACTGCTGGTTTCAGCCCAATCCCTGCAGGCCAGGCCGAAGAACCCCACCTGCCAATGGGAACCTATTCACCCTGCAGATGCCCTTCAAACCCTGGCATCATCTCAGGTGCATCTGGCCAGAGAGGGACCACGAGAGGTTGGCTCCAGGACATGTCTGGCCTGTCTCACCAAGTCCCACTCCGCTAGCCACCTTCTAGTTAATTTCCTTTCAATGTGCACGAATCTGTGCACTGGGCCTCTAGTTTTAAATAATAGCCTTCTGGGAAGTTCTCAGTCATTATTTCTTCAAATAAGTTCTCAATTCCTTGCTCTCTCTTTTCTCATTTTGGTATCCCTATGATGCAGATGTTGTTACACTTGATATTGTTCCAGCAGTCTATTAAAATATCCCCATTTTTAAAAATTTCTTTTCCTTTTTGCTTCTCTGATTGTTTTCTGCTACCTTGTCTTCCAAATCACTGATTTGATCCTCTGATTAATCTAACCTACTATTAATCCTTTCTATTGTATTCTTCATTTCAGATATTTTATTCTTCATTTCTGGCTGCTTCTGTTTTATGATTTCTTTGTCCCTTTTAATGCTTACTATCTCTTTGTTTAAGTTCTCACTATATTCACTCATTCTTCCACAAAGTTTCCTGAGCAGCCTTATAACCATTGTTTTGAACTATGTATCTGACAGATTGCTTTCCTCTATTTCATTTCATTCTTTTTCTGGGAATTTCTCCTGTTCTTTCACATGAGGCATGTTTCTTTGTCTTCCTACATTGGCTCCCTCTCTGCATTTGTTTCTGTATACAGGCAGTCCTGGGGTTACATCAGACTCAACATACATTGCTACGTCACCATCTCCCATTTATTTATTTAAAAAAATGTTCCATCATTTTGATGTATGTACAAATGTGCTTTATGTTTTTTATTATTTATTTACCACAAGTAAAGGTCAGGAATTGTCACCTTCCTTTTAATTTTTTTTTTTTTACTGTTTCACTTCATTACTGCTGTGTATGTGATCCATATGAGTGATGTAGGTGCTTAATGTAGGTAGGTTCTGACTTACGGCAAAAATCTTGTTATGTCATGCAGTAGGAATGGGATCTCCAACGTAACCCAATGATCTACTGTATTAAGTAGATCTTCTATATCTCCTAGTCTTGATATGATACCCTTATGTAATAGGGGTCTTGTGGAGCTCAGTAGCACAGTCTCCTTGAAATAGGTGCTCCAGGAATGTCCCTTGTATGGGGATTATGTGAGTCTTCTTATTGTACTTAAGTCTTTGTTGCTCTTTGCACATTCAAGGGTGGGGTCAACCTTCAGGCTGGCTGACTATGAGGACTGACCCTAACTATAGGGGCTGACCCAGGAAGTAGAATTTGCTCCATCAGGGTCTTGTGCCTGCCAAGATCTCACTGTAGATGTACCACTTGTGGAACTAATTGGGTCATGCTCTGATGTGGTCTGAAGCCCATCACTAGTTGTATTGGTTCTAGGGCCTCTCAGGAAGGATTCAGGTGTAGGTCAATGTCAGATGCTGCCTGTAAAGAGCCCTGAGCTACCTGTTTGGAGCTACAGAGTGACCCACAGTTAGTGACTGTCTCTACCTGGCTTGGGTACAAATGAGAGGGGCCAAAGGCCAGTTTCTACCAGCAGTAAGCCAGGGGCAGGTCATCAAAAGGCCCACAAAACCCTGAAATTTACCTCCATCTGTTAGGCTCAGTCTCTAAAAGGGCCTTGGTGGTATGTGAATTGTATCAGGTGGGTTCTCAGTGAGCCACCAGGTAGGAGTGAGTAGTATTCACCAGGTTGATGCAGATTCGAACTTGGCTCCAGTGCTGGGTCTGAGACCACTCAGAAAAAGTATACCAAGTATACCAAGTCAATACCAAGTATACCAATTCAAAGTATACCAAGTCTAGCTGCCACCCACCAGGGGCTTGCAGAGCTTTATGGTAGGATGGGTCTTAGGGAGGCGTAAGGATGAGGCCAGCAGAAATCATCAGATTAAAACAGATCAATACTTGGTCATGTCGAAGGAGATCTCTGCACCGAAATGGTGGTGCCAGTGCACAAGAGAAAGATGGCCCTTGTCTCTGCCACTCCTGAGCCTGTCCCGACTTCCTCGAGAGCCTTCTAAGAAAGGCTGCACCATGGGCCCAGATGGCAGCACCAGCTGACTCCTCCACAGTGCAGGCCCACAGAGAGCTGGAAGGATGAGGCTAGTGGATCTCCCATGGAGGGGAAATGATCCTCACTCTAGAGTCTATTCCTGTTTTTCTCTGACACCCTGAGTCCACCAGCCCTCCTTAAGAGACCTCCAAGAAAATCTGCACCATGAGCCCAGACTGGCAGCAGCCAGCAGACTCCTTCTCAGGAGAGAGCTTGGAACTGCAAGGTCACAGGAAGTCGGGAAGGTGGGATTAGTGCATTCCCTTAGACTGATGCTGTATGGAGAGGAGCCTCGACCCAGGAAAGATGGTGTCAGTGTGTGGTGTGGGTGAGGACTCAACTAAAGGGGCCAGAGCAGCTGTACTTTTAGCCTTCTTCCTGAAGCTATATACCTTCTGAGTCACCTTCCCTCTGCCAGAGCCCCTGGTGAGTGGCTGCAAATGAGATTTTGTGCACTGGTCCTTTAAGAGGGCCCCTGGTTTTCTAGCAGATTCTTATCTCTTCCTGATTTTCACAACCACATATTATATGGGCTCCTCTTTCCAGCTCTGGTGTTCCAGACTGGGAGACTGGCATGGGTTGAGACCATTGCTGTTAAGGGGGAAGCGCCCGCAACTGAGATATCCCTCCAGACTCTCAGCCACCACCAGTGCCAGCGGGGCCAGTCCTTTTCATGTCTCCCTCCTCCCTACCAGTCTCAATGGGGATTCTTCTGTAAATCCTTGGTTATAAGATGCCTGTTCAGCTCGTCTTCAGTTGGTTATTCAAGTGAATTGCTCCTCTTTTTAAATGTGGACATTCTTATTCCTGTGAAATTATTTATATATATGTCTGTGGAGGGGAGGAGTGAGGGAATTTTATTTTGATTGTTCTATAATTTAGTTGTAATTTCAGTTTGGTCCTGGGAGAAGGTGCCATCTTGAATCTCTGATAACTTTCAATTTATTCAAATGTCTACACTTTTGTTACCTTTTTAGTTAGGCATTTAAAAGAATACAAATTTCAAGTTTATTCTCCTCTTTTTAAATGTGGACATTCTTATTCCTGTGAAATTATCTATATTTAATTATATATATGTCTGTGGAGGGAAGGAGTGAGGGAACTTTATTTCTCCATAAATTGTAGATTCTTTTTGTTATCAAAGGATTTTATTTCCAACATATGCAGGCACTCTTTTATTCATTCCCCAGTTAAGAATTTAAATATCTGTCTCCTTTACTGGCAATTTTTTTTCCAAAGGATCTCTGTTTCTCTTAAAGCCTGGAATACATGGGCAATGTAGACAAATTCTTGTTGAATTTTATTACATATCCAGGGGGCATTTTTTAACTTAAAATGTTCCTGCTTGTCAAAGGAAGTACCTTTGTGTCTTCCTATTCTCCTACCCCCACTAATCTTAGAAATGCCCTAATAAAATTTGCAACCATGTTAGAGTCAACTTTTTAGCAAGAAGAGAGTGAAAACTGAAATATCCAGTTGAATAATTTTTCTTGATTAATTTAAACAAAGTTGCTTTAAAGTTCTCTGTTTAATCACTTTATACTATCAATATCTTTATCTAAAAGATGATTTTATAAGTTAATTATTCCTGTCTTGAATGAAAATTAATTTTTGTTAAAATAAATATACATTGTAAAACTTCACAAGGTCATTTTTTTTTAATGTAATCCTCTCACTTTTTCATTTAAATAGGAATTTAGCTTGGAACAAAATTGCCATTATTCATCCCAGTGCATTTTCTACTTTGCCATCTCTAAGAAAGCTGTGAGTATTTTAGTACTTGTCTATGGCTGGTCTTTTCATAATTAGGGGCCATCTAACCCCGCAGTGCCCAGATTGCCCGGCCCTCAGTGTTACCCACACTAGAGAGGAGCCCCCTATCCCGCCAAGGCCACTATGGGTCACTATGAGCATAACTGGAGATCTGGATGACAGCTGTTTTCATCACTGAAGTGAAATTTTCCATTTTTGCAGAGCGATCAGGTGGAATGGAATAGCTATCAATTCAGTTCTAAAGGGCTTTCGTTTTATAGTTGGCCATCTTGACTAATAGAAAACCTCTCTTTTTTGCCTTCCCTTTCCACCTCTTGCTCTTTCCTCCTTCCATCTCCCTTCTCTAGGAGAGAAAAAAGGAATTGATCAGACAGAAGTTAAGAGGAGAAGGAGGAGAATACATACAACATTGTCCCCCTCATCCCTAATTTAGTCCAGTCAGCATCACTTTTCAAATTATATGCAGCACCTGCCACTTCATTTGGTATATCCACCCTTTTAGCAAAACTAAGCTAAATATAGAAATTCCAATTTGGATGTGATTAAACATTCCTCTCCTGTAATTCTAAGACTGTAAAAAGTAACCAAAATGGTTACAGGGAGTTGGGAAAATGGTTTTACCGTAACAAGTGAGAACCCGGCTTAGAAGTTTTTATGGAACAGCGTAATAATCTTTAGGTTGTTTTTTAATGTAAACGTTTTATGCTAACACAGGCTAAAAGCCCATTGTTGTTTGATGTTTTGCAGGGACCTATCATCCAACCGCCTGTCTTCTTTTCCTGTAACTGGGTTACATGGTTTAACTCACTTAAAATTAACAGGAAATCATGCCTTACAGAGCTTGATATCATCTGAAAACTTTCCAGAACTCAAGTGAGTTTGTCATTAAAACTAATAAGATACATTTGTGGTCATGTGGAATAACAGACGTGTTACAGTGGTTTTCAAAATTTATGAGGTCATGGGACACTTGTGAATTGCATTTCATGCCCTCCATCCCCTACTCCTGGGGCATTGTCAGGACAAGCCCCACGGTGGGAGCAGGAGTCTTCCTGACCACATTTCCTGTTTCTCAAAGGAGTCTCCCAGAATCACGGTGTTCATGGAAAGATTTGAAAACCATTGATCCATTGGATACAAACTTGGACATATAATTAAATAACATAACATTATGCACCACTGTTTACATTTTTAAATATCTCTAGCCTGTGTGTATGTTCTAACAAAATTTATGAAGTTAATATTTGCTTGAGGAAGTAATGCTCTTTAAAACCTGTTATGCTTATTATCAATAAAGAAGTCCCTTAAGAGATTATTTATATACATGTATTTTTTAATCACAGTACTTTTTATATACCTTTAAAACCAAAACATCAAAAGAGAGCTTGGAAACTGAAAGAGGGAGAAAAAATATAAAAGTACCTCCTCAACAGCTTTTTGTGTTATTTCCTCCTAGACTCTGTTTCCACTGTCTTTTCATTGTTAGAATCATAGTACATATACAGACATTTATGTTTTCATCACTTAATATATTCTTATACCATAAGCACCTTTTTAAAAAAAAAAAACCTTATTTTTATTGATTTCAGAGAGGAAGAGAGAGGGAGGGAGGGATAAAAACATCAGTGATGACAGACAATCATTGATTGGCTGCCTCCTGCACACCCCCTACTGGGGATTGAGCCCACAACCCGGAAATATATCCTGACCTCCTGATTCATAGGTTGACGCTCAACCACTGAGCCACCATGGCCAAGCCCATAAGCACCTTTTAATGGTGCTACAATTTTCCTGGCAGTCATTTTTTTAACTTTTTTTATTATAGAAGTTTTTAAACACAAAAATAGAGAAAATAATATACCTGTCACTCAACCTCAGCAATTATTAACATTTCATAGGAATAATTTTAATAACTCAATTGTTATTATAAATAACACTGTAATAAAACCTCTGTGCACATAGTTAATATTTTAGATAATTTATATAGGCTAAAACCCAAAATCAGAGTTATAGAGTGAAAGAAGACGAACCCTATTTTACAATTCATTTCTTTAAGTGTATGTTTTTTCTTTGGTTTTATTCAGGGTTATAGAAATGCCTTATGCTTACCAGTGCTGCGCTTTTGGAGTGTGTGAAAATGTCTACAAAATTTCTAATCAATGGAATAAAGGTGACAACAGCAGTACAGATGATCTTCATAAGAAAGATGCCGGAATGTTTCAAGTTCAAGGTAAGACCAGCTGTTCCAGTGATGAAATTGTGTCTGGAAGGTTCTTGAAAAGTCATCAGACAGATCGTCTAAACTCCAGACACTTCCCTGTGTAACCACCCCAGCAAGTTGGGAGTCCATCCCACTTTTAGACATTCCCGGAGAAAGAGAAAGTTCCTTGGGCATTCATTCTAAAACTTCATCTTTTCTGTACGTGAATTTTTAATTCTTACGTTTATTGCATCTTCCTTAGCATATATTGTATAAATATGGGGTAATTACTAATATTCGTATTGATGTTTCCATAAACTTTTAAAAGGGCTTCATCTTTGTGGATATGTTTCTCAAACATGCTTCTGGGCTCTTTTCTCTAGAAGATAGAATCTGTTTTCATTCTTACATGGAGGATATAGGCATTTTAGATGCCTCCATATTTCGGCAGGAAGGGCTTAAGAACCCAACCTCTTATCTAATTCCAAAACATCCTCCCCTCCTCCCCGCACAGGGGTATCTGTCAGGAAGGTGAAATGAGATCATGTCTGTGAAGCACTTGGCTTTCCTTGAAGTAAGACCTTACCTAAAGACACAACAATGCACCTCAAACCACACCTGTGGTGATGAGGAAGCCCTCTGGGCAGCCCCAATTTTCCCTCCCCTGCCAACTTTGCATGTTTGCGCAGAGTCTAAACAGACTGGCTTTTCTTCCTCTGGGCCTGAATGATTTGTTGATTCCCACGCAAGTATGATTCAGGCTGTCTGCACATAACCCTCACATTTCCTCCTGCACTTGGTTTTAAGGAGCTGATGTTTTGCCCCTCCGCCTTTTTGTTTTAGGCCACAGTGTGGGTCTTGCACTCGTTCTTGCTTTAGTTTTTGATCTTAAGAAAATAAAGTAAAACAATTAAGAGTGCCTACTATGTGCCAGGCCCTACTATGTAATAGGCCCTAGATGTACACAATGAGCAAGAGGCACAAGGTTCTTCCTGGGGTTTATTTTCAAGGAAGTGATTCTCAACGCTGGGCCAGGAATCACATGGAGGCTTTCTAAAAAGACTCATGCCACCCTCGCCAGATCAATGAAATCAGCATCTTTGGGAAAGTGTTAAATCACAAAATTTCCGTGTCCTGGATACCTAAACCAAGCACCATCAGAGAACACAGCCCAGAACATTTGCACTATAGCTATCTAAGTGTTAGAAAGTTGGATAAAGTCGTTCTTCCACTGGAAAGGTCCAATTTTTATTAAAGCTATTTGGTTAAAACAAATAATAGTTTATACAGATAAGTAAAAAAAACTCTCTTTAATTTAGGTCTGTGCAGTTTGGGGACATCATGAGCTCCAGGGAACAAGAACAAAAGGAGAGAGCTTACTAGTAGATGTTATAACCAGGAGTCCAAAGTTATTTTCCCTCCCCCCAGTTTTGCTGGAATACTATATCACATAGTAGTTTGAGTAGAACATCCAAAGGCGACTGTATAGTTGACTCTTAAGAAAGCCGGAGCCCAGAAAAGACCTCCCATCTCCTTTGTGATACACCATGTTCAAGGGCAACCCAGGAGCCTCCTCCCTGCTATTTGGTCCCCTGGCAAGAGAGATAGGACTAATCATCCCAGCACTTCTCTTTCCTGCAGATGAGCGTGATCTGGAAGATTTGCTGCTTGACTTTGAGGAAGATCTGAAAGCCCTTCATTCGGTGCAATGCTCACCTTCCCCAGGTGAGAAAGGCCAGAACGGCTCAGCAGCCATCCCCACCATTGACTCTGAAGCCCGCAATGACATGTAGCTACACTTCAGAACAAAATCTGTGCCACCTTAGCAGCTCTCAGTGCCCTCCCCATGGAGTGGAGTTGGTCTCCATTCATAAACAAGATTTTCGTGGGAGACTTCTGATTGAGGTTAATGGAAACTGTATCGAGAAGCACATGTAACTTCTAACATACTATCAATTTAGCCTAAGCTAGTAGGCGACCATCTTGCTTCCGTCCGGTCATCACTGATTTTTGAAAGGGGTTTCTTTTCAGTCTTCCCTAAGTAGCCATTTGGTTAAAACAAATGATGGCTTGTACATACAAGTAAAAAAATATCCGTATGTGTGGACTTCATAAATTGTCCCATTCCCAGAAACAGGATGGACCAGTTGGAAAAAAAAAAAAAAAAGACAGCTGGGAAGGTTAACATTTTATTTTCAACAATTAGAATGTCTCTCGCTCTCCCACATCCGGTGCCATTCTAAACCCAAGACAAGATGTTCAAGAAACATGACTTCATGTTATTCGTGCTTCCTCTTCTCATATTAGGGAGTCTTTCCCTCGGACCCCCCCCCCTCTCTCTGCTTACAGAATCTTCTGGAAGTGGGGGCTGGGAGGGCAGGGGAAGGGGGGGGAACCATAAGGCAAAGCCCAAGAGACCTGGCTTTTTCACCTGGCCCAGCTCTGCTGTCGTCGGGGCACCTTCAGGAACCTGATTTCCATTCCCCGGCTCGGCCGGCGCCTGTGTGCGGCTTGCAAACACGAGCTCTGGGCGCGCCGACCCGCTCCGTGCCGCAGGAGGGGCCTCTGGCAGGGGCTGAAGAGCGTGCCACAAGGAAACAGTGTGTTCCTGTGGCTGTCACTGGCCCCTGTCCTTTGGTGTCGCAGTAGGAGAAGCAGAGAGGTAATTTGGCAAAAGTTGCAAGCCGCCATGTCATACCCAGCTGTTGTTGTTTTTCTCCCTGCGACTTCCAGGCCCCTTCAAACTCTGCGAGTACCTGTTCGGGAGCTGGCTGATCCGCGTCGGAGTGTGGACCATCGCCGTGCTGGCCCTCACCTGCAACGCCTTGGTGGCGTCCACGGTGTTCCGGGCGCCCCTGTGCCTCTCCGCCATCAAGCTGCTGGTGGGGCTGATCGCGGCGGCCAACCTGCTCGCGGGGGTGGCCAGCGCCGTGCTGGCGGGCGTGGACGCGGTCACCTTCGGCAGCTTCGCGCGGCACGGCGCGTGGTGGGAGCAGGGCGTGGGCTGCCAGGCCGTGGGGTTCTTGTCCACGTTTGCCTCCGAGTCGTCCGTGTTCCTGCTGACCCTGGCGGCCCTGGAGCGGGGCTTCTCGGTGCGGTGCCCCTCGGCGAAGCTGGAAGCGAGGGCCTTCGCCGGCCTGAAGGCCGCCATCGCGCTGTGCGCGGGGCTGGCGCTGACGGTGGCCGCGGTGCCGCTGCTGGGCGGCGGCCAGTACCGCGCCTCGCCGCTCTGCCTGCCGCTGCCCTTCGGGGAGCCCCGCACCGCGGGCTACGTGGTCGCGCTGGTCCTGCTCAACTCGCTGTGCTTCCTCGTGATGACCGTGGCCTACACCAGGCTCTACTGCGGCCTGGAGAAGGGGGACCCGGAGAACGCCTGGGACTGCGCCATGGTGAAGCACGTCGCCCTGCTGCTCTTCACCAACTGCATCCTCTACTGCCCCGTGGCCTTCCTGTCCTTCTCCGCCCTGCTGAACCTCACCTTCCTGGGTCCCGAGGTCGCCAAGTTCATCCTCCTGGTCATCGGCCCGCTCCCTGCCTGTCTCAACCCCCTCCTCTACATCCTCTTCAACCCCCACTTTAAGGAGGACCTGGGGAGCCTGGGAAAGCAAGCCCACTTCTGGGCCAGGTCCAAGCACTCGAGCCTGATGCTGATCGACTCGGATGATGTTGAGAAACGGTCCTGCGACTCCACCCAAGCCTTGGTGACCTTCGCCAGTGCCGGCATCGCCTACGACCTGCCTGCCACCTCGGGGTCGCCCTCCGCCTATCCGATGACCGAAAGCTGCCACCTTTCATCTGTGGCGTTTGTCCCGTGTCTCTAATGAAATGTGAGAGAAAACGCCTCCAAAAATTGAAAGCCCCCAAAATGTGAGGTCGGGTATACCTGAGCAGTAACTAAACAGAGTTGAAACTTGATTTAAAAAAAAAAAAAAATCTCTCAGTGGGGAAAAAGCTGAAAATCTATTGAGTCTGGAGTGAAAAATAAGTCTAAAGGCTGCTTGTATAATTTGTTCAGCAAAGAGATAGGTCAGTCACACTATTTAGGGAAGCCTCTATACATAAATATATTAAGCAGATTGAAATTTTCAAAAGAGATGCTCCATTATTTCAATTGAATTCTTTTTAAAATCGCCACTCTAAGCGGGGAGTGGGGGAGACCTTTACTCACAGAAGGGTTTTTCAACCCCCCAACTCCTCAAAAGATGAAAAGATGGTTGGGAGTATTAGGAAAATAAAGGTGGGTGGGTTTTTTTAATATATTTTATTGATTTTTTACAGAGAGGAAGGGAGAGGGATAGAGAGTTAGGAACATTGATCGCCTGCTGGGGATATGCCCACAACCAAGGTACATGCCCTTGACTAGAATCAAACCTGGGACCTTTCAATCCAAAGGCCGACACTCTATCCATTGAGCCAAACCAGTTAGGGCAGGAAAATAAGGGTTTAAGTGGCTGTGGTACCAAATAGAGTTGTAACCAACAGGACTTCATTTTAATGACCACCTGGAGATGTGTTAGTCCTCCTTTGCCTTTCCTCGAAAAGGATCCTTCCATGTCACCAATTCCTCTCCCAGCCCCTGACCCAGTGAATAGATACTGTAAGGCATTATTAATTTACTCACATTCACATCATTTTTAGAAATGCCGGATTTTCTTTATCAGCACTAGGTGGTTCCATCCGCAGTGGAATAAAACTGCTTACAAGTAATTTGAGAGGAAGATGAACAAAATTCTTAAGTTTGCCATGAAAGCAATCCTCTCCAAGTGAGGTTGAATTCATTCTAACTCCTTGTTGAATTCATTCTAACTCCTTGGTGCCCAAAACTCAAAAAAAAGTCCATTGCCAGCAATGGACATACATACCTAGTGAATATGGTAAGCAACCTGGGATTTCTTTTATTTTCCTCCTGGGTGAGCGCACCTTTTTTGAAAGAGGTTTTATCAGTTGATTCAAACTGATGTGTATCTTAAGGTAATGATCAAATGCGGACATGACATAAATTAAATCCACTGACATAACTTCTCACACATGCATCTCTAGTAGCTCTAGCAACAATGTATGAAATCACTTTGGACTCAACAGAGACTTGATAACATATTACCCTGTTTATTTGGCTTGATTTTAGCTGTGTTGTCTTTGGATCAACTCATTTGATGTCAGGAATATGACTTCTCTGCTTATTCCATATTTAATACATGTGTTAGGTATTTTAAGAGGCAAGATTATTAAATACTAAAGGTCAAAGGATTAATTATACTTTATTATACTACACTAGTGACCCGGTGCATGAAATTCGTGCACATTAAAAGGGGATTAGTTAGAGGAAATAATTTAATATTGCTATTTGCCCTTTCTCTATAATAGAAGTGTCAGAGATGAAAGAAAATTAGTGAAATGTATATGAAAATCTTCCTCCTGTTGGAGTCTAGGACTCACCAGAGGACACAGAGTCAAGCCCCCACCCACCCACATGCACCTCAAAATCCCATGAGACCCAGACCCGGCTATTCCCCCTTTCCTCCCCCCCACCCTCACCCCCGCATTGGGCTAGATCCAAACCCAGCCAATCCCACTCTTGACAAGCCCTGCTGGGTAGGAGGTGTAGCCTCAGGTCCCCTGGCCCAGTGCCAGGATGGGAGGGGGTGGCCTGTGGTCCCCCAGTGCAAACTGGGACAGGGGGTATGCCTTGAGTTCCTCTGTAAAGCCCCACCAGGTGGAGGACATGGCCTGAGATCCCCTGTCAAGCCCTGCTGGGTGGGGGGCATGGCCTGAGGTCCCCCGTCAATCCCTGCCAGGCAGGGATGGGGGCACAGCCTCAGGTCCCTTGTTAAGCTCCACTGGATGGGGAGCAGCCTGAGTTCCCCTGACCCAGCAAGCCCCGCTGGGGGGTGGCATGCCCTGAGGTCCCCTGTCAAGCCCAGCCAGGCAGAGGGGAGCAGCCTGAAGTCCCCTTAGCCCAGCACCAGGATGGGAAGTGCACCTTGAGGTCCCCTGTCAAGCATTGATGGGTGGGGGGCGTGGCCTGAGGTCCCCTGTCAAGCCCTCCCAGGCAGGGGGAGCAGCCTGAGGTCCCCTAGCCCAGCACCAGCACAGGAAGTGCACCTCGAGGTCCCCCATCAAGCCTCCCAGGGTGGGGATGTGGCCTCAGATCCCTGGCCTGGCACTGGGGCAGGGGGTGTGGCCTGAGATTCCCCAGCCTGATACCAGGACAGGGAATGCAGCCTGAGGTCCCCTGTCAAGCCCCACAGGGGCGGGGGACAGTGTAGCCTCAGGTCCCTGCTGATTGCTTGTTAAGGCTCCTTATGGGAACTTGGCCTCAGCTGTGGGTGCAGCCATCTTTGTGATGGAGTGATGATCAATTGGCATATTCCCTCTTTATTAGATAGGATTAGCGTCAATACATTCAAACCAAAAGACTGTTAGGTAGATTTATTTTTATATAAGCATGTTTATTTTGATCAGATGTTTTAACTTGGAAGTGAAAGAAATACATTTATGAGATGTTTTATAATATGTGTAAATATAGAACTGTATTTATTATTACAGTAAAGATTCAGTAATACAAAGGACCATGATAATAAACCATGTACAGTGGCATATTCTTCCATATATATTGTTTCTCTACCCATTTTCTTTAAATTCATTAACTGTATATAATATATGTAAATGTATAGTACTTGTAAATAGATTCCAAACTTGCTTTTCTATTGGGTACAAAATAAAAAAAATTTGTAATAAAGTGTGTGACTATAAAAGAAAATATTTTTAAATCTTTTATTGAGCCCATAGGCAAATATGTGGTCTCCTATATGTTGTTGACTTCTAATGTGTAAAGTACACTTGCTGTCTAAGTACACCTCAATATGTTAGATATTTTGGACTTACCTTAAGAAGTAAATCTTTCACAAGAACGAAAAAAAATGTCTTTCTGTTTTAACTGTGATTGATAAGCCATTTGTCATGACAAATGACTCGGTGAAGCTGATTGTCCCAGGGATAGTTTGGATTTCATAGCCAGAACCTAATTTCTTGTACAATGTGAAAAGAAAAAAAAATAGAAATATATAAATACCAAATCAACCTTTAAATTATTTAATATGAATATGGTTTTTTATAAAATGTTCCTTTAAAGAAAACATATCGCTTTTTCTCTTATTCTCTAGTGAGGTGACAGCAGACCCACCGTGGCTCACTTCTTTCCTATAATGTTTCTAAAGAGCCAAAGCAGCCTCGTGTAGATTTCTTGTTGCTTCTTCTACCCTAAGCCCTTCCTTTGTTTCACTGTCCCCAGCTTTAATAAGCATACTAGCAAAATAAAAAAATTAAAATTACATATATTATATCCTTTATAAAAAAAGGATATGTAAATTGGCCCTAATATGTGGAATGACCGTTAGCTGTCATGCTCACTGACCACCAGGGCTCAGAAACTCAACACAGCAGCACTGTTAAAGATGTCCAACTAACGGCTTAGGCCCGCTCCCCAGTGGGCCTAAGCCTTTAGTCAGACATCCCCTAAAGGCTCCCGGGCTGCCTGAGAGATGTCTGACTGCCAGCTTAGACCCAATTCCTTGAAGAGCAGGCCTAAGCCGGCAGGTAGACATCCCCCGAGGGGTCCCAGACTGCAAGAGGGCACAGACCAGGCTGAAGGACTCCCTCTCCAAGTGCACAAATTTTTGTTCACTGGGTTTCTAGTATATATATGGAATACAGATGCTGTATTATAAAATTTTACACTTGAAACCTATATAATTTTATTAACCAATAAATTCAATAAAAATCAAAATAAAATTTTAAAATATTACTTATGTAATACTGTCAATAAAGATTTTTTAAAAGTTATTATTCAGCACCAAAAAAAAAAAAAAAGCCACACCATGTTCCATGACCATGTCAAGGTCAAAACATAAGGACATGAAACTCCCAGGGCATAAGGAAATACACTGCTCCCCTTCAGTTTCTATTCCCCAAAACATAAGATATGAAATGATTTTTATAAACACTTTGGGCCAGACCCTCCCAGCTTCAACAGTGTTTCCTGCTCTCCCTTTACAGGTTAGAAAATAAAACCATCGAGTACTGGTTGGAGGCCCAGTATTATTATTAAGACCAACCCATATTTACTAAGGTCCCTCAGGGCACCTAGCACTGAGTTTCGCACCATCCATCAGATACTAGTATAACCACATGCCTCAATCTAACCTAGTTAACAGGCATCCAATGGATTCTAGTGTTGACACTTGGTTTGTCTTCAGCTGAAACAAGGGCTATAAGACAGTCTCATTCCTCTTACTCTAATTCCTCTTAGCCCACATAGCAAATACGAAAGTTGTCTCCAAAGCAATAGATTTCAGTTTTTCCTTTCAACATATTTGCTTTTGGGTGTCCAAAGTTAGGAACATGTCATGGAAGCCCACCCCTTTCTCTCACACTCAAGAAAATAAGTCAGTTAAATACTTTTCTAGCCTGGCTGGTGTGGTTCAGTGGTTGAGCATTGACGTATGAACCAGGGGGTCACAGTTTGATTCCCAATCAAGGCACATGCCTGGATTGCGAGTTCTATCTCCAGTAGGGGGCGTGCAGGATGCAGCCAATCAATGATTCTCTCTCATCATTGATGTTTCTATCTCTCTCCCTCCCATGTTTTCTGAAATTAATAAAAATAATTTTAAATAATTTTTAAAGAGGGAAAAAAATAAATGCACTCAAATTTATTTATTTAAAAATCCCTAAACTCTGTTGCTCTGTTAGGAAAATTTAGTTATACTACAACTCACACCAAATACTGCTCTATTAAGTGTCTACTAAAGGCTCTCCACTACAATACAGTAAATCAGAATGACTGGAATTACACCCACAAATAAATAAATCTACAATGAGAAGGAGAAAAGATATATAACATTGACTGACTGATGAGCAGCAAAGACAAAAAATAAATAAATCTAAAGAATATAGAATGGTGGGCAAGCCTAGAATAAGTGTTTAATAATTTTTTATGCTTTCAAAACTGGCTTCATTCACCAACACATCTTGCGTGCCTATTATGGACAGTGTTCTTTGCACACGGGATAACAAGACAAGGTCTGGACTTTGCATTCCAGTGAACAAGAGACAGACAATAAGCAAATATAAATAATGAAACCCTGAAAGAAAGATAAAGAAAATGAATCTGAATGGCATAACCGTGATAGGCATGTTACTTTAGATACAGAGGTCAAGAAAGATCTCTCAGGAAAGGCACCTGTTAAACTAAAATCTTATTTAAAAAGGAACTACCTTTGCTTTAACATTCAACCAGTTCCATCAGTAAAACTCACCATTGTTAGCCCCTCTGTTCATATGTCACTTACAACAAACTGTTTTGAGTGGCATTCTAATGTAAAAAATGTACTAAGTGGCTATAACACATGTTTTTTCTCACAAGTGTTACTGGGGAAAACCATTCTTATACGAAATAGAAAATATATTTTCATTTTGTTTTGGCCAAAAGTAGAAAAACATGGCAGTAAAAGGTAATAAAATTAGCAACACCCTGTTCATTCAGAACTAAAAAAGCTCTAATATCTGAAAAAATAACAGTCTTGCGTGTTTTGTTAATCTGATCATTACTTGCAGCTCAGGGGCCTAATTAACTTCAATGGGGCTCACGTGTTTCCTTCTAGCTCCATGTGTGCTCTTTAGAATTCAGAAATTATATTTTACAGTCAACTTTGTCAGGGAAAGAGAATATCTCTCTCCAAGCCACTAAACATCAACAATTTTCTCCCTTAGGCTACAGAGGCCTTGAAGTACATTTAGGTTGGAGTAGCATTTCCCTGTAAGTGAAGTGGTTGGGGGTTCTGTAACCAAACCCCTGCTTCCATATCCTTTTTGTGGACATTTCTGAAGACATTGAACTCAGATTCTACACTGACTCATGTATCTCAAACACACGTTCTAGCATGTTTGGTCCTTGAAGCCAATTGGGTGAGAGAATAACAAAGCTTTAGCTTATCTGGATTCAGAAACTGGTGAAAAAAATAGATGTGATGAGCCGGGAAGCATTGTAGAATATGGGTTTCTTCAACTCTAGTCACCTGAGGACATGACTTCTGTTCTGGTTACTACATTTTAAGTGGGACAAGAAAAACATGCCACTTCATGAAGACAATGAGTCTAATGATATTGGGTAGGAAAATAATAACTCACCAAAAAGTAATTGAGAAAAAACAAAATGTTTCACCTGAAGAAAAAAGTCCAAAGAGAAACATTTGAAATATTTGAATAATTGAAATTTATTTATTGCCTTCTTAAATACCAGTCCATAGCAGACCAAAGAATAAAATGGTTAAGCCCAAGGGTTTGCTACCAGACAGACCTGCATTCAAATACTAGTATTATTACCACCTTACTACCTACCCAGCCTCACTGTCTCCTGTGTGAAAAGAACACCAGTCTCATAGGGGTGAGAGTATTAATAACTCAATGTGTATAAAGTTCTTACCACAACACCTGGAACACAATAAATCTATATATATAAAAGCCTACGTGACCATTACCACAGGTCAACTGATTGCTATGATGACGCACTGACTACCAGGGGGCAGATGCTCAATGCAGGAGCTGCCCCTTGGTGGTCAGTGTGCTCCGACAACCAACCTCCCATGCTCTGTCTCGTATTGCCCCAATTGGCCCTGATCGCTGACCAGGCTGAGGGATCCCACCCATGCACGAATTTGTGCACTGGGCCTCTAGTATTTAATAAATGGTTACTGGTTTTGCCCTTTCTCAACAACCCTGTGACATGAGCAAAGCAGGAGGTGCCATTTTGCACATGAAGAAATTGAAAGTAAAAGTCATAGGTGACATCTAAGGTCAAAGATGAGGAGCTAGGATTAAAACTTGGGTTTTATTTAATAGAACTTGAAAGGCAGTCATGGAATAAGATGAATTGCTCTTTCCATGAATAAGAACTAGTTGGTGAATGATTCAAAAAGACAGAGTTGAGCTTAATCTAAGCAAGATTCATTCAGCATATGTCTTGGATATCAAAGAAAATCTATTATTGTGAGTGAGAAGCCAGATCAAATGATAGCTAACTTCTCAATTCTCAATGTTTTAAATGAATTATTGTTGTGTTAGTCTTCCTGGAAGCTGTGATGTTGTGATTGATAATAAGAAATACCTATTTGGTTTTGGTCCCCTTTCATGGCACAGAACTCATAAAATCATTTGAATTTTCAAAGTGATGAGAGCATGGAAGGTGTCTCTTGTTATGATAATGAGGTAAATTTTGGGAAATCCCAAGGTCACCTATGATTGCCAGGGAACCAACCCTGGAGTAGAGGTTGGAACTTTCAGTCTCACTCACTCCTCCATCCATCCCATTCCATCCCCAACCTCCAGAAAGGGGAGAGGAGCTGGAGATTGAGTTTAATCACCGTTTCCAAGCCTTCACCATTCATGCCCATGTAATGAAGCCTCCATAAAAAAATAAAGGAGAGAGGAGGGAGAAAATGGCGTCGCAGTAGATGGATGCCTCTGGAGCTTTGTCGCTGGGCAGAGAGAGAGAGAGCGGCTGAGAGTTGCACTGGGAGTGTTTGTTGGCAAGCTGGGAGTCAGTTGTCCTCCAGGAGAAGGTGGAGAACTGCTGGAAGGGGCTCTCCCGGCCAGGCAGCCCCACTGCCAAGAGGCTTTTGTTGGCCAGAGCCACCAGCGCGAACATGGAGCCTGAGCCATCTTGCAGTGGGAGGTGGATGTCTGCGGCGGTCTGAAGCCTTCGGCTGGGCACCCATCGAGCAGCCAGGGACCCGGGGACCCGGAACTCTGCTCTCCAATCGGCGCAGACACGCGGCTGAATCAGAGATCCACAGAGCACACAGACAGGTCAGATTGTGCCTGAGATAAGGGGGAGGTAGATGTCTGCCGAGACCTGAAAGCTGCGGCTGACGGAGGCACCCACAGAGCAGCCAGGACCCAGAGCGCGACTTCCCAGGCGGCACGGACACGAAGGCACGAAGGCGGCGGATTCGGAGATCCACGCGGAGCAAGGAAGGGTCAGATCCCCCCCCCTCCCCACCCCAACCCCTTTTTGTCGTCTCCTCTGTTTCTCCTTGTTAACGCGTCGTCGTTTTTTTTTGTTTTTTTTTTTTCTGGGGCAGAGGGACAACCTGGGAGTTACTACAGTGTCCAGGCTGCAAAACCCCCACAAACTGACTTTGAGAACCACAGAGTAGCAGGATCTGAGCACAGCCTAGAGAGGTCCTGTGCTTTGTCTCAGAGATCAATTCCGAAACACTGCCACCCAGTGGATGACGCACAAATTGACTCTGGCATAACCACAAAAGAATAGAGAGATTAAAACACCAAGAGGGGAACACAGGGAGCTGCAGTGCCTTCCCTGCTCGGAAACAGGTGTGCCAAGAAGAATAATAGTGGAAGTGAAGGATCATTCTATTTTTCTTCTTTTTTTTTTATTTTTCCTTTTTTCTTTTTTCTTTTTTTTTAATTTTTAATTTTTTATTTTTCATTTTCACATATTTTAATTAAAAGAATATTTTTTTTCTTTCCACCTCAATTGATTTTACCTTTATAATTATTACAGTTTTGTTTTAAACTAGTATTATTAATTACTACTAGTACCTAACTGTTTTGTTTTCTCTTTATTTTATTTTGGGCTTAGAGTTCTACATTCTATTTTCATCTTTCCTTTAGCATAATTTTACTCCAACTCAACTCTACCTTTATGCCAACACTTTCCTCCTAACTTTCCCCATTTTGTTGTCTTGTTTTTCTTTCCCTTTTCCAACTTTAGATTCTCCCTATTTTTCTCTTTGCCTGGTTAAAATCTCACCCCATTTATATATCTAATTTCAAATCCCCTACTACAAGTCCACACAAACCTCTCTCTTCTTGTCTTCACTAGCCAAAAAGTTGTTTTTTCTCTATGTCCTTTTGTTGCTATTTGCCTGAAAAGTGATTATATTGATTTTTTGAAATTTTTTTGTGAGATTGTTTTCGTTTATTCTACTTGTTTTATTTTGGTTTTTGCTTGCTTTGTTTTCTACCTCCCTCTTCCTTCACCTCCCTCGATACCAGTTGCTATTTGCAATTTGCCTAATTTCTAGGTACTGGTTGCTGGCCTTTATTGGGATTAGTGACTGTTCTATTGCAGTTGTCTCCTGACATCTATATTTTGTTCCTCTTTTTTCTCTTATACACTTTCCTTTCTCTCTGACTTTTTTTTCTTCCTCTTTCCTACTCCTTCTTCTCCTTTTTATTTTCTTATTTTATTTTATTTTATTGTTCATTTATTTATCTTTTTTTTTCTCACTCTCCCAATTTGATTTTGGCATTTCTTTCTTTTCTTCTTTCCTCATTTTCCTCTTCTTCTTTTTCTATTTATCCCTAATTTGTCCTTCATTGGTGGTCACCTTATTTGTGATTATTAACATCTTGAATACATTCCTACTCAGTGCCTTGTGTGCTGTACCTGGTCATGTTCTACTTTGTGCCTTTCAATCAACTTAGGAGAGAGAACTACATAACCAGACACCCGGAGAAGAAAGACCATGGGCAGAAAAAGAAACAGCCCACATAAGACAGAAGGGCAGGTTTCACCAGAAAAGGAAGTAAACGAAATAGAACCAGAAAAAAGCCTACCAGAGAAAGAGTTTAGAGAAATGATCATAATGTGGTTGAAAAGAATGGAAGAGAAATTTGACAATATGAGTAAGAGCCAAGAGGAAATGAAGAAGAACCTAGAGGAGGTGAAGAAACAGCAAGAAGAAATGCAGAATAATCAAGAAGAAATGAAAAATGACATCACTGCTATAAAGAACTCAATAGAAAGCATCAAAAGTAGACTAGACGAAGCAGAGGATCGCATCAGTGAGCTAGAAGACAGGGTAGGAAAAAATACCCAAGTTCAGCAGCTTCTAGAAAAAAAAGTTAAAAAGCAAGAGGAGAGTCTAAGGGAACTTTGGGATAACATGAAACAAAACAACATCCGCATAATTGGGGTCCCAGAAAGAGTGGAAACTGAACAAGGATTAGAGAACGTGTTTGAAGAAATAATGACAGAAAATTTCCCCAATATAGAAAAGAAAAAACCCACACAAATCCAAGAAGCTCACAGAGTCCCAAGCAAAATGAACCCCAACAAACCGACACCGAGGCACATTATAATTAAATTGGCAAACACCGACGACAAAGTAAGAATCTTAAAAGCAGCCAGAGAGAAACAGAAAGTTACCTACAAAGGAACCCCCATAAGACTAGCTACTGACTTCTCAACAGAAACTCATCAGGCCAGAAGGGAATGGAATGAAATATACAAAGTCATGCAAAGGAAGGGTCTGAATCCAAGAATACTGTACCCTGCAAGACTCTCAATCAAAATAGAAAGTGAAATCAGAAGTTTCACAGACAAAAAAGGACTAAGGGAATATATTACCACCAAACCAGCAATGCAAGAAATGTTAAAAGGTCTGCTGTAATAAAAAGAAAGAGGAAGCGAAGAAGGAACTCGGGGGTAAGGACTAAAAATGGCAACAGATTAAGTACTTATCAATAATAACTTTAAATGTACACGGATTAAATGCTCCAATGAAAAGACATAGGGTAACCGATTGGATAAGAAAACATGATCCATATATCTGCTGTCTGCAAGAAACCCACCTTAGGAAAAGAGATGCACACAGATTGAGGGTGAAGGGATGGAACATGGTATTTCAGGCAAATGGAAATGAAAAAAAAGCTGGGGTTGCAATACTTATATCTGACAAATTAGATCTCAAAGTGAAGGACATAACAAGAGGTAAAGAAGGACACTTCATAATACTAAAGGGAACAATCCAACAAGAAGAAATAACTCTGGTAAACATATATGCACCCAATATAGG
This sequence comes from Lasiurus cinereus, assembly GCA_011751065.1. Lineage (NCBI taxonomy): Eukaryota > Metazoa > Chordata > Mammalia > Chiroptera > Vespertilionidae > Lasiurus > Lasiurus cinereus. Next base: position 14,269,316 of record JAAGEH010000304.1, read on the forward strand.
AGCACCTAAATACATAAAAAAACTCTTGGAGGATATTAAGGGAGAGATTGACAGCAATACAATCATAGTAGGAGACTTTACTACCCCACTGTCACCATTGGACAAATCCTCTAAACAAAAAATCAGCAAAGAAACATCAATCCTAAATGACTCACTAGACCAGATGGAATTAATTGACATCTTCAGAACATTTCACCCCAAAGCCACAGAATACACATTCTTCTCCAGTGCACATGGGTCATTTTCAAAGATAGATCATATGTTGGGTCATAAGAAAAGTCTCTTCAAATTCAAGAAGATAGAAATCATATCAAGCATTTTCTCAGACCACAGTGGCATAAAACTGGAAATCAACTATAATAAAAACAATAGAAAGAAATCAAACACATGGAGACTAAACAGCATGCTTTTAAACAACGACTGGGTAACCAGAGAGCTCAAGGAAGAAATAAAAAACATCATGGCAACAAATGCCAATGACAACACAACAATACAAAATTTATGGGACAGAGTGAAAGCAGTTTTGAGAGGGAAGTTCATAGCCCTACAAACCTATTGCAAAAAACAGGAAACAATGGTAATAAATCACCTAAACCTACAACTCAAAGAGCTAGAACGTGAGCAACAAGAAAAGCCCAGTGTACTCAGAAGGAAGGAAATAGTGAAGATCAGAGCAGAGATAAACAACTTGGAGACCAAAGAAACAATTCAAAAGATCAACAAAACAAAGAGCTGGTTCTTTGAAAGGATAAACAAGATTGATGGACCCCTAGCCAGGCTCACCAAGAAGCAAAGAGAGAAGACCCAAATAAACAAAATCTGAAATGAAAGAGGAGAAATAACAACAGACCCTGTGGAAATACAAAGGATTGTTAAAAAATACTATGAACAACTCTATTCCAACAAATTGGACAACCTGCAAGAAATGGACATTTTCCTAGAAAAATATAACCTCCCAAAACTCAATGAGGAGGAAGCCAAACATCTCAATAGTCCAATAACTATGGAAGAAATTGAAGCAGTCATCAAAAAGCTTCCAGCAAATAAAAGCCCGGGACCAGATAGCTACACAGGAGAGTTTTACCAAACATTCAAGGAAGAATTAAAACCTATCCGCCTCAGACTATTCAAAAACATTCAAGAAGAAGGAATACTACCAAACACCTTCTATGAAGCCAGCATCACCCTAATACCAAAACCAGATAAAGACAACACAATGAAAGAGAATTATAGGCCAATATCTCTCATGAACATAGATGCCAAAATCCTCAACAAAATTCTAGCAAACCGGATGCAGCAGTACATCAGAAAGATCATACACCATGACCAAGCAGGATTCATCCCAGGAATGCAGGGATGGTACAATATCCGCAAATCAATAAATGTGATACATCACATAAACAAATTGAGAGATAAAAATCACATAGTCATATCAATTGATGCAGCAAAAGCATTTGACAAAATCCAACACCCTTTCTTGATAAAAACTCTCAGCAAAGTGGGAATAGAAGGATCATACCTCAACATCATAAAAGCCATATATGATAAACCCACAGCTAACATCATACTCAATGGGCAAAAACTAAAACCATTTCCCCTAAGAACAGGAACAAGACAGGGATGCCCACTCTCACCTCTCCTGTTCGACATAGTACTGGAAGTATTAGCCATTGCAATTAGACAAAAGAAGAAATAAAAGGCATCCAAATTGGAAAAGAAGAAGTAAAGCTGTCCTTATTTGCAAATGACATGATATTGTACATAAAAAACCCAAAGGACTCCATTCCAAAACTAATTGAATTAATTAATGAATTCGGCAATGTAGCAGGATACAAAATTAATGCTAAGAAGTCTGTGGCATTTCTATACACTAATAGTGAAATTAAAGAAAGAGAAACTAAAAAAGCAATCCCATTTACCATCGCACCAAAAAAATTAAGATACCTAGGAATAAACCTAACTAAAGAGGTAAAAGACCTTTATGCGGAAAACTACAGGACACTGAAAAAAGAGATAGAGGAAGATGTTAACAGATGGAAGAGCATACCATGCTCATGGATTGGGAGAATCAACATCATTAAAATGTCCATACTACCCAAAGCAATCTACAGATTCAATGCACTATCCATTAAAATACCAACGACATATTTCACAGACCTAGGAAGAATTCTTCATAGATTCATCTGGAACAAAAAAAGACCACAGATAGCTACAGCAATTCTGAGAAGGAAGAATAAAGTAGGTGGGATCTCAATACCAGACTTCAAGCTATACTACAAAGCAACTGTTCTCAAAACAGCCTGGTACTGGCACAAGAACAGACATATAGACCAATGGAATAGAATAGAGAACCCAGATATCCACCCAAACCACTATGCTCAATTAATATTAGACAAAGGAGGCATGAACATTCAATGGAGCCAAGATAGCCTCTTCAATAAATGGTGTTGGGAAAATTGGACAGATACATGCAAAAAATTAAAACTGAACCACCAACTTACACCAAATACAAAAATAAACTCAAAATGGATACAGGACTTAAACATTAGAAAGAAACCATAAGAATACTAGAGGAATCCACAGGCAGCACAATCTCAGATATATGCCGAAAGAACTTCTTCACTGATACTGCTCCAAAGGCAATGGAAGCTAAAGAAAAAATAAACAAATGGGACTACATCAAAATAAAAAGCTTTTGCACAGCAAAAGAAACCATCAACAAAACAACAAGAAAGATCACTGTATGGGAGGACATATTTGCAAATGTTATCACTGATAAAGGTTTAATCTCCAAAATCTACAGCCAACTTATACAACTTAATAAAAGGAAGATGAAGGATCCAATAAAAAAATGGGCAATGGACCTAAATAGAACCTTTTCAAAAGACGACAGAAGGAAGGCCAAGAGACACATGAAAACATGTTCAAAGTCATTAATCATCCGAGAGATGCAAATCAAAACGACAATGCAATACCATCTTACACCTGTCAGAATGGCAATCATCAACAAATCAACAAACGACAAGTGTTGGCGAGGATGCGGAGAAAAAGGAACCCTTGTGCACTGCATTCCTTGGTGGGAATGCAGACTGGTGCAGCCACTGTGGAGAACAGTGTGGAGTTTCCTCAAAAAACTAAAAATGGATCTCCCATTTGACCCTGTAATCCCACTCTTAGGAATTTATCCTAAGAAATTACAAACACCAATCAGAAAGGATTTATGCACCCCTATGTTCATAGCAGCACAATTTACAAGAGCTACAATTTGGAAACAGCCTAGGTGCCCATCAGCAGATGAGTGGATCAGAAAACTGTGGTACATCTACACAATGGAATTCTATGCTGCCATTAAAAAGAAGGAATTCTGGAGAGAATCCAAGATGGCGGCATAGGTAAACACCTACACTGCTGCCTCACACAACAATTTCAAAACTACAACTAAAAGACAGAACGGACATCATCCAGAACCACAGGAAAGCTGGCGGAGTGTAAGTTCTACAGCTAGAAGGAGAGAGAGGGGCTCACGGAGACCCAGAGGAGCTGCAAAAAGCCGAGGTACTGAGACGCGTGCTGAGAGAGCGGGTGCCAGAGTACCTGGCTGGCTTTCTCTGGCAGGAGGGAAATGGAGACTCCCAATGGCATTGAACCCCTTATTTTACGATACTAAACCCCAGATCCAGCCGAAACTCATACGGGGGGAGTTTGGACTGTGAAAAGGGAGAGGTGCACGGAAATTTAGGGGAGTCACAGAAGATCAGGTTCGGTCTCGCACGCGCACGGTGCTGCGTGCAGGACAGATTGCTGATTGAGCCACTGGCTTTTGCGAGTGGGCGGGAGACAGATCCTCCAAACTGTGCCATTTCTGACTCCACTAAGCCCCTGTTTCGGGCGAAACCCTGGGGACCTAGACTCATGTGGTCCTAGTGCACAGGGGAGCTGGAAAGGCAGCGGTTAGAGGCACTGCAGGTGCGTGCACAAGGACCGCTCCAGGGATTACCCAGTCACGTGAGACTCAGGGACTGTGGAGGGCGGGGCCGACTGGAAGGCAAGGCGGTCCCTTAAGCCCTGAGACTCCACCCATCCCAAGCTCAACAGAGGCTTCTTCGGTTTTGCGTCTGGTATCATAAGGCTGAATCCAACACAGAAGTTTCCCTGGCATAGTGAAAATGCCGAGACAAGGGAAGGGATCACAAACAAAAGAAATGGAGGGAAAAAAACGACTGGATATAGAGTTCAAAACCACGCTTATAAGGTTTTTCAAGAATATGCTAGAAAAATTGGATAAATTTAGTGAGACCCAAGAGGAGATGAAAAAGGACCAACTAGCGATGCAAAAGAGCCAACTAGAGATGGAAAAGGTCCAACTAAAGATGATAAAGGACCAAATAGAAATTAAACATACACTGACTGAAATAAAAAATATTATACAGAGTCCTAACAGCAGACTAGAGAAAGGCAAGAATCAAGTAAAAAAATTTGAAATATAAAGAAGCAGACAACATTCAACTGGAAAAGCAAGAGAAAAGAATCCAAAAATGTGAACATAATGGAAGGAGACTCTGGGACAGCTTTCAGCGTACCAACCTCAGAATTGTGTGGGTGCCAGAAGAAGAGAGAGAGCAAGATACTGAAAACCTGTTTAAAGAAATAATGACTGAAAACTTCCCACATCTGGTAAAAGAAATAGACTTACAAGTCCAGGAAGCACACAGAACCCCATATAAAAGGAATCCAAAGAGGACCACACCAAGACACATCATAATTAAAATACCAAGAGCAAAAGACAAAGAGAGAATTTTAAAAGCAGCCAGAGAAAAACAGTTAATTACCTACAAGGGAGCACCCATATGACTGTCAGCTGATTTCTCAACAGAAACAAGGCAGGCCAGACGGGAGTGGCAAGAAATATTCAACGTGATGAATAGCAAGACCCTACAACCAAGAATAATCTATCCAGCAAAGCTAACATTCAGAATTGAAGGGCAGATAAAGAGCTTCACAGATAAGAAAAAGCTAAAGGAGTTCATCAACTCCAAACCAGTATTATATGAAATGCTGAAAGGTACTCTTTTAGAAGAGGAAGAAGAAAAAGGTAAAAGCCAAAAAATTATGAACAACAAATACATATCTATCAACAAGTGAATCTAAAAATCAAGTGAATTAAAAATTTGATCAACAGAATAAACTGGTGAATATAATAGAATCAGGAGCACAGAAAGGGAGTGGACTGATAATTCTCAGGGGGGAAAGGGTGAGGGGTGTACAGGGAGAGACTGGACAAAAATCATACACCTATGGATGAGATCAATGGAAGGGAGCTAAGGGCAGAGGGAGGGGTGGGAGCTGGGTGGAGGGGTGCTATGGAGGGGAAAAAGGAGAAACAAATGTAATAATCTGAATAATAAAGATTTAATTTAAAAAAAAAAAAAAGGAAGGAGAAACATCATGACTGCCTAACCCTGG
>JAAGEH010000304.1:14274878-14357390 GCA_011751065.1 Lasiurus cinereus
GGATAATAAAGAACATTATAAACTGATGAACAAAAGGATAGATACAGAAATAGTAAAGCTTCAAACAGACTGTGAAATTACAGCAGGAAGATTAAAGTTAGGTGAGGTAGATAAGAGATCAATCAAAGGACTTGTAGGCATGCATATAAGCATAACCAATGAACATAGACACTGGGGGGTTGGGGTATGCCTGGGAGGGAGGGGGGACAATGGGGAAATATGTATAAAAAATTAATTTTAAAAAAGCCAAAAAAAGATTAAAAATAATAATAATAAAAAATAAATAAAGGAGAGATTTGAAAAGCTTCCTGGTTGGTAAACATGTGGAGATGAGAGAAGTGACACATTTGGAAAGAGCATGGAAGCTCTCTGCCCTTTCCCTATACTTTGCCTTATGCATCTCTTCCATCGGTTTGTTTCTAAGCTATATCCTTTTTTATAATAACCTGATAATCTAGTAAGTAAACTGTTTCTCTGAGCCAAAACCAGTCTGGGTCAGTAGATAGAGTGTCAGCACTGAAGGGTCCCAGGTTTGATTCTGGTCAAGAACATGTACCTTGGTTATGGACACATCCCCAGTAGGGAGTGTGCAGGAGGCAGCTGATTGATGTTTCTCTCTCATTGATGTTTCTAACTCTCTATCTCTTTCCCTTCCTGTCTGTAAAAAATCAATAAAATATATTTTTTAAAATGTTTCTCTGAGTTCTGTGAGCCACTCTAGCAAATTAATTGAACCAAGGAGGGGTTTTTTGGAACAGCCATCTACATCCAGTTTGTCAGATGCACAGGTAACAACCTAGGACTTGCAACTAGCATCTGAAGAGGTAGTGGGAGGAACCATACATTGGAATCAGTGTCAGAATTGTAGAAGAAATTTTAGAGATTTAGTAAATTTCTGAGAAAGGCAGTAAAATCTTTTTTTTTTTTTAATATTGGCCAAGTTTTGTTTTGTTTTTATTGATTTCAGAGAGAACGGGAGAGGGAGAGATAGAAACATTGATAAGATAATCATTGATGGGTTGCCTCCCATAATGGGGACCGAGCCCGAAATTCAGACATGTTCCCTGACCAGAATCAAATTGTGACCTCCTGGTTCATGGGTCAACCACTGAGCCACACCAACTGGGCAAAGGCAGTAAAATCTTAAATCAACATCATGAAAACTAGAGCACATAGCTGTGTGTCATGACTAATGGGCATTCAGTCAGTCCATTCAGTGATGATGAAAGATAAAGACTTGTGCCTTAAATTTGCCCCTTCTTAGAGACTTCAGCTCTGGACCACCTCTGATTCTTCCATAAAGCTACTGAAGAAATACTATCAACTCTCCAATGTTATATTGTTACTGGCAGTGTTGGCATCGAAATTGGATCTTGGTTCTTGAGTTCAGCAAAGAGAATTCTGAGGCAAGAACTCAAACTATAAAGGAAAGTTTAGCTGGCAGTTGTGGCTCAGTTGTGAGCATCAACCCAACCTATGAACCAGAATGTCACAGTTCAATTCCTGGTTAGAGCACATGCTCTGGTTGTGAGTTTGATCCCCAATAAGCAGCCAATTAAGGCTTTTCTCTCATCATTGATGTTTCTATCTCTCTCCCTTACTCTCTGAAATCAATATCTATACTAATAGAAGGGTAATATGTTAATTAGATCAGGAGACCTTCCAGACATCCTTCTGGACAAAGCCATGGTGGTGGGCCGAGGCAGAGGCAGTTAGGGCAAACAGGCTGGCAGGGGAGGGCAGTTGGGGGTGAGCAGGCCAGCAAGGGGGGCAGTCGGGGGCAAGCAGGCTGGCAAAGGGGGCAGTTGGGAGCAAACTGGCTGGTGGAGGTGTCAGTTGGGGCAAGCAGGCCAACAGGGGGGCAGTTGGGGACAGTTCAGGCCAGCAGGGGTGGGCAATTGGATGCAATCAGGCCAGCTGGGGTGGGGAGTTGGGGGCGATCAGACCAGCAGGGGGAGGGCAGTTGGGTTTGATCAGGCCGACAGGCAGAATGGTTAGGTGTGATCAGGCAGGCAGGCAGGCAGGCAGGCATATGAGCGGTTAGGAGTCAGTGGTCCCAGATTGCAAGAGGGATGTCGACTGCTGGTTTATGCCCAGTCCTGGCAGTTGGACATTCCCCTAGGGGTCTCAGATTGGAGAGGCTGGTTGAAGGACACCCCATCCCTCTGTGCATGAATTTCGTGCGCCTGGCACTAGTGTGTGTGTATGTGTGTACTGAATAGCCAAATTATTATGACCACCCCATCAACACTTTGTTGGGCCACCTTTTGCCTTCAATACTGCAGCAATTCTTTTTGGCATGACACAAGATGTTGAAAGGTGATGCGAGGAATCTGAAACTATGCCTGATGAATAGCACTGTCTGATTCTGTGAGATTTGATGGTTGTAGAACCAGTTGCCTGATGGCTCTTTTAACTTCGTCCCACAAATGTTCAATTGGATTGAGATCTGGTGATTGTGGGGGCCATCTAAGCAAGGTAACGTCTCCCTCATGTTCTTAAAAACACTCTTGCACAATACGAGCACTGTGGTATGGTGCATTGTCTTGTTGGAAGAAGACATCTCTATTGGGATTATGCCATCAACAAGATAGGATGAACTTTATCAGCAATGATATTTAGGTATGTTGTGCTATTCAGACGTTGTTCCACACAAATTTAAGGGCCCAAATCGTGCCGGGAAAACATGCCCCAAATCATAACACTGCCCCCACCAGCTTGAAGGGTTGTACTCATGCATGTGGGGTGCATGCTTTCATGCTGTTTCCATGAAATTCTCACCCCTTCAACAACTTCTATTGCTACCAATTGACCAACTCTATTCTGTAATTTTTCTCTAAGTCATAGCTTTATTTATAACTTGGTATTATTCATGACTTTAGCACACTGTCCCCTCAAAGGGACCAAACCTCCCCAAGGTTTCAGTTTAGGACCCTCACTACTATTGCCCTGCCCTTTTCTGTAGCTTCCACTCCAACTCTGGAAGGGAAAGAATTAGATTGTTCATTGTCCTTGTGGGGCAAGGCTTTGGGGGATAGGCCATTTCAGGTCACTGACCAGACAATGAATAGGCTAACTCTTGGTCACATGATTCCATATGATTCATTTACTGACAGTGACGAGAGGGAGGAATCAGGGTCACATGGTCAAAACCTTGACCATCTATGCTTAAGGAACCAATCAGGGTCACCTTCCTGTACAGGCAACCACGGGTAAGGATCTTTTAGAAGTCTGTAGGCTCTTGATTGGCCTGTTCTGTATATGTGACTAATTTTAATTTTCCTTACCAAGGGAGACAGATTGGAGATACGTACTTGTCCAGTTCAGTCATGCGCCATATTTGTAGTTGCTTCCTAGCCACAATTCCTATTAAATTCTCCATGGCTTAAATCAGATCAATCAGATACTCTTGCCAAAGGACTTGGAATTAGGACACTAAGATGATCTAAGTCAGATGATGATGGGATGGGTACTTAAACTAAAAGATCAAACAAAATTTTGGCTAGCACTCACACCATGAAAAGCCAAAATTATATGTACATTTGTTTTTGGTTTTGTTTTTATATATTTTATTGATTTTTTACAGAGAGGAAGGGACAGGGATAGAGAGTTAGAAACATCGATGAGAGAGAGACATAGATCAGCTGCCTCCTGCACACCCCCACTGGGGATGTGCCTGCAACCAGGATACATGCCCTTGACCGGAATTAAACCTGGGACCTTTCAGTCTGCAGGCCAACGCTCTATCCACTGAGCCAAACCGGTTTCGGCTACATTTAAATTTTGAGAGGGCCTGGCCAGATAGCTCAGTTGATTAGAGCATCGTCCCAGGCAGGGCACATAAAAGAATCAACCAATGAATGCATAAATAAGTGCAACAACAAATCAGGAAGTCTGTGTGTGTGTCTGTTTCTCTCTAAAATCAACTAAAAATTTTAAAAAGCATCTACCAGATTATTTTTTTAAGTTTGTGAAGCAGAAATAGCCCTTCTGTAGAGAAGAGAAAAAAAATGTAGCAAGCAGAAAGGAGGAAAGCAGTTGACTTTCTGAAGTTGACTTTCTGAAAAGTTCCATCTCCTGGGAACTTTCTTGTTCTTAGAGATCTCCATCATGTTGATTGTTATATGTCTTCAACTGACCCCCTTTTTCACTCAAGCTAATGCGAAGGGCTTTTTGTTCTGGTTTTTGTCACTCATAAGCAAGTCCTTTTCAATTAAAATGCCTACCTCCACTGTCCAAAATTCTATTAAGATAGGTCATTTATCCTCTCTATAGGAAATATCAGTGTGAGGATGGAATACTTCCAGGAGTTTAACTATAATAGAGCTTCCTTACATGGAAGGAACATCAGGAGGGAGAACATGACTTCTCCCCATACTCTTCACTATGTTTTCTTCTTTTAATTCAGTTCTTTAGGTTAAACCAGAAGGGCTGTGAGCAACCAGAAACATGGCTGTCCCCTCAAGGGAGGATATCAGCTGAGTATCTAGATAGTTTTATTCTCAACTTCATATAGCATTTCCCTCTACCCCCCAAATCACAATTCCTTCCTGGGAACGGTGAGGACAGGAGATTTGATCTCTAGAAGACTCTGTGATGCCATGTATTCTAAGAGAACTGGTCTTTTCTCAGTTTTCAAATGACCCAGACTTGCTTAATACCCATGCAGTCCTCATAAAAACATACATTCATCTGCGGACACAGCCTCTATAAACCTCAGTAATCTGCCATGGTCAAAATATGTTGCTGAAGGCTCAAACCTCACATTGGATTTGAAGGGTTCCAATAAACAGCACCCTTTCTCTTAGCCCAAATTCTAAATAAGTGAGAAAAAAATAAGGCAAGCATGATCAACCTAGCACATTTTTCTAATCATAAACTTAACATTGCAGACCATGGTTTAAAAACCTCAGCAAGTGAGCTTCCCAGAGTTAGCCATATTCTTTTCTAAGGCTCTACAGCATTGGCTGAACACATGGAGACCAGGCTCTCTATAGTTTCTCCATGGAACAGCAGAATTGATAGTTCCCAGTTCCAAAAAAATTTTTTAAAGCTTTATTTTTAAAAAAATATTTTTATTGATTTCAGAGAGGAGAGGGAGAGATAGAAACATCAATGATGAGAATCATTAATTGGCTGCCTCCAGCACTTCCCCCACTGAGGATCAAGCTCGCAACTCAGGCATGTGTCCTGATCAGGAATCAAACCATGACCTCCTGGTTCATAGGTTGACGTTCAACCATTGAGGCACACTGGCCGGGCTTACTTCCAAATTTTTTGGAAAGGGATTAGGGGTTACCCAAGCAGGCCAGATGCCTCTCCCAAATTCACTAATAAAATATATCATTCTTAGAAACATTTCGTTGAGCAACTACATTAATGATTTTGAAAGTCTGGTCCCTAAGAAACTGTTAGAAATCACATTCTCAGGCTTTACTTCAGACCTACAGAATCAAAACTCTGAAGATGGAGCCCAGCTGTGTGTGTTTTAATGAGCCAGGGGATTCTGATGCAAGCTCAAGTCAGAGGACTGCATTCTACTGCCCACAGGAGCTTGGTATTAATGAGGAATTGAGCTATCACCCCTAGGGCAAGGGAGAATAGGAGACAAAAGAAAAAATAGTAATCCTGAGAGTAGACAAAAGCAGAGTGGTGGAGGTAAACAGGAGAAAATTTATATTCAAATTAAAGAAAAATGACTGAAAATGTTGACTAAAGCTTTGACCTCTCTGCTTTTAAGAGAAATATTTATAGAACATTGTAGACATCTCTTTGTTTACATTTTTCTATAATTTGTGTAGTATACATTTAGATTAATTCAATCATTTAGTAAATATGCATTGAGTGGTTCCTTTGAGGAGGAATACAACATAGTGGTTGAACATTCAGATTCATACGTCAGGTGGCCCATTCAAATCCCAGCTCTAACCCTAAACAGTTGTGTGACCTTCGGCAAGTTTCTTTACTAGCCTTCCTCAGAGTGCTCATCTATAAAATGGGGTTAATAAAATACCCACAATATACCACATCCATCAACAAAGTTCATTTTCCAATTAACTGTAAAAATCAAAAGCAAAATGGAACATGGAGATTAGAAAAGGTTTCCTTTGCATTGAAGAGATCTGCAGGTCATGTGTATCTGATACTTATCTGATCAATTCCTCAAATTTTAAAATTCTATCCCATAGCTTGATATTTTGTTTAAAACTTGCTAACCACTGAGAGGTTTACTGAAAGCAACAATGAGGATGTGGGCCACAAAAAGGAGGAAGAAAACTTTTTCTTTCAATTTTAAGTTTATGGACAATGGGATGTAAAATGGTTTGTTGGGTTGGTTATATGCTTGCTTCACTGTGGGGCATTGCATCAAGATGTCTAGAGTTGATTAAGAAGTAAGTGGCATCACCTGAAGCAGAAGGATCCGCTCTCATTCCAAAGGATATTGGTACCAAAGTGATGGAAGGTTACTTACTACCTGAAGGCCTATTGATAAAAGTTTTCATGGTTCACCACTAAAAAGTATTTTTAGAGATTAGAACAAGCCAGGTTCAAGATACTAACCTCATCCTATATTGTTTACTCTATTTGATGGTAGTGTGTCAGAGATGTTTAGCTGTTCCTAAATATGTATTCTGTCTTTCATTCTTGAATTTTTGTCTACATAGACACCCAAAATAAAAACATTTCCCAGACCCCTTTGCAGTGGCCAAGTGTCTGTGTTCTGAACAATGGGACCCAAGCAGATGAGAGGTGTTAGCTTGTTGGAAGTACTTTTAAGAGAGGTTTGTCCTTATTTTTCCTTGCTACTGAATGGAATGTGAACAAAAGGGTTGGGACTGGGAACAAAATCTTGAATCATCATGATCACCACCTAAATTTGAAAAAGACCCACTCTCTCTGTAGAACTTGGGGGTCTAGTAGTCCATTTGAGTGAATTTTTAAAAGGCCCCACTTCCTCAACCAGTGCCCTAGGATACCTGATATGCTGATTCTGGGCTCAATTTCAGTCCCTAGGACTTTAGCCTTTATCCATATGCAGGACCTGAACAGCAGCACTCTTGAAAATGGAGGTCACACAGGACAGAGCACAAGACACACAAGACAGTTCCCAGGTCTCATCACCATGGACTGCCAAACCAGGCAGCCCTAGTTCACCTACTTGGATTTTTACTTGAGAAAAAATTCTATCTTGTTTAAACCACTGCCATTTTCATTGCTAACCTAGAGGCTCATTTGCAACATACTGGAAGCCCTGTATTTTACTCTTGGCTATTTTGACTCATAATTCTCTCCCCCTTTCCTACTAGATCACATTGCTTTTATGAGTACCTCATTAATCAGTCACCCAAAGTGAATACTACCAATTATCCTCTGCTCTGCATTCTGTGATTTTATCTTTCCACCACTGGGACCAGAGCTTCTGCCAGGTTGGCCTCATTACAGTAAAATCTTCACATTGATTCCTTCTGACTTAAAGTTAAGACCATCTGCTAATGGACAGTTCTACCTGTTATTTTGGAGAATAACATCAGGGATGATTCACTGAATTTAGATGACAGTGTTCTCTGTTGTTTCTTTTTGTTTGCCAGTTGTGTTTCTTAATTAGACAGCAACTAACTCATGCTTGAGCATTGTTAAGGTTACATGCTCCAAATTATGGTAATGAGATTATGTCCAGAAAAAGCAAATTATCATTTTGTAGCATATTTTTGCCCTCCAAATTTTGGAAAACGACCTGAAACTTTAACTTCTATTATATGATCTCTCAACAGCCCTGAAGTCAGTGCACATATTTCCATTTTGTAGATGTGTAAACAGACAAGGAGCAATGAAATGGCCTGCCACAATTACACGTGGAGCTAAATCTAAAATCCAGATCTTTTAGATAGGTGTTTTCATTACTCACATTGGTTCACACTCCTTTTATTTCTTGAAACTATTTCTTTGTAGCTCCATTTCAAGCCAGCAGTAAGTGCCAACCCTTCCCCAAAGGCAGTCTTATTTTTGACTGTACAATGTGCCAAGATGAGTGTTTGTTTTGGTCCTGGCAGCAGATGCCCTTATCTCCACTAATGCAAACAGCTCCCAGTCCCCTATCACTCTTCCTAATTGGTCCACCTCCCTTAGGTTGTTGGCTATCATTCTCTTCCATTAAGTTTATATCACTAGGTAAAGAATACTTCCAAGATTAAATCTGCTTGATTGACCAAACAACATAGTAAACCCATCTTTGATTTTGACTGAGATCATCTTGAAGCTTTCAAATTACCAAGTAAAGGGCAAAGGCAGTATATTCTTTTAGAACAGCTGTGCAAATAGTTTTAATGTTTGGATTTAGGCTTTTTTAAATTCAGATAATATGGCCCTTGAAGAGTCATCTTCATTTATACTTTGGGTGGCCTCCAAAATGTATGTCTTGCATAGAAGTAAAATATTAATTGTTCTATGCTATGTGTGAACTGACTCAGTTTTAACGTTCTATTCACTATCTTCTATTCAATGGTATATTTTTACATTCAAAGAAAAAATCCAGACCCACCAGTCTCATCACTTGACCAATCGGATTGGTCCCAGAAATTGATTTTTTATTTTTTTAAATGCTTCTATTGTTTTAGAGACAGAAACATTGAAACATCCATCAGCTGCTTCCTGCACGCCCCCTATTAGGGATCAAGCATGCAACCTCAGGCATGTGCCCTAAACAGGCAAGTGCCCTGATCTGGAATCAAACCAGCAACCTTTTGGTGCAAGAGTTGATACTCAACCACTGAGCCACACCATCCAGGCTGAATCTTCTTTCTTTTAAAAATATTTTTTTTATTGATTTCAAAGGAGAGGGAGAGAAAGATCAATGATGAGAATCACTGACTGCCTCCTGCACAAATCAAACCATGACCTCCTGGTTCATGGGTTGATGCTCAACTACTGAGCCACACTGGTTGGGCTGAATCTTTTTTTTTTAATATATATTTTATTGATTTTTTACAGAAAGGAAGGGAGATAGAAAGTCAGAAACATTGATGAGAGGGAGACATCGGTCAGCTGCTTCCTGCATGCTCACAGTGGAGATGTGCCCGCAAGCAAGGTACATGCCCCCAACCAGAATCGAACCTGGGACCTTTCAGTCCGCAAGCCGACGCTCTATCCACTGAGCCGAATCAGTCTCGGCTGAATCGTCTTTCTTGATGAAACCAGGAGGCACATCCTATCTAATAGAGGGAATATGCTAATTGACCCTCATGCCATCACAAAGATGGCGGCACCCACAGCCAATAGAGGGAATATGCTAATTGACCATCCCACCCTCAGATGGTGGCACCCACAGCCACAAGATGGCGGTGCCCAGTCCCTCAGCCCTGCCGGGGTAGCAGGTGTGCGGCAAGGCCAGGTCCTCTGCTCTGTGTGCCTGCCTCCAAGGTTCCCCAGTCCCCTCAGCCTCCCAGCCGCCCAGGCACAAGCAAGCCTCAGATGGCGGCTGCCCAGCAGAGGGCTGCTAGAGGCTCAGGTAACCAGGGCTGGCCAAGGCTCGCACTGCTGGCAGTGGCAGCAATGGAGATGTGATGTGGTGTTGCCTTCCCGATTGCTGGGTTGCCTCCCACCCAAGGGATCCCAGACTGTGAGGGGGCAGGTCAGGATGAGGGATGCCCCCTCCAATGCATGAATTTTCATGCACTGGGCCTCTAATGTTCTTATAAGCTTATGCAATTTTTATTTTTTCTTCCCAACTGAACTTTTGTATTCCTGGCATTACAGAGTTCTACACTGAAACATTTCTAGTACTGGGCAAAAATGTTATTTGGAAAAACATCAGTTTAACGCATTGAAGACTGGGCCATCTCCAGGTAGATTTTACATTGTTAGGAAAATAGACATGACTTTAAAGACAGTAATAGATAATAACTTGATAGTCTTAACTGGGACTGAAACAGGGCTCTGCTAAAGTTGTTGATACTGGTAAATGTTGAAAGTAGTATTTTACTCATGCATTACCCAATAAGTTAGGGGGAGAAAGAAAAGTAATAGCAGCCATTAAACTACTACTAATTCCAATCAGACTCCCCACATCAGGGCTGCTTAAACTGGGCCTCATATGAATGACTCCTACTTAGTCAGTCTCATGTGGACTTACAAGCACAACATGCTCCAAGAGGTCTCCCTTCTGGACAGATGTGGCTGTTACAGAGTTTTGAATGTCTTGCCTGTCATCATGTCTAACAAACTGTCAGTTGTGAATGAATTAGCACAAAGCCAAAGAAGCTTTAGGAAAGTCTGTACAGGTTTCTAAACATACAAACCATTCTATAATATTGATTTAAGTGGCAAATAGTTTTTAAAAGGGGTATTACTGGCCTCAATTTTTTCTCCTATTTTATGTCTTAGGCAATAATTAACTTTCATCCAATAAGTCTTTCTCAACCTCCAACCCAAATTTGGACCTTCCTTGGCATGTACTCCTCTGTTACATTTGGGGACCTATTTTATTCATCTTTTTATTGAGTGTCTATGAGAGCTCAAATTAATTCTGGAATTTAAAAATGCCTGATTGTCAACTGTGGGAACTCTGAAAATATGTTGTGGAATTCCTCTTATGAAGGCCACTAAATAAAAAGTGGAGACAAGTCCTATAGCCATTTTACCATCTATAAAAGACAGATACAGCTTTCTATTAAGTACTTTAAAGATGCCAGTGAGAGAAAAAATTAAAGACTTCACATTAATTGCAGATATCTCAATCAAGTACTATTCAAGAAGTACTGCATAGCTATTACTGAGGAAGGTGACATGAGTGGTAGAAGATCAGAATGAAAGCAGAATGGGGCAGCATATTTTTAGGTGCCTCTTCACTGACTCCCAAAATAGTAAACACACAACTGAAAAAGGAAGTAAGGGGACTTGTAAAATCATGAGGAATGAAAAAGAAACACTATCAAATGTTACTTAGAAATCTGCCTTTTCTTAAATAGTGCTTGTTCCAAAATGCTTTGTTATAATCACTTAATTTGTACTGAGGGTCATAATCCTCAAACCTGAAAGGTCACTAAAATTGTATTTCCCCATCCTTTCCCCTTTCTAGTCTGTTAACACACAGACTAGAAAGCAGACTTAAGGAAATTATGACTTATCTGTGAACATGAGACAGCTTTAAACAACAATATTGGCCCTGCTTTGTATTACAGCCACATGTTCCTACTTTTTCAACAACCTTGAAAAATAAATATTTGAACTACAATCTTCAATAAAGTCCCTCTACATTTGTTGTCAGCCTTAATCACCTTTTGTTTGTCTGCTTAGTGCTTTTAGCTCTTAGATGTTGCACCTGGAGATTCTAGCCTGCTTTATGATGTAGGTTTATATGCCCTTTAATTGGAAGCAAACCGCCTTAGATAATCCAGTGACAACAATGTTACAAGGTCCACTTTCCGTTAAAAAGCAAATAGAAATATTAGGTTGTTCTCTAAAATGAAGAAAAACACATAAAAATACATCATAATCTTCCTTTATCAGAGAGAAACCCCAGTCTAAAATGCCTCTTTTGTATGTTTTTTTTTGAATGGTGGAGTGCAAGGGACTGAAGTCCTCAATGACTAATGTTCTTACTATGACATTTCTCTGCTCAAAGAAAGACTTTAGTCACGTAGTATGTTAAACATTGTATTCATGCTACTACAATAACTGTATCAACTTTAACCTCATTTTATTTAATACTATAGTTATTACTTGTTGAATAAGGAAGGATGACAAAAACATAAGCTTCACTCCTAAGCAGTGTTTGCTACTTTTCTGTGCAGGTTAAAGTGAGTTTGTGAAATGACATAGAAAAGGTGACAAAAGTGGCAACTTTAAGGCAATATCATTTCTATAAGATAGTTTCATGATTTTAAATAGCAATATGACAAGTGATCAAAATGAAACAACTGGTTAATAGTCTGTCTACATGACTATGTACAGCATGTAAACACCCCTGGATTTGTTGAATTAGGGTTGCAAGTACCAATGAAAGCCATTTTTTAAAAAAGGGGCGAAAGTTACTGATGATGGAACTGTTGAAGAAATAAATGGAGTTTTTAGAATATACAAAAAAATCACAACTTAGATTTCAGCCAATATCAAAACTGTTAGAATATGGGGGAAATAGACTGGAAATATTTTTCCAAGTACCTAACAATGGCTTTCAAATAATAAGAGTAGGAAAAGCATCCATGGTTAAATAGTAAATATATACAATGGAGGAATACCTCTTTGGGATTACCATATTCCATCCAAATGTCTTGGTCTTAGAGCAAAACAAATTAGCTTCTTTTAGGTTTAATGAAACACACTAGACAAAAGGGCTTCATTCTTGACATAACCAAACAGTTCTTACTAGCCAAATATGCACTGTCTGGTAGGCACCGAGAAGGGCCTTAAACATGGTTTTATTTTGACTAAGCATCATACAAATGTACAGATGTACAAATTTGCCTAGTATTTCCTGGAGCTGCTGCTTTGCAATAGAGTGCATTGTAGCCATAGGACCAGATTTGTTAAAGTTGTGTGTGTGTGTGTGTGTGTGTGTGTGTGATTAATAATTTTTCTAAGGGTGCAAAAAAACCAATATAGGCTAAAAACAAAAAAAAGGCAAATTAATATTCATTAGAAGATAGCATGTCACTAAGCAAATTATTCAAACTACAGTGGGGAGATACTTTCTAAACATTGTGGTTTTAAGAACAAGGAATAATGGTAGGGCAAACCTATCTGTTCACTGTCCTCAAGGAAACAGAACAAGACCAGAACAGAACTGGAAGTGACTTTATAGGAAAGCAGTTTCAAAATAAGAAACTATTGATATAGTTATAGGACTATGCCGATCTCCTTCAGCCCTTTCCACAAGGGTGTGATAAGTGAATAAAGAAAGCAATATTTTTTAAAAAGTTAACTTATAAAAATATTTTGTTTATAAACAATTTTAATACTACAACGTATTTTAATACAAAGCAGTTCAAAGATTAACTGTTCTTTAAACTGTTAAACTTTATTATAAATTAAAATTTCATTACAAAAAAATTGCACATAATATTTGACCACTCTTAGGTTCTGATGCACTGGTATTTGCAATCGTTTCTTTAATCTTCAAGTTAAACAGTCTCTGCAAGGAGTCCAGAACGTAGAAAGGGCAATAAACAACCCTGTTAGAACATTCAAGTGCAACTAGCAGACTTGTGGCCATGGCAGTTACACTTTCCTTAAGATGGACTGCTTAAGTTTAAATCCTGAAATAAAGAATCTCAAAAGGTTTAAAGAGGAAGAACTAAAAGGGACTGCCTGCTTTTTACTGTAAACACAGCCCTGGAAATTAAATCCCAAACAAGAATCTCTCAGGCATCAGAGTGTCAAGTGAATCAGGACTAGCACAACATAAAAGGGGAAAGTAAAAAATAAAAACAAAAAACAAAGCAAAATTAAAATATGTCAGTCACTTTGAAGAACTATACTTACGTACATGATGTTATGAGAATCTGGCAGGGCCTAGAGCAGACCAAACACGAAGTTCATTTATCCAACCGAAGAGGGTCATGTTCATTGCTTCCGATTTTGAGGGCAGGATATTGTAGGGAACTTGATATGATCGGTAATGCTTGTCTGCATTACACAGACCTTAGCCAGGGATCAGCCTAATCTTGAAGGATCATTCAAATAATTTTGGCAATTATTATAAGGACTTAGAACTGACTGTGCACCCAGTGTTCAGTGATTCTTGCTTTCTGTTTTGTAACTGTTTAAATTTAAGAGCTCATTTAGGCTGACTCCAATCTCTTGGCACTTGGAAACTAGTTTTCTCAGGTTATCAGTTTTACCTCCTTCTGAAGCTTCAAACAAGAGTTGCTGTAAAAGACAGGGAAGCATAGAAGTAAGATTCAGCTAGATTCTGAGCATTACCACATCAATGGATATGGCACATGCAGAAAATTTATAGGAAAACTTCAAGGTGAAATAAAAGATAAAAAGCATTACATCTTTCCACAGTGATGCACAAAGAGGTAACTTCTGTAAGGCTCTCTGATATAAACGGTGGACCTATAAGATAGATATACACACAATTCCATCAGGAAACATGATGAAAAACACCTTCATAATTCTATTTGAACGATACTTATTACTATTCATAATTATTATGATTATTCAAGATAAAATGGTTACATTGAGTTTGGGAATTTCCAAACATTTACAGTTCTCAGAATGTTAACTTCTATGCTTTTTTTTTTAAGTCAATAAAAGAGGCAGATAGCTTAAAAAATGTGACCCATCTGATAATCAATTATGGCTTACCTCTCTTTGTCCCTTTAAAACAATCTCAGCAGCAATGGCTCTAAGAAAAAAAAAAGGAATATAGAAAAGGGAAAAGAAAAATTTATATATCTTTGAACAAAATGAGATACTACCACTGGTAGAATACTGACTGTGGGAATCTGAGTACAAAACTTCCTGAAAGTAACAGGCTAAACTTCCAAGGAGGGTAACCTATAGTGAAAAGAAAAATTCAACAATTTTTATCAACTTTACAAGAATAAAGCAGACCAGTGTTTTGAACACAAATAACGTTCAAGAAAAATTAATAATTACTAATAAAAAATACCTGGCACTTTCACCTTTAAAAGAAAGAGAACATCACACTACAAAGTCAGGGAAATCCTTGAATTTCAAAAGGGATGGTGTTAAAATGTGTGTAATAGATTTATGTACTTGATAACAGTATTGTTATTTAAATGTTCTCTTTCAAAGAAAATTACAATTCTACTTATTTTGCATTTAAAGCAATTGTTTATGAGATTTATATGCTCAGTATAAAATCTCAGCAGTGTCAAAAACAAATGTAAAATAAAAATCTGTCCAGGAAAAAAAAAATGAAAATAGATGTCATTTAAAATTTACCTGTCTGGAGCAAACTTTACAAATAAAAGCAATAGCTATAAAAACATAGACATGATTGTTGCATTACATTTTCCAGGTGGCCAGGCATGTTGGGATATTATATGTAAACATCTTGGCTTGAAGTTTCAGGATCTGAACATTGCTTTCTTCCCATTCATGATGTAGTAGCCTGCAAAGTATATTCAGGAAAATGAACAAAGCACATTGCAAGTGTAGAAAACCTAAAAAGTGCTCTATGAACAGATTGTTTGATGAGGTGCAATTTCTGGTCAGTTAAATTCCATCAAGGCTATTCAATAAGGATGTATAAAGTACCTCTTACAAAAATTACCCTGGGACAGGAACATGCAAATTAGCAAGAGGTCCAATCAAGACCTAGGCCATCTTCAACAAACTAAAATAAGACCCACATAATCCTATAGAATACTAAAGCATTCTCTCCAAATTATACTCCATGTGCCCCCTCCCCAAATTTTCTAAAATAATGACTTGATACAACAATTTCCTGGTATTTTTTCTTCTCTTTATTAAACAGAGTATATTTAATTATGAGTGTTTCTTGAGATAAAATGTAAGGATAGTGACTAATTACTAAGTTCTTTATTCTAAAAAGAAGGCAAGGAAATTAAAAACATCAAAACAAAGAAGTGGAACTTTACCAGGAAACCTAACAATTAAACTACCTAAATTCCAAAATGCTATTCTAACAAAAACTAGTCCAAAACAACCACATTTCCTATTTCACGAGTTTCACCAAAGATGATGATCTATATCGTATACAAATTTCTGTAATTAGTTTCTGTAGATTAGCATGCTTTCTAATAATTTTTTTTTTAATGCTATGGCTACTTCTGTCACAGCTTTAGGCCTTTAAATGTTTTTCAATCTCTCTTTCTTTAATGTCTTCTTTTTAACTGATTTTTAGAGAGAGAGGAATCATGATGTGAAAGGTAAAACATGGAGCAGCTGCCACCTGCACACCCGCTACCAGGGATAGATTAGCAACCTGGGCATGTGCCCTGCCCTGAAATCTAACCAGCAACCTTTTTGGTGCACGGGACAATGACCAATCAACTGAGCCACGCTGGCCAGAATTGTTTTTTTCAATTTCTTATACCCATTTTCTTACACATAGTACATGCTAAGAGGAATATAAATACTTTGAAACATGAAAGAATATTTGATAAATATTTTAGGTACCTTATGATCCAGCCATCTGTTTCTAAAACTTAGAAACAGAAGATACAGCTGATGCAGTGAGAATGACTGCACAAGTAGAAGCCAAAGCATTAGTATGTAGGTACCTTTCTTAATTAAAAAGTAAAATCTTAAGTGTAAAAATGAGTATTCTCTATCAGAGAAGGGAAACTACAAAGAGATGCTCAAAGATCTCTTTCTAATTGAATATATGAAATCCTTGGATAAATGTTTCTCAAATGTGATTTGAGAGCTCAAGTTCAGGAATCTTCATTTGGTTCCTGGTGGGTACATGCTAATATTTGAGATCAACTGACCTACCTGGAAATAAGTCACAGTAACCAAAATATATACAGGGGTGAGCAAAAGTATGTTTACATTTGTTTGTATAGAAAAAGACATACAGATTATGATTATAATACAAGAATAAATTCTGTGTTTCATGTACTTACAAGTGTAAACCTACTTTTGTCAACCCAGATACACAGTTGGCTACTATCTCTGTAACATTTTAAATATCTCTTAAAGTAATGTTCCTCTGCCATGTAAAACCACTTTTAGTGCTTACAATACCTATGCTAAGAATACATAGTATGTGCTTAGGAAACACAGATGAACTTTACTGAGTTATGTGCCCCCTTCACCCTTGTAACCTGCAGTTTCCTGAAGTATCCAGATTTTTATGCTGACTTTTATATGAGTAGTTATCTATTGCTTACCAACTCTAAAATTGAAGTCATACATCAATGAAGAAGTAGTTCTTATCAAGCTTAAGAATAATTTTATATATATGAAAACCCTATACCAATGATCGGCAAACTGTGGCTCACGAGCCACATGCGGCTCTTTTGCACCTTGAGTTTTTAGCAAAGGCTAGCTTAGGAGTACCCTAATTAAGTTAATAATAATGTACCTACCTATATAGTTTAAAAAAATTTGGCTCTCAAAAGAAACTTCAGTCGTTGTACTGTTGATATTTGGCTCTACTGACTAATGAGTTTGCCGACCACTGGCCTATACTATTGGGCTGAGAAACAAAAGAATTTTTTTTCCTACCTCAGTGCAAGCCCGGAATTAGTTGGCATAATTGTGCAAAACTGTTCCAAGGTTTTGGAATGCTGGGTCTTTGGAACACAGCTCAAGTAAAAGTAAATAACCTGCAAAGGTTGAATGGAGAGGAAAAATAAATGGAACAAGATGTGAAATACAATTATCTGTTTGTTTTAATGAGAAAACCAAAATGGTCTGAAGACATGAATGTATAAATTATAATAATGTATGATGCTATGAGTTACAGCTCCTACTATTAATTTTATTAGTGATTTTCCAAACATGAATTAGGAAATATGGTCTAGTGATGACAGCCATGGACTGAGAACACTGACAAGAAGCCAGGCGTCCAGGTTTTCATTCCTGAGTCTACCTTTACTTGCTGTATAGCTGGGCAAGTCATGGGGCTAATAATACCTGCCACATCTTGCTCATGGAATGCCCGTGTGTAAATGATTTAATGTCCATAAAGTGATTTGAGATCCTGGGATAAAGAATGGCATAGAAGTACAAAGCATAATAATTGGTTATCCTGATTAGCAATACACCCTACCCCCAAAAAGAAAACATGTATATGCATTGTACAGAATGAAAGGGGTCTCTGAAAACTTAAAAACAAAAAACCTTCCATTGCTTATAAGAAGATAGCTTTATAAATTTACCATTAGTCAAAGTCTGCTTTTAAAATTCTAAACAGCATCTGATTTTCAGTTTTATGCTTTATGTACAGCTCTATTTCCTTGACAAAATATTAACACAAAGAACAGCTACACTATTAAGCCCATTTTTACTGTGAAGTTACAGAATTTTTCATTCAGTAAAATTTTCAACTATTTGAGCAAAACATTACAAATATAATTACAATTATTTTTGACCTTTCTTCTTTAATACATATTAAACCCTAACATCTCTTCAATTTTGCTTCAATGTTAAATTTTCTTAAATATACCATAATTGATACATGTATCTTAATTGAACTTTAAAGGGCTCTTTCTATGGTTGGAAGAGATACGTAGTAAACACGATTAAGAAGAACAGTATTATAGAATTATACACTTAAAACCTGTATCTTATTAACCAATGTCACCCCCAATAAATTTAATTTTTTTAAAAGAGAAAGTGATCCTAGAAAAAGCTTTCTTGATATAAAATAGGAGTTTTGCTGTCATTTTTAAGGCCCATTCTCTTACGTAAACGTCTAAAAAAAAGAAAGTTTTAAGTCCTTACCCTATTATGAAATTCATAGTTGGACCAGTAATCAGCACTGCTAAAAGGAATGGGATATCGGGCAGGGACTGTAACCAAACATCTATTCACTAAATCAGTAAACAATCTGAATTCTTGGATTTTGTTTCTGGATCCAGCAGCTCTATTATTGGCAAAGACAAGATAACTGCCAAAAGAAAAATATTATAATTTAGAATTAATGAGGCCAGTAATTCTCTCACAAAGAAAGCCAGTCACCCTTTACCCACCATATCCCCTTATTCCAAATACCATTCTTATTAAGAGGAACTAAACTTACTCTATCCAAATCTTCTGCACTATATCAGATCTCATGGCTACCCCTAATGCTGCCTCATATGCTTCCACTGTCTCTTTAATGCTTGATTGAAGAGGATGACAAAGGCTGTTTAAAAAAATGAAGGAGAACATTGTATGTCTACAGCTCAATTCTATAAGGTAAAGGAATGACAAAGTATATTTTAAACATTACAAATATTACAATGGAATCCTTCTTTTGATCTTTCTCCCTTTAATAATGTATAAACCTTAGCATTAGCATCCCTTCAATTTTGCTGCAATGAGTTTTACATCAAGTTAACTTTAACACAGTGTAATTCAGTAATAAATAACAAGTGCTAGCCTAGTATGCAACATTTCTCTCCACAGCTGATAATGTCTCACCAGTAAATCAGCCACAAATAAGGAACTTGGTGGTTAAACATCTCATCATCAAAATTCCCTTTACATAAATGGGCTGGAATGTCAAGTGGTCCTGGGATATTTAAGAGATACCTGGGGGGAAAAATACTGTTTGAAATTATGCCTATGCACACATGAACTACTAATACTTTAAAGACAAACAAACAAAAGAACCCCTCAGTTTCAACTTACATTTCTTTGAAATATTTTTGTAAGGTAATGACTTTAGTTTTTACATGCATACCACACTGCTTTGGTCACATCTCTACCATCACATAGTTATTATTTTATACCTGTATGAATAACTTGTTCTTAAAATGATTCATTTTATCCCCAGAGTTAAACCACAATAATCATCTAATTGAACCTAATTAAAACCAGAGAATAACAAATGACACAACCAAATATATAAAATTGTCCCATAAAAATCTTTTTAAATTTTCATTTATTGATTTTAAGAGAGGTCAATTTGTTGTTCCACTTATTTATGCATTTATTGGTTGACTCTTCTATATGCCCTGGCAAGGGATTGAATCCACAAATCTTGGCGTTATCGGTTTGATGCTCTAACCAGGGTAAAATTTGTGCTTTCTTCTAAAAAAAGTTATTTCTCATAAAAAAATTTACAAGAAAACTTGTTTAAAAAAAAAAAAGTTGTATCATCCTGTACACCAAATAGGTTGCAGGGCACATACCGAAGTTTCAGATTCCATCCCCCGTCAGACCATGGCCAGGGCACATACAGGAGGTAACCCATTGATGTTTCTCTCACATCCATATTTCTTTCTTCCTTTCTCCTTTCCTTCCTTTTTCTCTCCCTCTTCCTTTTCCTCTCCCACTCTCACTCCCTCCTCCTCTTTCTCTCCCCACCCCCTCTCCCTCCCTCTCCCTTTCCCTCTTTCCCTCTCAAGTCAATAAACATATCCTTGGATAAGGATTAAAAAAATAAAAACAATCTCTCTAATATAAACATACACATACTATTACAGATTTAATATTAGACAAGATATCAAAGTATATTCTATAACATATTGGCTCATAAGGCACATGTCCAAAAGAAGCCTAAGATCAAATAAAATTGGTAAATACTGAAAACTGTAGCCCCCTCTTGAAATGCCATCATACATATTAAGATATTAAAGACTCTAAAAAGTCAATTAGTAATAAAATCTATTTGACTTTAATTCAAGTTTCTCCCCAATATATTTGAATTTGTGTGTATAATATTTACCAACATCTTCAGGAATCATGTTTTTAAAGGAAATACATTGACCTCAATAATGACACACTAGTATAACAGTTTATCTTAGATTTTAAAATTATTTCAAGGGGTTAAGTTTTAATGGATTAAAGAGGCTGTATGGAGGCTTTGGGGGTAGGGGAGATGGGAAGAAAGGGAAGAAATGGGATATCTAGAAATAAGGTCATTACCCCAACTTGGCCTTAACTAGCTATATTACCACAGAGTTAATCACTGACTGAATCTTCTAAGGATATTAGGTTTCTCAACTGAAAACTGAGGTATGAGGTAAATTCAAATCTAATCTATGTAAGATTCTATTCCTAGGTAAAGTGAATGAAATTTCCAGGTTAACTGTTATAGTTATTTACTAATTTTCAAATTGATTTGAAACACATGACAATTACCATATCTAGTTCTTTCTGCCTTTATACTAAATGTTACATAGAAAAGGAAATAAAATCAAACTTTAAGTAAGTTTTTTATTTTATAATTTCTACTCCAGCAGACTTCTATTAATAAACTTTGTCAATATATATAAATTTAAATTTTTATATTAATATCAGTAAATATGACAATGCCCAAAACTATCTTACACTGCCATTCTTCTAATATGTGACTCAAAAAAGATTTCCAGCCCCAGCAAGTATGGTTCAGTAGGTAGTGTCAGCCAGGGTCCCAAGTTCAATTCCAGTCAAGGGCACATACCTCAGTTGCAGGCTTAATCCCCAGCCCCATTTAGGGTGCATGTGGGAGGTAACCAATCAATCGATGTGTCTCTCAAACATCTCCCTCCCACCCCCCCCTCTCTCTCTCTTCCTGTCCTCTTTCTACTCTCTAAAAACAAAAAACAAAACAAAACAAACAAAAAAAACAATGGAAAAAATATCCTCAGGTGAGGATAAACAAGCAAAAAAAGATTTCCTGAATTCACACAAATGCACACTCTGTGTAAATAAGGTTTTCAGATATACCTAAAAAGACTCACCACCAGATATCTTTTTCTTGTAACTATGGATGAATTATGAATTATGACTATTCCCATAAAAAATTTAACAAAGTAATATGACTTAGTAAACAACCAGAAGATTATTTGGAGGCAACGTATTTTCAAATGTTTTTTTGACACTGTTATTTATCCTGCTTCATTAGTTAACATCAAGATAACCTGAAGATCTTTGATTAGATACTACAGCAAAAACTGTAACATCTCTTAAGCTAAAGCAATTATCTCCATGCCCAATGGGAGACCAAAATCAGCAAGCGTGTAAAAAGTTTGGTTCAGCTTTGGATTTATCCTGTGATAGAGTTTGAGATGTTTTTTAGCAATCTAATTTAAACAGGAAGAAAGTCATGGGAAAGCTGAATAATCTCTAAATTCCTTATAGAATAGTTTAATGCTTCTCTATTAATGTGCATTTTAATTATTCTCTTGTAATTTATTCTAAGCTATTAATCTAGATATAACACAGCAGGAAGAATTTCAAAAGAGCACTGAAATTACTGTCAATAAACTGACTACCATAAGAGGACAGATATAAAAGACCCAAGTCTAGGAAAGAATAGTGGTCCACAACTTTTTTTACCAAATCTCCAATAAAATTGCCATCCTCACAAAATATTCTACAGTGGATGGACCAGTGACTTAACAAAATGTGAGTTGTTTTTTAAAATGTTTTTATATAGCCCGACCAGTGTGGCTCAGTGACTGAGCATCGACCTATGAACCAGAGCTCATGGTTCGATTCCATTAGGGCACATGCCCAGGTTGTGGGCTTCATCCCCAGTATGGGGCGTGCAGAAGGCAGCCTATTGATGATTCTCTCTCATCAATGATGTTTCTATCTATCCCTCCCTCTCCAAAATCAATAAAAATAGTGTTCTGATCATTACAGAGAGGTGAGGATGAAGAAAGGAAGAGAACTTAAAAAAAAATCATTCTTCATGATCTGCTGTGACCTTGTTAGGAAAAAAACTCACAGTGAAACCAAAGCAGTAAATACAGAGCTCTACATAAGTTACTAAGAAAGTGATGGTTGAGAAAAGAATCCTATAAAGCTTCTTACTCAACATTTCAGAAGTGAGAGCAGTTCTCTTTAGAATAAAAAAATAATAAACAAATAAATAAAAATTAAAAAATGGTGTGAGGCAAATTATTTTTATCTACTTTATTTAGATCACCAATAAAATAAAAGTCATTTTTTAAAAATCACTTATTGTCTCAGGGTAATTCACTGCATGGTATCATTGCATGATAAAATTAACAATAAAAATAAATTAAAAGCAGAATGAGTTACCATGGTATTAATATAAACCTTCATTAGTGCCTTTAAAGATTATAATGCATTTTACATTTTTCGATTTCTATTAAATTCTATTGCCTTCCTTATGGTCTAAGAGGGTGTTAAAGTATTTTTTTAAATTAGTTTAAAATGTAGTCAATCCACACACACAAAAATCTGTAGTCTTCCCAATGAACTATACTCTCTCATTCCTCTGCAAATTAAGAGTTCTACAAACTTACCGAAACAGATCCAAGTTATTATACTTCTCAAACCCAGGTTTAAAAAAGGATGCAATAAATTTCCGCAAAAATGGAAGAAGATTATCCCCTCGATTCTATTTTTAAAAGAGGAAGGAGGAATACACGTTAGGCTTACAATGTTTAATTAAAATCTTTCAAGGGAGGAAAACCCCTAAAATTCACTATTTGAGTAGGTTTCTTGAATAGGTGGGATAGAGATAATTTCTATATTCTGATTTCCAAATTAAATTAAACTATTAAAACAGTTTGATACCCAATATACCAGTCTCAAGTTGCAGCCACCAATTAAGCTTCTAATATATGTTTGGCATGTGCTAGATGTTGGGGCTCCAAATCTGAGTAAGACATGGTCTTTTCCCTCAAGGAGTTCTTAACATAGACTACATAGAAGCTCTAAACAAAATTACAAAACAATTTAATAAGCGTAATGGTAGAACTATACACATACACAGGGTATTTTACAACAGAGAGAGAAGGAATATCTAAAATAATTTGCAAAGGGCAAAAGGACCAGTAAAAGCATCCTGAAGAGGCTGATGCCTGAAATAATTTACGAAAGTGTGAAACTAAATACATCACATTTAAACATTCTAAGCCATTTCATTTTTACCTGCATGATGAAGAATTTGCACGTATGATAAAAAACCTCTGCATTCTGAGGATTTTTTTCAAATGCAGTAAGCCACACCTCCCTGGCTTTGTCGTGCTGATTTGTTTGCAAATATAAAGCAACCAGGGCTTCCAACAACTGGCAGTTCATGGGACAAGATTCCAATAAACATTTACAAAGTTCTACTGCAGCCTCATACCTTAACAAGAAAAAAACATGTCTATACATATTTTAAAACTCAACTTTTTACACAAGGTTAACTGTTTGCCAATTAAAAGTTTTACCTCTCTAGAAGCTGGTGCAGAGCAATCATGTTTGTGTAAAGTGGAACACAGACCTCTATTCTTTCCTCAACAGGAAGGCTCTCGTCTGTGCAAGCTTTCACTGCATCTATCCAAAAATATCACAATAGCATGAATCAAAACACAGAGTAAGTTATCTATTCTTTCACCTCTAAAAGACAAACAGGAGAAGATGGTCTAGCTTGACCACCATCATATTCTGAGCTCCTGGCATTTACCCAAAGGAGATATTTCAGACATCTCCAAACTCATAAAATTCAATCTCTTACCCTCACTTTCCTGATAAAAATAAAACAACCCAATATGAGATCTTGCATCTATCAAAATTTTCATTTCAACCAATGTCCCTTCATTTTCCTCAATTCCTTAAAACTCATCCAAAAAAATTCAAAGAATTGCCTTTTCTTCTTTCTCTGACCCACTTCAAGAGACCTTGACTGCTGTCATACAGCCATTTAAGTGTCTCCCCCTAAACTAGATCTTTTCCTTACTCCTTCAAAATACACTTCCCTCTTGTAAAGAATACTTTACTTAAAAAAAAAGAATATTTTACTTGACCAGGCTACTTCTTAGATAATAGTATCATGTTTTACTTTGTGCAACTGTCATTATTTCCTCCTTGCCCAATGGTAGTATGACCCCTAGATTTGCAGAGTTTAAAAGTGAATGCCACTGAAACTGTTCAATGAAGTTCACTTACAGGATCATAACTAAACAAACCTGAAAGCCTTGCTCTACATTCATTTTATTTGGTTAGCATTTGATAATGTACTTCTTCTTCTTTTTCTTCTCTTTTTGCCTATGCTTCTAAATGATTGTTTATATGTTCTCTTGGTCTCATATACTCCCTTTAACCTCTAGCTACTATAGTTTTAAGCTTTCATTGCATCTATCCAAAAATATCACAATAGCATGAATCAGAGGAAATACCTTATAGCTTCAACTACTAAATAATTTACTGAGTACATTAAAAATTGCAAAGCACTTTGTAATTTAGTAACTTCTATGTTAATTAACTTCCAAATCCATTTCTCTATCCAGAATTGTCCACTTTAGGTCCACTTCCTTATCTTCCTTATTTGCTTCTATCAACAGGCATTTCTAATTGGATGACCAATTACCATTCACAAATACTATTTCTACTACCAAAATCAGTCTTCCCATTTTATTAGTTTTCTACTAATGTACTTTCCTTTTGCTAGTCTCAAGAACTAGTAAATTGAATTCACCTTTGACTATGTCTTCTCTTCTTCCCTGACATTTAATCTGTCCCCTGCATCTCTATGTGCTAACTTTAAATGTCTCTAATAAATACTCTCTCTCTCTCTGTTTACTTTTTTTTGCCTCAGTTATGGCAATGAGTTTCTGGTTAGTTTTCCTATCTGTGGTATAATTCTCTTCAGCACATTTTTTTTCTTTATTCAAGAACCTGTACTGTCATCAAGTCTAAAACACTTATACAAAATTGAAAATTTGGTAGGTATCATTGCACTTAACGAAAGTTAATTCCTACTATTCTTTAGCACAAAACTCACTTTAATAAGCACTCTTCCTACTTCTAATCTCCCTTCAAATCCAATGTGCCAATTCTTATCCACTTGTTGCTTTTTACTTACTTAGCTTTCCTAACAGAAATGTTCTTTTTTCCTTTCCCTTCTTCACTGGTTTATACAAAGCACTTAGCACCAAATCAAACATTGTAGGCACTTGGAAAATGTAGATGTAGAACAAGGATCCTATCTTTGAAGAGGCCCATTAAGTCACATCATAGTTGAGCTTCAAAATCCAGCTCTAAGTCCTAATTCTTCTATGAAGACTTCCTTGATCACGCCAACCTACAATAATATCTTCCCTTTGGGGTTTATGGCCTGTACCATATAGCTGTATCAATCACAGATTCTAATCTCTTCTATAAGCACAGATTTTAGACTATATACTAATTCACAGTTAATAATTATGTCAAATGTATAGATTTTATCTTCTGAGCAGTTATATACCTCTTAGTATGAAGGAATCGGCTTTATACATTATGTGTCCCAGAGCAGATAAATTATTTAGTATATAGTAACAATCAAATTCATTGATAGATCAAATATTAATTACTTGAAAAATAAAATATAACCTTTAACTTTCATCTTGATAAATTGCTTTTAAAAATTCAATCAACTCATTAAACTTATCAAATCTATTCATCTAGCTGATATCCTTTGCTATAATCAGAAAAAAGTAATTATGTAGTGTTAATTATGTACAATTCCTAGCCTTCATAGATGCCAATGCCAATCTCTTCTGATTCAATACTTAATCTTGAACTATAGCACAGAACTACAACTTGCAATTTATAAATCTGTTCTACTTAATTATGAAGAACCATAAAAGGGATAAGCTGATATTTTAAATAATTTATAAAATTTATACTTACCTTCAAACACTGCTAACAACATATCAGGGTTAGTCTTTACATCTTGAACTGTTTGCCATGGCATTATAAATGGTTCTGTGTTAACAATTCTTGAAGGATTGGCATTAGATGGATCATAAAATTTTGAAGGGAGACTGTTGAATTCAGTAAGATGTATGTAGGCCAGCCATGCCAAACATCGATCACTTGTTTTAAGGTACTCAGTTACTATTCCATCATTAATTGATTTCAATGCATTCTAGGTAAATGAAAAATAACTCAGTGTTTCATAAAATAATAACTCCTATTCTTGAGATTCAAATGTAAAGGCAACAATAAATAAAACAGTTGTATTGTTTATGGAGTGGTTCTTAAATACCTACGTTAAAACTTTGGAAAGTCACCAATTTTTTTAATCAAAAACTTTTTAGAAACATCACTACCAAATTAATAAATTATGCTAGGATTCAAAACATAATTAGTGAAAAAAATTAAATTTATCTGAACATTTAAAGTGTCTTGTTATTAAAAATCTAATAAGATAAAGAGAAATTAGTAAAAACAAAACTCTACATCAATTTGGCAGATTTTCACATGAACTAATTTTTTTACCTTCTTGTTTAAATACTGAAGTGTATTCTGGTGGGTACATTAGTTTCATTTAAACCTCATAAACACTCTAAAGAAGGTATTAACTTACTCAACTTCACACAACTTACTAGTAAATGGTAAAATAAGAATTCAAATCTAAAGCCAATTCTCTATAAAGTATAATTAAATGCTATAACAACTATTTACCTGTAAAAGTGCAAGTGCACTTTGGGATCTTCCAGTAAATAAATGCAGCTGAACTCTATACAAAAGAGCCTCTAAAAGCTGAAAAGACAGAATATCTGATGCTTCCCGTTTAGCTGCTCCCATCAGAAATTCCACCATTCTCTCACATACATAATCCTTTTCTTCAAAGGTGCTTTCTAGGTGCAGAAACTGCCCAAAGAGATTTCATAAAATTAATCATGCTTCATAAGATAAGATGTAAAATGTATATTTTTCACATCTCATTATGAAACCGTCTCATATTAAATCTTCAATTTCTAAAAAAGGAACATTATAAATGTTCCCCTTCTACCACAAGTTGGAAAGTAAAATCAGATGAACACTAGAATACTGATGTACTCTCAGAATTATCACTGAAAAAATTCCATCTTTTCTTTCCTTGAGTCAATAGGTAAATGACAGCAAGACAATGATTTATCTCCAAAACTTCACATTTATGATCACACTAGAGGCCCGTTGCATGAAGATTGGTGCAATAGGCCTTCCATCCTTTGGCTGTCGGAAACAGTTTTCCTCCAGCACTCAACTCAGGACCCACGCCTTCATTCCAGCTGCAGCGGAGAAGCCAAGCCTCCTCAGTCTTCAGTCTTAGCTCAGGCTGGAGCCTTCAGTCTTTGCTCTGCACCTGTGTATGCAAATTAACCCACCATCCTTATTGGGTTAATTTGCATACCCACTCCTGATTGGCTGGTGGTCGTTACAGATGTATGGTCAATTTGCATCTTTCTCTTATATCAGTGTGGGTACAGTTTGCATTGCTTAGTTCTGTGACTATATAAAAATTCTAAAAATAGCATTCATATTAGAACTAGATGGCAAAATATTAAAAAGACTTAATCAGACGGAATCCAACATGGCGGTATAGGTAAACACCTACACTGATGCCTTGCACAACAATTTCAAAACTACAACTAAAAGATAGAATGGACATCATACAGAACCACAGGAAAGCAGGTGGAGTGGAAATTCTACAACTAGAAGGAAAGGGAGGGGCTCACAAAGACCCAGAGGGGCTGTAAAAAGCTGAGGTACTGAGACACGTGCGTGGAGAGAGCGGGTGCCAGAGAACCTGGCTGGCTTTCTCTGGCAGGAGGGAGACGGAGACTCTCAAAGGCATTGAACTCCTTATCCTACGACACTAAATCCCAGATCCAGCCAAAACTTATACAGGGGGAATTTGGGCTGTGAAGGGGGAGAAGTGCACGGAAATTTAGGGGAGTTGCAAAAGATCAGAAGTCTGGTGGCACACACGGCACTGCGCGCAGAGGACCAACTGCTGATTGTGCGCTGGCTTTCACCAGTGGGTGGGAGACAGACCCTCCCAACTGTGCCACTTCTAACTCCACTGAACCCCAGATTCGGGCAAAACCCTGGGGACCCAGATTTGTGTGGTCCCGGAGCACGGGGGAGTTGGCAGCAGTCTAGAGGCACTGCGAGGGAGAGCATGCGCACAGGGACCGCTCCAGTGATTACCCAGTCACGAGAGACTCAGGGATCGTGAACGGCGGGGCCGACTGGAAGGCAAGGCGGTCCCTTAAGCCCTGAGACTCCAC
The DNA here is from genome assembly GCA_011751065.1 of Lasiurus cinereus. Classification (NCBI taxonomy): domain Eukaryota; kingdom Metazoa; phylum Chordata; class Mammalia; order Chiroptera; family Vespertilionidae; genus Lasiurus; species Lasiurus cinereus. The sequence goes on from JAAGEH010000304.1 coordinate 14,303,453, forward strand.
CCATCCCAAGCTCAACAGAGAGGCTTTTGCAGTTTTGCAAGTCTGGTATCATAAGGCTGAATCCAACACAAAAGTTTTCCCGGCATAGTGAAAATGCTGAGACAAGGGAAGGTATCACAAACAAAAGAAATGGAGGAAAACTAATGACTGGATATAGAGTTCAAAACCATGCTTATAAAGTTTTTTAAGAACATCCTTCAAAAGTTGGATAAAATTAGCGAGACCCAAGAGGAGATGCAAAAGAACCAACTAGAGATGCAAAAGATCCAACTAGAGATGGATAATGTAAGGAGCCTCTGGGGCAGCTTCAAGCATACCAACATCAGAATTGTGGGGGTGCCAGAGAAGAGAGAGAGCAACATACTGAAAACCTATTTAAAGAAATAATGACTGAAAACTTCCCATATCTGGTGAAAGAAATAGACTTACAAGTCCAGGAAGCACACAGAACCCCATATAAAAGGAATCCAAAGAGGACCACACCAAGACACATCATAATTAAAATACCAAGAGCAAAAGAGAAAGAGAGAATATTAAAAGCAGCCAGAGAAAAACAGTTAATTACCTACAAGGGAGCACCCATACGACTGTCAGCTGATTTCTCAACAGAAACGATGCAGGCCAGACGGGAGTGGCAAGAAATATTCAACGTGATGAACAGCAAGACCCTACAACGAAGAATACTCTATCCAGCAAAGCTTTCATTCAGAATTGAAGGGCAGATAAAGAGCTTCACAGAGAAGAAAAAGCTAAAGGAGTTCATCAACTCCAAACCAGTATTATATGAAATGCTGAAAGGTACTCTTTAAGAAGAAGAAGGTAAAAGACAAAAAATTATGAACAACAAATACATATCTATCAACAAGGGAATCTAAAAATTAAGTGAATTAAAGATTTGATGAACAGAATAAACTGGTGAATATAATAGAATCAGGAGCACAGAAAGGGAGTGGACTGATTATTCTCAGGGGGAAGGGAGTGAGCGGTGTATAGGGAGAGACTGGACAAAAGTCATACACCTATGGATGAGGTCAATGGGAGGGAGGTAAGGGTAGAGGGAGGGTGGGAGCCGGGTGGAGGGGAGCTATGGAGGGGAAAAAAGAGAAACAAATGTAATAATCTGAATAATAAAGATTTAATTTAAAAAAAAAGATTTAATCAGCCTGTGGCTCAGTGGTTGAGTGTCAACCTATGAAACAGAAGGTCATGGTTCAATTCTTGGTCTGGGTACATGCCTGTGCTGTGGGATTGATTTCCAATAGAAGGCATACAGGAGGCAGCAGATCAATGATTCTTTTTTATCATTGATGTTCTATCCCTCTTTCCCTCCTGCTTCCTCTCTCTGAAATCAATAAAAAATACTTTAAAAAAATTAATCAAGAAATTAAAAGGCCCCTTTAAGACCAAACAATTTTAAGGAAAAATATTACACTCAAAAAATCTTGTGGTAACCAAAAGCATTAATTTGGTACTACAAGGCTCCAGGTCAAAAATCAAGCATATTTCACTGTTCACATCTATTCAGTACTTGTGTTAGACTAGAGTGGCAAATTAATTCATTAAGGAATACTGTGTTATACAATTCTTATTTGTTCCAAATTTCAATTGGCAAGAAAATGATAGATCTGACAGTAATAGATTTATCAGAATGTGTATCTGAATCTAACAGCTTCAGAATTTAGCTAGTAAGAGTTCAGATATTAATATTTCTTTTACAGGTAAATTCATTAAAATTTTAAAGTTTAAACCTGAGCAGAAAACAGGTCATTCTCTCAGAAAATGAGGAAGACCTATTTTTCCACCAAATCTTTATATGTTGGCAGGTTCAATATTAGTATAAATTACAGATTAATATTTATTTCTATAAAAATGAAGACAGCCAAAACCGGTTTGGCTCGGTGGATAGAGCATCAGCCTGTGGACTGAAGGTCCCCAGGTTCGATTTCAGTCAAGGGCATGTACCTTGGTTGCGGGCACATCCCCAGTGGGGGGGCGTGCAGGAGGCAGCTGATGGATGTTTCTCATCGATGTTTCTAACTCTCTATCCCTCTCCTTTCCTCTCTGTAAAAAAATCAATAAAATATATTAAAAAAAAAAAAATGAGGACAGCCAGGACAGAATGACTCAGTGGTTGAGTATCGAACTATGAACCAGAAAATCAGTTTGATTTTCTGTCAAGGCACATGGCCGGGTTGTGGGCTCAATCCCCAGTGTGGAGTGTGCAGGAAGTAGCCAGTCAATGATTCTCTCTCATCATTGATCTTTCTCTCTCTCTCTCTCTCTCCCCCACTTTCTCTCTAAAATCACTAAAAACATATTGAAAAAAATGACAGATAATATATTATTTCTTGGCATTCATGAAAATGTTTTACATGAATAAAAAATTCAAAAGAAATTTTTTCAGATGCTCTGCACAAAATTCACTTAACTTTGCACAAATTAAAACTGCTTAAGAGCCCTGGCAGGGTGACTCAGATGGCTGGACCATTGTCCATACACCAAAAGGTCGAAGGTTTAATTCCCAGTCATCGCACATACCTAGGTTTCAGATTCAATCCCCCAGTCAGGGAGCATATGGGAGGCAACTGATCAATGTTTCTGTCTCTGTCTCTCTCCCCTACCCCACCTTCCTTTCTAGGTATAAAAACATACCCTGGGGTAAGGATTTTTAATAATAATAATTTATATATATATATATATATATATATATATATATATGTGTGTGTGTGTGTGTGTGTGTGTGTGTGTGTGTGTATATATATATATATATATATTTCTAAATATATCTTATTGATTTTTTACAGAGAGGAAAGGAAAGGGATAGAGAGTTAGAAACATCGATGAGAGAGAGACATCGATCAGCCGCCTACCTGCATGCCCCCTACTGGAGATGTGCCTGCAACCAAGGGTACATGCCCTTGACGGGAATCGAACCTGGGACCTTTCAGTCCGCAGGCCAACGCTCTATTCCACTGAGCGAAACCGGTTTGGGCTAATAATATTTTTTTTAAAAAACTGCTTAAGAATAGGTATTAAAATATTTTAAAATGTTCATATTTTTTCTATACCAACAAAGTTTTACAACAACAAAAATCACCTCTTCACTAAGTATTTTCTTCTTGTTTAGTCTAAATTAATCTAGACACAAAGTGGTTCTGAGGTTACTGGACAACAAAAGTAAAGGTATCATATCTATATGCAAATAAAGAATATGATCTATTAAGCTATATATCAATATTTAAGATGACCCAGAGTTATAAATACATATACACACACGCCCACACATGTACACACAGGACTATGTTATCTTTTCTACTCACAGTCCAAAAACTTTGATAATCGGGAGCATATTCAACAGCTGTTTCACACATTTCCTGTACCTCCTCTTTGGTTCCTCTTTTAGAAAACAATTTGAGATAATGGCACCAAATTTCTGGATTGTCTTTGTTGTTTTCCAAAGCCCGCGCCAGAACATTTAAAGCAGAATCCAAAGACTCTGAACATAGCCTACATGTTTAAAAGAAAAGCAGGGGATTTTTTTTTTTTAATGTTTGAAAAGTTTTAAATTGGGCGACTGAGTCAATTTTTAAATTCCATTTTCTACTAAAACCTACCAGAAACTAGTCACATATAACAAAAGTTGTAGATTAGGATTTTCTGTCACATTTGTTCCTATTTCCCATAGACCCAACAATTCCTTTCTAAGTGGATGCTCAGTTAGCATTTATCAGATAAAACCACTGTGCTATCAAACCACTAAATTATCAACTTCAAATGTGCTTTATGTCCATACTCAGCAATACTTTTTATGATTTACACTGATCTGGGAATGGGAAAAGTTAAACAATTCTCCCTCAAGGCCAGCTACTGCCAGTACAAAATATCAAAGCTTTCAATATAATAGTTCTTTTCAACAGTCAAGGTCTTGCTATATCTTGGAGAAGATAATTGTCTCTCATGATCCTATTCATAAAATAATGTACAGGTCTTTGGCCTTCACTCAGTAAATGAGTCAGAAAAGAAAACACTGCAACTTATCCCATTAACATGGAAATGACACATAGGGCACGTTAAATAAACACCATATTCAGGTATGTAAGGTGTATTAGCATTCTGCAGGACTGCCTTATTAAAAGCTTTTATACTGAGTTCTAAGATAGAAAATCAGAGCAGCCTGTTTAAAAAGAAAAACTGAATTATTATCATTTTAAAACTGAGACAATAAAAGATTATTCCTAATAATAAAAGATTATTTCTGGTAAACTATCAAAAAGTAGGAGTTAGAATATACATTTATACAAAAGAAGCTGCCAATTATGAGATAAATTACTATTTACCTTATTTGTATACATGTAATATAACACTACATGTAGAAAACAAGGCAAGTTCACCAGAATTTAGAGGATCTTAAACAAGCTTTAAATCTCCAAATGAAAATTAACAAAAAAAAATTTAACCTGTCCCACTACTTTTTTAAAAACCTAATAAATAATCCTTATAATACTGAGAACTTACTGTTTTAACTAATTCTACCTTGAAATAAGAGCTCACTATAGTTTAAAAATATAGCTAATTTATTACCTATACATTGAGACATGCACACAACTCAAGATCTAATCTTAAACATTTTCTAATAGCTTTTAAACAATAAAGTACTTTAGCTCTGTCAAAATAAACAAAGGTCCCATTGATACTAGGAAGAAAATATAATTACCACAAAAGGAATGAACCTCAAACACAAAAATATAAATTTGCAACAGTTTATACAAAGACTAGAGGTAGACCTACCCTTCATTTTGACTCAAGTACTTGTAAGCAAGTTTGAGCCAAAGTTGTACATGAGAAGGATTTTCAAGCACACTTGCTTCTAAATTAGCAATGTCATCAGTCTCATTTGTAAAGTATCTGACATCATCTGGAGTCACAACTGTATCCAAAGCTGGAACTTTTATTCGGTTCTCTGGCTGAAAGGCTATAAAAAGATATTATTAATTTCATACTTTCTCTTACCCACAGACACAAGAAAAAATCAATTGGTCTCTTCTATAAACTAGGACTCTGCTGGGCCAAACAGAAGTATGGTCTCCCTACTTTAAGGTAAGTGCTATCATCTGATAATTCACATTCATGAAATTGTAAGAGAAAGTTATAACTTAGGAAGATTATTTATTCTACTATATCTGAATTAAGAGAAAAAGTGTTACATTAATGTAAATAAGCATAAGAAAGCATACACCTATCAGGTATTTGCTAATCCACAAATAGCAAACAAATTATGTAAACTTGAGATTATAATGCAAGATGTGCTTGACAATAGGCACTCATTTATATACTTACTCTGTTCATTCATTTATTCATTCATTTCGTGAGTCTACTTATTGCATGTCAGAAAACACAGGCTCAAATAAAAGATTAAATAAAACATGTGCTCTCAAAAAGACACAAGCCAGGCAGTGGTTTGAAGTTATCACAATTACTAAAGAGTCATCCCTGGATTTACTGGACCATAGAAAATGCCCTGCAATGTAAGGGGCAGTTCTACACAATGAAGAACTACTAACTGCCTTCAATGCCAAATGGCATAACTGGTTTTTAAAAATAGAAGTGAAAAAATAAAAACTATAATAGTAGATACACCAAAAGATTAGTAAAGTAGAACACCACAACTGAATGATTCAGGATCTTAAATTACTTCTTACCGTATTTAATAGGTCCTGTAGACTGTTCATCATCACTACTGAAACTATTCTCTGAAATAGGTTTTCTCCAAAACTTTGGCTTCCACTTTCTTTTATCTTTGTAGGTTGTAAATGGAGGTGCTAAAATAGATAGGGAAAGAATCAGTTGACACATCTAGTTTTTATAGTTTTAAAGGCTACCCAAATAACAATAAAAACAAGCTAAATTTATTCTGTTGTGTTAAAAATGACATAAATACAAGGTGTCCCCCCAAAAATGTATACGCACATTAACAGATGATAGCTCAATTTTGAAAATGAAATATATTTTTGAAATACTGCCTTTATAATTATGCAAAGTGAGTGTATGCATTTTTTGGATACCTTATGTAATTTTTTTATAATGAGAACATAATGCCAGAAAATTGGCTGTCATAAAGACACTACAATATCGTTTTGTGAGAGGGGGAAATATATATACTCACTATGGCCTTTACTTTCATTGATATTGCTAACAAGAAGAACTGCCATCTGGTCCATTGACATTCGATCTTTGTTTACTCCAAAAAGTTTCTCAACGTATTTTTCTGAAATTAGACCAATGCTATTGTCATAAAAAGTATAAAAAACATGTATTTCAGAGAAGAGGCTAATTAAAGAGTATGAAGTGAAGAACAGTTTAAGAATTAAAGAGAAGTATATGGTAGTAATCAAAAACACTATAGCTTCTAGAGGGCAAGGACCACAACATCTTAACTACTATGCAAATCTTACATTATGCATTCCAATTTGAGCTGAAAAATATATATATATTTCCTGAAATAAGCTAAACAAGTGAAAGTTAAAGTCCTAAATAGGAAATGATTATATTCAGTGACTTTATAATCACTTTTGTTGTGATAACAATTTAATAAACTTAATATCTGGCACTAAATCTAGGGAAAAACTTAACATTTACTCATAATGTCTGACAATAACCTATGCTTTCAACAATATCAAAGTGTACAAAGTCCTTTTTATCTCATTGTAGAATCTGAAACTATAAACATCTTTCTTGACTTCCAACTCTCCTTTATTTTTTAAAAAATATTATAAAAATAGAGCTTTATTTTAAAATCATTACTAAACTGTTTAGATGAGTTCTATCCAAATGACTTTTTGCATTGATAGAAAGGTCTTATATCTTGCACTGTTCTTCCGGTAAGTGCTGACCACCACTGAGCTATTGAACTCAATAGTGGCGATTGGGCACTGAAATGTGGCTAGTGAGATTTGATAGAGTACATTTTAATTTAGATTTGAATAGCAACATGTGGCTAATGACAAATGTATTGGACAGAGAAGATCTAGATAAAGTGTCATAGGTCAATATACTGAATTATGACAGCAATTAAAAGATGTCAAAAAAACTGAATATTACATTTTTAAATTGCCTACATTCAAATTTTCACTTAGGGAACAAGAAATGGTCTTTAATAACCTGCTGCAGCAGCAATTTCTTCATCAGTGCTTGTCTCTGAACAACCAACCAAAGACAGATTATATGACAGAATGTCCTGGAATAGCTGTTTTCGGCTAAGCGTATAGTCTTGTGTATGCTGCCTAAAATAAAATGACAACACAGAAAAGATGATCATGTACATATCAAAGCCCAAATAACCACACTGTCTTTTAAATTATAAAATGTTCACATATTAAAACTACTCACCACTGACAATCGTCATCATTACAGGTTCCTGTTAAATCAAAACGGCAGAAACACTGGTCCGGTTCAATCATATTACTGTATGATACTGAGCTTAGGGGAAGTTTCTCCTTAGTTCGATAGTATGGACTAAATCTAAGAAGAGAGATGGACATATTATGCTTCATAAACACAACCCAGAAAATTTTTCATTTTTCCTTCCCAACTAAAACTTCTATATTCTTAATTACTTAATAGCAAACTCCCGCTCTCAGAATATAAAGTGATAGGGACAAACTACTTTTATACCCAGAACATAAAAGACCTAAAATAGAACACAAAAAACTCTGTATTTTAAAAGTAGTGTTTTCACATCACATAATAAAATACTACATAATGCTGGTATTTCTTACACACATCACCAGCCAACAAAAAACTAGGGAAAAAGTCTATACTACCTTATAGGTGCTTTACAATTTTACAATTGAATCATACCCATTTAACAGGCTCACAACTTGTAGAAATTTTAAAGACAAATACAACCTCCCACAAAATTAATCATCTGAAAATACTTAAATCAACTTTATGATAGCAGGCCAATGCATTCCTTACGCATGGTGACAGTAAAATTAAAAATTCTTGGAGGACTCATTATTTTTTTCCTAAAATCTCTATCAAGCAATAATCAAGAATTCACAATTCCACCAGTAGGAAGAAATTAGAATCTGATAATAGTTAATAAACCCAAGTGTGAGCTAATCCTTACTTCCTAATATGGTTTGTATATGACAAAACACTTAATTTTTACTTTCCCTAAATGAGCAAATTCATTTTTCAGTGACCATGATTCAATTTCTTTTTTTAATCATCAATATTCGAAGTTGATATAAAAAACAGGAATAATCCTGAAACTGAAGTTCACTGAATCTTTCTTTTATACCTGTAGGACTTAAAAATCAGAAGAGGGCTGTGGTAGGGACTAAAAGGACAAGGCTTCACTTCTGTTGTTTTATTCTGTGCTGTCATAAAATCTACATCCACAGAAATCTCCTGCAAAAGAAAACGGTAACTTCGTAAGACAAATAAGGCTAGGGTGAATTGTATTATTTTTTTAAAGAATATGAAATGTTCTGTTACCTGACCACACAAAACCTTTCCTGTAATGCCTGTTGTAGTTTTTAAAATCAATTGTTTTAAGCTGTCAGCTTTTGAATATAATTTTTGCAATTCACCAATTTTTAACCCTAGAAAAAGTTCTGGTTTTTCTACCATGTTCTTAGCTTTGTTTACGCATTCTTTGTTAGGTGTATCAGTGTGCTTAAGGTTAGGTTTAGTAAAAGAATTGGATTCTAAGAAGGATCTTCTTCGTTCCCTGTTTGACCCAGACAAAATCTCATCATCAACATCATTTTCCTCAGTGTCCAGACTTAATTTATCTTGAGTCAGATCATGAAGTGAGGGTTGAGGTAAAGAAAATTCTGGTTCCTCTTCCACAACTGGAGTGATATTTTGTTGTTCCTTTGCTTTAAGAGCCCGAGCTTCTTTTAGTTTTTGAATTTTCAGAGCATATTCATATTCTAGCTTTTGTAATCGTCTTTTTTCCATAGCAATTAGTTCTGCTGAATGCTTTCTTGGACTTGATACTGGAGAACTGTCCAGTCTCATCATTTTGTTTGGCTGGGGGGGGAAATGATATAAATATTTTATATCGCTATGATTTATGAACAATTTCTGGTAACTGTGCTATCCCTACAAAACAATGCCAACATTATAAAACTAGATAATAGGCATAAAACAGATTTACAAGTCTCCAACAATTTTGCAAGTTAATCCATAAAACAAAAAAAAACAAAGTAAAGACAAAATAAATAAACAAGGTTCCAAAAACATGGATGTCATTTGAAAAGAAAGCTTTAATCTTATTCTATTTGAAATTGTAGGAATGAAGTAGTTTATCTATCTTTTATCCTCAAAACTATCATAAAAAATTTCTGCTTTCCAAAAATAAAATATTTCTACAAACAACTTACTCCAAAGCGATCTTGTTCCAGTTTTCGTTTTCCTATTTCTTTACTAGCTACTGCCTTTGCCCGAGCAAACTCTTCTCCATACTTTAGAGTCAAAGCTTTTTTAACGGTAACACGTTGTTGCACTTTGTGAATCTGAAAATAAAGGAAAATTCTAAAAATGTAAATGTAAACCTTAGAAATGGAAATAACTTCTTTTTAACACAGCAGGGTATGCAACAGAAAATATAAACATTTCAACTTTATGTTTCAAGGGAGAACATTATTTTATTAAAAATTTGGCCCACAAGAAATGGGTGGTAAACATGAGACTACAATATTTTAATTTAAAAAAAGAACATTACTTGTTCCTGAAGCTTCTTCAAAAACATTCTGTTGACACTGAGAAATTTTTCTGTTGCTTGAAGCTGTTCCGTAAGTTTGGCAATCTTTGTTTCAGCATTTCGAACAGATTCTTTCTTCTTAGCTTCTTGCTGTACTAGATGCTTTAAAATAGATTCATCTTTCATCAAGAGAATCCTAATATAAAAGTAACAAAATCCTCATTAGTATTTTTCTAAACTAGTGGACTAAACACCATCAGAATTAAAAATTACAAAACAGTAGCTCATTTTTAAATACATATTTATGATATACAGGTGAGAGTTTTAAAAGATTAATATTTTTATACTCATAAATCTCACAGGTATTTAAATAGGTAGTTACATTTTATAAAAGTAACTATAGGTATGATCTTTTTAAAAAAATCATTTAAATCTAAGTTAATGTGAATTATAGTTGAAAAGTCAATAAATACTAAATGTTTAATGTTGGTGAATCTGATCCCATATGACTTCTGAAAAATGAGGACTTAGGCAGAATGTTCTATTTAAATTCATATATAATGCTAATAAACAAACAAACTTCTAATAAATATAAATAAGCACGTTTAACTTACAAATTTCTAATTCATTTTACCTAAAGCAAGCATGAAGGGGGGAAAGAAGTATAATTTTTAAACAATATATGGATAAAAGTTTAGAACTAAGAAGTAAAACAGGACAAAAGACAAGCTTATGGGTATCTTTTCAACTACTAAATATTATGGTTAAAAATATGAGGCATTCTTCCTAGAAGACACCATATTTCAATGGTCACAACAAATGAATCATATACACAGAAATGTGATAGAAAGGATAGCGAGTAGGAAGACAAAGAACTTTTAAAAACCTTTCCATTTGTTAAGAAGTTATTAAAAAAATAAAATCTAAATAAATTTAGCTTAATATCATACTTTAAAACAAACACAATACAACTTCTCATTGATAATTTTATAAAATTATGGTCATTACGATTATTTCATCTATAAAGCACATTTCAGATTTCTAAAATCAGGATGCGTCTCAACATTATGACATATCATGCATGGTTCAGCTAAAAGCATGTTGTCTTTCTTAGTAATGTATAAAATAATGGCACGTCCTGGAAGTAATAATATATAGTACCACAAACAAATATCATTGAAAACTGAAGACACATTTGCAAAGAGACGGTTTTAAATGTATTTTATTTTGTTCAGAATACTTACCCTCCAATATCTTGTTCAGAAATTAAAAACAGAACATAGTATTATACACAGTCACTATCTCCTTGACGTATATGTTACCTTGTAAAAACATTCCAAATTAATTCTTTTTTCTGATTAAAACAATAAAGAGGAGGAACCAAGATGGTGGCATAGGTAAATACCTGAACTTGCTGCCTTGCAAACTTACAACTAAAAAATAAAACATATCAGCCAGAACCATGGGAAGGCTGGCTGAATGGAAGTTATACAATTAGAAGGAAAGAGAAAAGTACACTGAGACTAGAAAAAGGTACAGAGGTGCGGAAGTGCACAAAGGGGCTAGCAACTGGGTACACACTGTTGTCTTTTTCAATCAGGAGGGAGATACAAGCAACCGACTGCTCTGAACTCCAGTTCCGGGCAGGACTCTGGGGACCCAGACTCATATGGGAGAAACTGGACTATCTGGCATCAGCCAGAACACGGGGACAGCTTTCTCTCAGAGATGCTTACAGCAACCATTGTTCCTGCATGATGCCACAAGACACAAAGACCCAGGGACCTCTTCGGGGCAGGGCAGACGGTTGGTCAGCCACTGCTATTTGTTACACCCTGGTGATTACTTGAGACACTGCCCCACCCAATTTACAGCTCCATCCAAGCTGTGAGCAGAGGCTTTTGCATATGAATGGCCTGACCTTTGCAATCTAAAACCTAACAAACTGCAGCTGGGTCAGAGAGTCCTAGAGCTTCCAAAAGAAGCTCAAGGCTTGACAGCAGCTTGCATTGCTTCACAGCTGGGCCTCATTTGGGCACCTTCAAACCCCAAACATAGAGGAGAAATCTGCAGATCTCTCTGTAGTTCCTGCTGGGTGGCCTTAGGCAGTGGCTGGCTTTGCACCTCCTTGGAGATCCAAGGGCCAGTGTACCCAGTGGTCTAAGTGAGACCATCCAGACTACAACTCTTCACATCCAAAAGAGACACACACAGGGGCCAGACTCAGTGAGCACCAAAGCCCCACTGAAGCAAGTCCTGCCCCATAAGGATGTCTCCAGCACAGAAGTACTCCCTTTGCAGACACAACTGGTCCTCACAGCCAATTGGTCAATTCCTCCAGTGATATCGACAGCAATCAAGGATTAACTAAAACAACACTGTGCACACAGCTCACAAAGGGATGCACCATGGGTGTCCATCTCAGGTAATTAGGGAGGCTGAGCCACTGGACCCTATACTATAGGACACCTACCACACAAAGCTACTCTACCAACTAAGGGAAACACCGAAAATGTGGAAATAAAAGATAAAGATCACAAAAGAAATGGAGGAAAGCAAACAACTGAATACAGAGTTCAAAACCACACTAAGGTTTTTCAAGAATTTCCTAGAAAAGATGAATAAATTTAGAGAGACTCTCGAGTATATGAAAAAGGACCAACTAGAAATTAAACATACACTGACTGAAATAAAATATATTATACAGAGACCTAACAGCAGACTAGAGAAATGCAAGAATCAAGTCAAGGATTTGAAATACAAAGAAGCAGAAAACACTCCACTGGAAAAGAAAAAAGAAAAAAGAATAAAAAAATATGAAGATAGTGTAAGAAGCCTCTGGGACAACTTCAAGCGTACCAACATCAGAATTATGGGGGTGTCAGAAGAAGAGAGAGAGCAAGATACTGAAATCCTATTTGAAGAAATAATGACTAAAAGCTTCCCCCACCTGGTGAGAGAAATAGACTTACAAGTCCAGGAAGCGCACAGAACTCCAAACAAAAGGAATCCAAAGAGGACCACACCAAGACACATCATAATTAAAATGCCAAGAGCAAAAGACAAAGAGAGAATATTAAAAACAGCAAGAGAAAAAACAGTTACCTCCAAGGGAGCACCCATACAATTGTCAGCTGATTTCTCAACAGAATCTATGCAGGTCAGACGGGAATGAAAAGAAATATTCAAAGTGATGAACACTAAGAACCTACAACCAAGATTACTCTACCCAGCAAAGCTATCATTCAGAATTGAAGGGGAGATAAAGTGCTTCACAGGTAAGAATAAGCTAAAGGAGTTCATCAACTCCAAACCAGTATTATATGAAATGCTGAAAGGTACTTTTTAAGAAGAGGAAGAAGAAGAAAAAAGTAAAGACAAAAATTATGAACAACAAATACATATCTATCCACAAGTGAATCTAAAAATCAAGTGAATAAAAAATCTGATGAACAGAATAAACTGGTGAATATAATAGAATCAGGAGCATAGAAAGGGAATGGACAATTTTCAGGGGGGAAGAGGTGTGGGGGATACAGGGAAAGACTGGACAAAAATCGTACACCTATGGATAAGGACAGTGGAGGGAGTGGGTAAGGGCAGAGGGTAGGGTGGGAACCAGGTGGAGGGGAGCTATGGGGGGAAAAAAAGAGAAGCAATTGTAATAATCTGAACAATAAAGATTTATTAAATTAAAACAAAAACAAAAGTTTGAAACACCACTTGGATGATATAGTAACCTCACAAAACATGGAAGAGGTTTATGATCCTTAACTTTACATTCACAGTTTATAGTAACACAGGATTTGACCATGTGTCTTACTGAACAAACTAGATAATAACTATTTCCAACAATCAAGTCCATCTTTAACAATAAAAATATGCTTCTATAGAAGGTATTTCAAAAATCATGTCAGAAGTTTTAAAGAAAATTCCAAATAAATCTGAAGGGACAAACTCCTTTGAAGTCTTGGTATCTTTATTTAAATATTAATACTATTACTTTAGGTAAATGTATAATTCACCAAAATGATAACTTTATAAAATTCTAACCAAGTATAAAAGAATGTGTAGCCCTAATTGGTTTGGGTCAGTGGATAGAGCAGCAGCCTGCAAACTAAATGGTTCCAGGTTCAATTTCACTCAAGGGCACATGCCTGGGTTATGGGGCTCGATCCCCAGTAGGGGTTGTGCAGGAGGCAGCCAATAAATGATTCTCTCTAATCACTGATGTAACTCTCTCTCCCTCTCCCTTTCTGAAGTCAATAAAAATATATATATTAAAAAAAAAAGAATTTGTAATCATATAGTGTACTTAGTATTAACATACACCACAAAGATATCCCTCTAACATATGAGAATTAGATACATGCAGTATTTAATCAAATAATGAGGCTCACCTATGTTTTTTAAGTTTTGCTTCTGCATCTGAAACCTGCTTAGTAACCATTGCTATTCTGCCAATTCCATCAATTTCCACATCAGAGTTTGCTGGAGACGATGGACTTGTCTTCATCTGATCTGATTTAATCAAACGCTGTTTTTCCCGACTAAAATAATAAAGACAGGTGAATTATACCAAAGAATAAATAGAAATTATTTTTCATTAGAGATGTATTCTATTTCATAATATAAACTAAAAAATATTAATCATCTTGACTGATAACAATGATGACCATTTCAAAGCAGAGTGTAGCTCTCCTTTATATTAGCTTTTCTCTTTTCCTCTAAGCTATTTTGATCTCAGTGTATCACTGTAGTCAAGTCTGCAGATGATCATCTGGCTCCCCCCCTCCTGTGTGAGTTGTAAAAATATTACCTCTGCATCTTGAGTAAAACCACACACTATTCATTTCCCAATGCCAATAAACTATATACAGACTTAGTTACAAAAGAGCACATATCTTTAAAGCTAATTACATAAAATGCCACTTACTTGGCAATCTCTTCCTTTAATAATCGATATTCAATTTTCTTTTCTTCAGGCAAAGATTCAGGTGTTCGCATGGGATCATTTTCTTTTTCAGATTTTGGAGGTACCTTCGGTTTTGAAGCTTGCTAGAAAACATTTGAAGTCAACCAGATCAACAACCTTCACATATCTCATGCTAAGATAATATATATTTTACACTGCAACCTACTGTGCATTTATATTTATACTAGAGGCCCGGCACACAAAATTCATGCTTAGGGGGTGTGTCCTTCAGGCCAGCCTGCACCCTCTCCAATCTGGGACCCCTTGAGGTATGTCCAACTACCCGTTTAGGTAGGATCGGGCCTAAACGGGCAGTCAGACATACCTCTCACAGTCCTGGACTGCTAGCTCCCAACTGTTAACCTGCCTGCCTTCCTGATTGCCCCTAACTGCTTCTGCCTGCCAGCCTATTTGCTCCTAATTGCCCTCCCCTATAGGCCTGGTCACCCTTAACTGCCCTTTCCTGCAAACCTGTTCACCCCTTATTGTCCTCCCCTACAGGCCTGCCCCCCACAACTGTTCTCCCCTATAAGCCTGGGTCCCTCGCAACTGCCCTTCCCTGCAGGCTTGATCACCCCCAACTGTCCTCCCTTGCAGGCCTGGTCCCTCCCAACTGCCCTCCCCTGTAGGCCTGGTCCCTCCCAACTGCCCTCCCCTGCTGGCCATCTTGTGGTAGCCATCTTGTGTCCACATGGGGGCAGCCATTTTTGACCACATGGGGCAGCCAACTTGTGTGTTGGAGTGATGGTCAATTTGCATATCACTCTTTTATTAGATAAGATATTAAGAAATAATTGACTATCGTCAGTATTTTATATTCCTTTTTAAATTACATTTATTGAGGTAACATTGGTTAATAACATACAATTTCCAGATATAAAACATTAAAATTCAACATCTGCATTCTCTATTTGGTGCTCAATACCCAAAATCTAGTTCCCTTCCATTATCATATATATTTGACCCTATTTACTCACTTAGCCCTCCCCTAGCTGGTTGTTAACCACCAAACTAATTACATAATATACTAAGTAATAAAGACCTACAGTTTGAACATAATTGAACTATATCATATCTAAACAATTGCTGTAGTAAGAATAGGGATAAAAGTTGCCCTTAGATTATGTACTTCAATAAAAACTGTTTTCTGATAATGTAACACAATTTCAAAAATCAATTTCCTTAGTACAGAAGACAATTATCCACTATTCTGAAAACAGGACAAGCAGAAATAAAAATAAAGGGGATCAAGAACTAAATCTATCTAAAACGTATACATGCTTCATTATCTATAATAATAAGAAATAATATGCTAATTAGACCAGAGAGCCCAACGACCTTCCAGACAAAGCCAGAGCTTCAAGGGCCAAGTCCCTTACACAAATTTCGTGCCTTGGGCCTCCAGTCCTATCTAATAAAAGAGTAATATGCAAATTAACCATCACTCTGCTACATTCACAAGCCATGCCCACCAGCCAATAAAGAGTAAATATGCAAATTAACCCCAACCAAGTTGGCTGCATCCATAGAGTGAGCAGGAGGGAGGCTTGGGTTTCCCTGGCGATAGAGGAAGCCAAGCTTTCTACACACCCTGGCTGGGGCCCAAGCCTTCCACTCAAGGCTACAAAATTTCAACTATAGAAGATAAATAAATCCTAAGAAAAATGGCGGCAGCCACGAAGCTGGGGTTGCCCCCAATGATAGAGGAAGCCAAGTTTCTGCAGGCTTGGCCTCTTGCTTAAGGCTACAAAGTTTCAGTTATAGAAGATAAATAAATCCCAACAGAAATGGCTTCCACCACTAGTGAGCAGGAGGCTTAGCTCCGCTCCAGGCTACAAAGTTTCAATTGTAGAAGATAAATAAGTCCCAGATACTAGGTCCTCTGCTTGGGTTGGTGGGGGGCATGGCTGGCCTGGAAGTCACCACAGGCCTCTCGCCCAGGCCGCCCGCCCTACGCCCCAAGGGAACCCCCACTCTGATCCAGGAAAACCAGCTGGCTCCCACCCATGTACCAGGCCTCTATCCTATCTAATAAAAGAGTAATATGCAGCCAAAACCAGTTTGGCTCAGGCCTGCAGACTGAGGGGTCCCGGGTTTGATTCCGGTCAAGGGCACATACCTTGGTTGTGGGCACATCCCCAGTGGGGGGTGTGCAGGTGGCAGCTGATGGATACCTCTCTCTCATCGATGTTTCTAACTCTCTCTTTCCCTTCCTCTCTGTATAAAGTCAATAATATATTTTTTTTTTTTTTTAAAGCATAATATGCAGTTGACCATCACTCCAACACACAAGATGGCTGCCCCCATGTGGTCAAAGATCCTGCCCTGATGTGGACACAAGATGGCCACCACAAGATGGCCAGCAGGGCAGGACAGTTGGGAGGGACCAGGCCTGCAGGGGAGGACAGATGTGGGCAATCACACCAAAATGGGATGGCAGTTGGGAGGGACTAAGCCTGCAAGGAAGGGCAGTTGGCAGCGATCAAGCCTGCAGGAGAGGGCAGTTAGGGGCAAACAGGCTGGCAAGGGAATAGTTAGGCATCAATCAGGCTGGCAGGGGAGTGATTAGGGGGTGATCAGGCTGGCAGGCAGAAGCAGTTAGGAACAAACAGGAAGGCAGGAAGGTGAGCAATTGGGAGCCAGCAGTCCAGGATTGTGAGAGGGATGCCCGAGTGCCCATTTAGGTGATCACTACTATGATCACCTTCTTCATTAAGTTTTATTTTCTCCAGTTCTATAAAGAACCATAATGTCATCTTTAAATTAAATCTACAACTGAGATAAAAATTATTAATTCTAAATAATTATTTTTAAAACATTTTGGCTTTTGCAGTTTTAATATAGAGGGCAAGAGATTAATGTTGGTTTATCTAACAGAGGCAAGATTGCAGTTTGGTTTTGTCCCATTTATTTTACTTAAATGGGCTGTCAGACATCCCTTTAGGGATCCCAGGTTGGATATGGTGCAGGCTGTGCTGAGGGACCCCCCTCTTCCATGTATGAATTTTATGCACCAGGCCTCTAGTATTATATAAAGTCCTAACAAGTAAAATATATCCACAAGTTAATATATTACCAAACAATGCCTCTAGGAGGTCTAATTTTCAGGGGGAAAGGGGGAGAGGAATAAACTTTAATGATTGTCAATATATAATCTTTCATTATTACACTCACCTCAGCAGTTCGTCTTGCTTCTTTGATCATGGACTCCAATCCACCAAAAACACTATTTGTTGATTTGGAAGCCTCTCCATCAGACTCACTATCATCTGAATCATTCAGTGTTACAACCACTGATTTATGCTTTGGAAGCTGCAAAGACAATATATTTGCTACCCTTGATGACAAAAGTATCTCTATCCTGTTCGTAGCTCTACCACAATTATCTGCATGGCCTTCAACAAGTTACTTAACCTCTTCAAATTTCAATGCATAAATAATGGGCTCTAAGTATACAGTCTATGGTTCCTTCTAGTTACACTGCAAAACTGACTTTGACCCACTCTAGCAATACTGGTTACCTGCCAAAAACATACACTATTCTATATTCTCAGTCTTTAAAAACACTACTATGATCACCTTCTTCATTAAGTTTTATTTTCTCCAGTTTCTATAAAGAACCATAACGCATCTTTAAATTAACTCTTATAACTGAGATAAAAATTAATAATTCTAAGTAATTATTTTTAAAACATTTTGGCTTTTGCAGTTATAATATAGAGGGTAAGAGACTAATGTTGGTTTACCTAACAGAGGCAAGATTGCAGTTTGGCTTTGCCCCATTTATTTTACTTAAAAGCCATTAGAAAACAAGGCAGAAAAAAATTGTCATTTCCATCTTCTTAATCAACATCATAAATTCCTACATTACAGCGCAGTCATTAATTGGAAAAAAATATAAACTAAGTATAAACAAAGACAAGAAAAATAAAAACATACAATTTGCTAAAAATTAACTGTAGAATAGACAGAAATCCTGAATGGATCAATGTATATAGAAAAAAACTGAGGCAAGCATACCACGCTGATGAAAAGAATGCTTCCCCCATAACATTATCATAAACTCCACCATTTTTCAAGTGAAGATGATGTACCCATTTCATTATTAACACATAAAAAATAAATCTGTATTTACATTTTACTTCATATGTGTATATAAATGAATGATGAGGAGGGAACAAGACAGTGAAACTGCATACAAATTTCTCACAGGCTGTTTGAATAATAGAAGGATTAAATATTTTGTTTGTTTGTTTTACCGAGATCACAGTTCGTGGAAGACGAGGTCCTCTGTGAAACTTTGGGTTCTGTATCCTAGGTTGAGATACTGTATTAATACTGACTATTGATAGATTGCTTCTTGGCACAGGCTGTGAACTGTTCAGACCTGGAGGTGAAGGTGGGTCACTATTACTGGATGTTTCCTAAATTGAAAAGAGACAGATATGAAACACTAAAAAAAAAAAAACCAGAAGGAATTTCTGTTGTCTTTAAAAATCTTGAGGAAATTAGTGCCACATTTATCCCTAACTTTATAAAAGCCCAATGAATTCCAAATAACAAGAGAAGGGTACGGCTTCCAAAAACTTAAGCTCATGAGCACCACCTAGCGGTTCAGGTGTCTAAATTACCTCTGGCTTGAAAGCTCTTTTATTTGCTAGAGATTTAAGTAGTTCTTCTCGAAGCAGCATTTCTTCCTCCTCTTCCTCATCTGCAAAAGGTGGTTTTGGCGGCTGTTCTGGATCTTCAGGTGGAAGAGGTGGTAAAGGTGGTACAGGAGGTAGAGGTTCAAGAGAAACACACAATCCTTCCACATAAGGCTGGCTCAAAAGTGGTAAAGACTAGTTATTTTTTAAAAAAAAGAAGAAATAATAATTACCATGCAAATTTTACCAATTCCAAATGTTTATCTGTGAAGCATCATTAAATTAGAAAAAGGTAAGCTTTAGGTTATTATTTTAGCTATAAGTGTTAAGTATTTTTAAATCTCAAAAACTATTCAAGAATTCAATATTCAGCCATGAAATGTATAAATTTTGCAATAAAAATAAAATCAATATTTGAACTTTAAGATAATTATATAAACTTTTCCATTCCTATTATCTTTATTTAGCAATCTAAAGAATAAAAATTTTATAAGGTCTCTCTCTCTAGATGATTACCTGAAAGCAAGTAAAGACACTGAAAAACCATGATATTTAAATAAAAATAAAAAATTAGGAACCAGGAATTCTGCAAAATACATAGTACAGAGTATCTTAAGAAATAAATGCCAGGCACTGGCCTGTGCTCAATGGCTAGAGCATCTGCCTGCAGACCTAAGGGTCTCAGGTTCTATTCCTGGTCAAGGGCACAACCTGGGTTGCATGTTCAATCCCCAGTCCCAGTCAGGGCTCGTGTAAGAGGCAACCAATCGATGTGTCTCTCATCCCATCAATGTCTGTCTGTCTCTCTTTCTCTCTCTCCGCCCTGCTTCCTTTCCACTCTCTAAAAATCAATATCATCAATGGGAAAAATATCCTTGGGTGAAGATTAACGAGAAGGAGAAGGGGGGGGGGGGAGAGGGAGGGAGGGAAGAAAGGGAGGGGGAGGGGGGAGAGAAAAGTGCCAGGAAGGCTCTCCACTACCCTCTTAAATCCTTGTGAAATGGCCTGTTAGAGAGTATCTATTAAAAAAAAAAACTAATTTTCCCAAGTTCCCGAGTTTAAATATATTTTTGCTTCAAATACCTTCCAGTATTACTCTTGGCATTTAAAACAGTCCAAGAAAAAAATTTTCTCTCTCACTTTGTGCTCTGTATTTCCCTCACCTTATACTTCCTAGGAGGACACCAGATGTCTACCTAGGAACTGTGAAATGGCAAGATTCCCTCTAACCTACTGACAAAGATTCAGTTTGGTCTCTAGAATCTCTCAGTCTAGAAATAACTTTGACTTTGTGATTTCTCCACCTTCTTTTTGTTTTTTTCTTCTGAAAAAAATATACCAAATGTATAGCCTGCCAATGAATAATGAACTGCTCAGTCGAGAGATTTCATAGCAATCAATTTTGGTAAACAATTCTGATTTTTTTTAAAGCTCCCTTCAAACCTAATCATTCATTAATCACATGCCAGCTTTTCAAACAAATTAGAAATTATCCAAAACAACACAATTTTTTTAGAACTAATATCAATTCTCACTTACAGTAACCTGAGGTGGTGGAGGCAAAGAAATAGATGGTGCTGAAGAAAAATAACCCAATGTACATTCAGCAAAGAATGGTTGTTGCACTGGTGAAGGAGCTGAAAAAAAATTTTTTTAAGAGTATAACAACAGAAATACCTCTACATGAGTAAATTCAATTTATATACACTTGGAGAAATTCAAATGCATCTAGGTAGAGTACAAATTAGACTTTCTTAACTCTAATAAAATCTTTAATCATTGAGACCACTCCCACCTATTTAAAATTGTCCTTACATCACCATAAACTTAACCTTTCACTTTGTTATAATTTTTACCTAATGATGATAAACAGGGAATAGACCAGGAAGGGCTAAAAACATGTATTTTTTACAAAAATACTTTTTAAGGAATAAAACAAAAAATTCCCGAAATTGCCAAAAGTTCCCGAACTAAAGAAAACAGTGATATGGTGACTACATTCTTCCCTTCATGTCAATCAAAAAAAGTGAAGAAATTGACTAAATTGTGTAGAAAGCAAATGGGACTAGAAATGAATTGCCTGCTGCATTTAATCAATAAAGTATACATTTTTCACATTTTAATAATTCTGAAATAGTTACTGATGCATCCCAGTAAAATTATTAGCATTTCTTCTTCCTTAGATAAAAATATGGAAATGGTTTCTTAAGACTCAATAAAATATTGCATATTCAAACTACTCTTGCTATCCAATAATTATACAACCTTAGAGAAAGACTGGTGTTTCTTCTTTGTCCCAGTTGTCTCACAAGTCAATATAGACATTTCCCATATGATTTGTATGGGGTTGATTTGAGGCCCATTGCTATATACACTGAACTTTAGAACATTTTACTTCTTAAAAATATCTATAATGAATTTGAAAAAGTTAAAATCTGACAGAGTAGAAAATACATCCTTTGTATAATAATTCTTTTTATAAAGTTGTTTAAAAAGTACAGATCATATTATTTCATAGGAATACACAGAGTATTAATAATATTGTCAACACTTGGGAATTACTATGAATCATCTCTTAGAACCTAGAAATAAGAAAATGAAAGATTGACCAAAGAGAGTTAAATTATGAAATCAAAACATATCATGTAAGATTATCAAACATGAGCCTAAAAACAATAAACATTACCCAAATCAGACTTTGCCTTGTCTCTGGTCTAGACACACTAAAAGTAGGATTCTAGTTTGATTTGGTCTCATACAACAACAGGAAGAAATGCACTGATCATATAGTCTTATTTAAATAAGTATTCCAGTTCTAAATGCCAAATGTATTCGTTGTCTGCTTCAGTTTCATGTGTTTTAATTAGTGATAATAGCTATCTCACAGCTCATTCCTCTGAATATCAACTAAAAGCAAGTCTCTAGCCCTCCAGGTTAGAGTCATATCTTAGAATATGTAATCTAATTGAGGTACAGCCTGATCAGTTCTAGTCTTTCCTGAGATGCCACTAGTATCACCACCCATCTCCCAATTCCTACAAAATATAATCACTGGAAGGAGGAAGAAAGAAGCCTAAAAATCCTTTTGACTAAAATTCAAAATAACTTGGACATAAAGATACTTAAGATGAAAGGTTTGTTCATGTTTTTTCATAAAGCAGTATTCTCATCTGTTTTTAAAATCTTTACTTTTTAGACCAAATAGTTAAAAGAGTTTAAACACTGTCTCTCTATTTAAATGCTAGACAGAAGAAACAATGGGAAAGAAAGGTTAATATTACATATTTGAAATTTGCTCTCAAAGTATTTACAGTAATGCCTATGGTTGAACAATCCACTAACAAATCTCATGTTCATTACATTTCTTTCAAGGTTTCAGGCAGTTTCAGGACCATTTTCTATTTAATAATTATGAATATGCAAATGTATTAAGAGTTTTAGCTCCTACCTGGAGAACTGGTTTCACTATCTGTATCCATAGCAACTTCTTCATAGTTATCATACTGATAAATGCCTCCTCCACTATCAGTTGGTTGCTTATCTAAAGATCGTCTCAGGTCGGGATCTGAAGACTAATTACACAAGATATTTAATTTCACAACATTTTCTTAGTCTATTCTTAGAATAGAAATTATAAAACAATTAATAGCTATTTTCTAGGAAACAGTATCAAAACTCATGGTGCTCCAGTTAGAGTTTCCTATCACATCTGATTTGGGAAATTCATTGTACATGACAGGTAGCTGATAACTGTCAAATAAAAAATGGAAGCTATCAGGGACTATCTATACATTTTAATAAAATGAAATCCTCCATAGTTAGCTGATCTACTAATTACCTATCCTATATAACAAAAGGCTAATATCCAAATCAACCAAACAGCAGAACAACTCAATGGAGAAGCTGCCCCCAGGTGGTCAGTATGCTCCCACAGGGGGAGTGCCGCTCAGCCAGAAGCTGTGCTAATGGCTGGCAAGTGCAGCAGCAGTGGTAGGAGGCTCTCCTACCTCTGTGGCAACACTAAGGATATCCAACTTACAGCTTAGGCCCGTTAGTTAGACATCCCCTGAGGGCTCCCAAATTGTAAGAGGGCACAGGCCAGGCTGAGGGATCACCCACCTCCAACAAGTGCCCAAATTTCTTGCACCGGCCTCTAGTTCCTCTATAAAATAAGATGACACCAAAATCTTTAATATTTATAGCTTCTCCCACTATAAAAAACTAGACTAGAAAAGCCCTGACTGGTGTGGCTCAGTTGGTTAGAGTATCATCTAATGCACCAAAGGAGTCATAGATGCAATTCCCAGTCAGGGCACATACAGTGGTATCTCGAGATACGAGTTTAATTCGTTCTGTAACCTTGAGGCGTGGGAAACTATCAAACGCTCGAATCGAGGTCGTGTGTAGCCGGCTGATCCGCGAGATTACTCCTATCTCAAATGTTGCTCGTATTTCAAAGCAAAAATCACTCGCTCGATGGCTCCTAACTCAAAAATCTCGTATGTTAGGGCACTCATATCTTGAGGTACCACTGTACCTTGGTTGGGGATTTAATCCCCAGGTGGGGCGAGGACAGTAGACAACCAATTGATGTTTCTCTTTCTCTCTCCCTCTCCCTCTTTCCCTCCCTTCCTCTCCTTTTTTTCTCTTTAGAATCAAAGAAAATCATGTCTTCTGGTGAGAATTAAAAGAAAAAAAAAACACTAAATAAATTCAAGTATAGTATCATCAAAACTGTATTTAGAATATTTCCAAAAAAGTTACATTTTAGCTATAAATTAATAGTTGAAAACTAGAAACTCTTGGTCGATGTATTTGCTTATTTTCTCTTTTACTTCTTACAATGTCACTCATAGAGATGGTTTATAACAAACTAAAAACTAGCAAAACCTATACAGATGGATATAGGACTAATGTGCAAATACAATATTTTTCTCTAAATTAAGAATCTATCAAAGTGTTTTTTAGAAGTTCAAATTTACAAATTCCTTGCTTAAGAAAATGAAACTCCTGAATCCCTAGAATTAAAGAGCTCTTACTCTTAATAGCACCTCTTTTCTTCTTAGTACATTCACAAGAATAGTCTCAAAGCTCAAGAGTTCTAAAAATTATCACTGATAATAGCACTAGATCAATATCAAATTTCTGATATACTTCCTGACACCATCCATAAAAGAGAATTAGTCATTCAGTCATTATCAATGATTCATATATACTAAAGGCTCACAAATGCTTGATAACTGAACAGCCACTAAGGTGGCCGGCTGGCGTGGCTTAGTGGTTGAGCATCAACCTATGAACCAGGAGATCACAGGGTTCAATTATCAGTCAAGGCACATGCCTAGGTTTGGGCTCAATCCCCAATAGGGGGCGTGCAGAAGGCAGCCAATTAATGATTTCCTCTCATCTTTGATGTTTCTTTTTCCTCCTTCTCCCTTCCTCTCTGAAATCAATAAACATATATATAAAAATAAATAAGTAGCCACTAAGGCTAGTATTATATGATGATTTAACTTTCTTCAAAATAGTCTACCAATTAAGCATGACACACTTCTAACTCTACATTACTAAATAATGAAAAAATCAAATGAAATTCTGCCCTGTACTTAGGTAGCAGCCATTTTAGAATAAGTCCTCATTACAATTTAGTAATCCTACTTTCATTTAACTAGAAAATGATAAAAAAGCTAAATGTAGGATCTGCTAACCATGATTTTAGTGTTTATTTCTTCTATTTTCAACATCTATCTATAACTATAAAAAACTCATTTTCAATTACAACCTACCTTTCCTTCTCACCAAAAAAAGTTATTTATATAACAAGCTGTATCAAACACAAGAACTTTGTTTCTCAGTTGAATGAATGTATGCAATAAAATGGTAAGGACACTTAAATTTGAATAGTGCTTTGATTTCATATTCTTACACTCCTTACTTTACTTCTTGACCGCCTCTTTCCACCAACCAATTTCATGAATCGATTGTACTGCTCTTCCTGATTTGAGAGATCTCGAATTTTTCTGATTTCTTCCTCTCTTTTCCTTCTTTCTTCTTCTTCAGCTTGTTTCCGCAGTTCCTCTTCTTTCAGTCTTTCCTGTTCTTTTTGTTGTTGTAGTTTTTTCCATGCTTTTGTTTGCTGCTTCCTCAATGCTTGTTTAGCTTTAAATGAAAAATGTAGAAACATCAGTCTCTATCAGAGTTAGAATTTTCTAAAGGAAAAAGAAAACAAGAGCTTTAAAAATAATTTTTATTATCATTAAGTCATATATACACTGAGTGGCCAGATTATGATCTCTGAATGCATAATAATCTGGCCACTCAGTGTATACGTGTGTGTGTGTGTGTGTGTGTGTGTGTGTGTGTGTTTATTTTAGAGGCCCGGTACATGAATTTGTACATGGGTAGGGTCCAGCCAGCCTGGCCAGGGGGAGGGGACATGGGCGGCTGGCTGGCCTGTCTGCTGGTCGAACTCCTGGTTGAGGGGACAATCTGTGTATTAGTCTTTTATTATATAGGATATACAATGAGTGGCCAGATCTTTATGATTTCAGAGATCATAATAATCTGGCCACTCAGTATATATGTAGCTATTCCTGAGTTCTGTTTACATAGGATTGTCCTCCATCCAAGGCCATCTAATTCTCCACACTCAACACTTTCTGACTTAAAATCTAGACACTATACTGATATACAAAATCATTTAAAAGAATTTAGCAAAAATGATCACCTGTAGTGCTAACTTTTTTGGCCGAATGTGTTTTTGTACTGGTTTTAACTTTTTGCTGTACGGTTTTCATCTTAGTCAATTTTTCTTTGCTTTCTTTCATCACCTGCTGTTCTTTTTGTTGCCATTTTTTACTGGCTGACTGAAGAGCCAAAAGACGAAGTTGTAGTTCAGATAGTTCCTCTTCATCTTCACCAAGTTTCTTTAAAAAAAAAAGTTGCAATTTTAAAATTTAAACATTTCACTAAGTCAAATTTTTTATATGATCAAAATTTAATGTTGGTTCTAAGGCAAATATTTAAGTGGCAAATATAAATAAAGGAAACAAGATTACTTACCATAGCCCTAGACCCTAGACCCTAGTCCCTATAATACAAACAGAGGATCAATTTGTACATATACATGTTCATGTGTAGGGTTGAAGGAAAAGGATACAACTGATGAAACAGGATAATACAAAAAAACGAAGGCCTGACCTGTATAGCTCAGTAGGTTGGGTATTGTCATATCCATCAGGAGGCAGCCAGTTCAATTTCTGGTCAAGGGCACTTGCCCGGGTTGCAGGCTCTATCCTCAGTAGGGGGCATGCAGGAGGCAGTTGATCAACGTTGCACTCTTTAATTGATGTTTCTCTCTCTCTCTCCTTCTCCTTCTCTCTAATAATCAATAAACTATTCTTAAAATATAAAAGGAAAGTTAAGGGTTAGAGATTAGCATTTAACTGGGCTTTCCAAACAAAAAGAATAAAAATCTAGAAGCCAGTGAACTAAAAAAAAAATTTCAATCCAGGATTCAGGAGAGATAAGAAATGAAGAATAAAGTGATCATCATGTGAGTAATACAGAGAACTGGTACATTGAAAGTCAATATTCAAAGTTGCAAACTTTAAAAGTATATGTATTTTATAACTGTACTAGAGGCCCAGTTCACCCTCTCTAATCTGGGACAGGACTAAACCAGGCAGTCGGACATCCCTCTCACAATACAGACTGCTGGCTCCCAAATGCTCGTCTGCCTGCCTTCCTGATTGCACCTAACCGTCTCTGCCTGCCAGCCTGATCATTCCCTAACCACTTCCCTGCCGACCTGATGGATGCCTAACTGCTGCCCTGCCAGCCTGTTTGCCCTAACTGCCCTCCCCTGCAGGCCTAGTCCACCCTGCAACTGCTCTCCCCTGCAGGCCTGGGTCTCCCTCAACTGCCCTTCCCTACAGGACTGGTCACCCCCAACTTCCCTCCTCTGCTGACTTTGTCACTCCTAATTGCCCTCCTCTGCAGGCTTGACCGCTCCCAACTGCCCTCCCTTGCAGGTTCCTCCCAAATACCCTCCCCTGCTGGCCACCTTGTGGTGGCCATCTTATGTCCACATGGGGATAGGATTTTTGACTACATGGGGACAACCATCTTGTGGGTTGGGGTGATGATCAATCTGCATATTACTCTTCTATTAGCTAGGATAGTGTTGAAAATATGTAAAGACTTGTTTATATTCGGCCGAAACCGGCTTGGCTCAGTGGATAAAGCATTTGCCTGCGGACTGAAGGGTCACGGGTTCGATTCCGGTCAGGGGCATGTATCTTGGTTGTGGGCACATCCCCAGTTGGGGGTGTGCAGGAAGCAGCTGATCGATGTCTCTCTCATTGATGTTTCTCACTCTCTATTCCTCTCTGTAAAAAATCAATGAAATATATTTTTAAAAAAAGACTTGCTTATATTTGAACATTACATGTTCTAAACCTATTAATATTTGAATATTTAAAAGTAGAGGCCCGGTGCACAAAAAGTTGTGCACTCAGGGGGCAGGGTGTCCCTCAGCCCAGCCGGAGGCTTGTCGTAGTCTGGGACTCCTC
Organism: Lasiurus cinereus; assembly: GCA_011751065.1. Taxonomy (NCBI): domain Eukaryota; kingdom Metazoa; phylum Chordata; class Mammalia; order Chiroptera; family Vespertilionidae; genus Lasiurus; species Lasiurus cinereus. The sequence goes on from JAAGEH010000304.1 coordinate 14,331,359, forward strand.
AGAGGATGGCCCGCTCCCTGAGGGATCGGGTCTAAACTGGCAGGTGGACATCCCTCTGGCAGCCCAGGAGCCCTTGGGGGATATTCAACTAACAGCTCGGGCCCGCTCTCCATAGAGAGCAGGCCTAAACCATTAATCAGATATCCTTACTGCTGCCACAGAGGCGGGAGAGGCTCCTACCACTGCCACTGTACTCGCCAGCCATAAGCTGGCTTTTGGCTGAGCAGCGCACCCCCTGTGTTGAGCATCTGCCCCCTGGCAGTCATTGCACATCATAGCAACCAGTAGTTCCTAGTTGTTCCACAGGTAGGGTCAATTTGCATATTACCCTTTTATTATATAGGATATTTTAAGCACCCAAAACTTTTCTTCAGAAAAGCTAAAACAGGAAGACAGGTTCAAATCAAATGTCTGAGAACTTTTTCCGACTGAAAATAACTCTTTTGAGAGAATTTTATAAATTAAATTCTACTCATTTTAGCTAAAATATAACTGAAAATGTCAGGCAATCTAAGCAGAGGTTCTTAATTGGAGTGCATGAATTTGCATGGGAATAAGGTAAGAGGTTTGGTTCTTTGGTCTCCCCAACCCTTAAAAGTTAAATGCAAAATTGTATGTATTTTCCTTTATGTGTTTATATGGAGGAAGAGGCAAAAAAAAAATCACAAGTCTAAGATTTAAAAGGTCAAAGATCACTTATCTAATAACTTTTTAAAAAAATACTAGTATGTTCTTATTGATTTTTAGAGAAAAGGGGAGAGGAAGAGAGAAACATTTATGAGAGAAACATCTATGAGGGAGACACATTGATCTGCTGCCCCCTGCATGCTGCCTACTGGGGATCAAGCCCACAACCCAGTATGCGTCCTGACCAGGAATCAAGCCAGGGACCCTCCTGGTCTCTGAAATGATGCTCAATCCACTGAGCCACACCACCCGGACTCTAATAACTTTTTCTTAAAATTACATTTTTCCTAAAACCCAATTAAATTATTTAATTCTTAAGTATAAAGAAACAGTAGTTCCTATATCAACAGGTTTCACCATTACATGAACTATTGTAAATCCCTAACTGAACTACCGTTACTTCAGTTTATACAAACCAGGATATAGTTACCTTTCCCACTATTAGGAAATACATGTAAAAACTGAATTTTAAAATTATTATGATTCTTTTTTATTCTAGTCACTTAATCACACCAAATTCTACAGCTTAGTACTAAAGTTCTAGAGCTATGCTGTCCAATATAGTAGCAATGAGGCACATCTGGCTGCTTAAATTTAAATCACCAAAACTGAATACAAAATTAAGTTCCTCAATAATCATTTCAAGTGTCTAACAGCCCTATGTGGTTAATACCTACCATATTAAAGAGTACAGATAGAGAACATTTCCATTATTACAGAAAATTCTATTAGATTTTAGACAGTGCTGATCTAGAGTTTAAAATAAAGCTATCATCACTGTTCCATTGAGACTTTAAAAGTCTTTAATTACTTTTTGCAACTACTCCTATTAGAATAAAAGAAACCACCGATTCTACTGTGCAACTATATGCTATTTAAAGCAGCTATTTGATCGGCAAGAAGGGCACTGAACTTCATTCAACTCTCTGCTCTGACATTTAAGTCCTATGCAATTATAGGCAAGTCACTTAACCTATCTAATGTCAACTTACTTTACAAAATTGCTGGGAAGATATTCAAAAACATATACACATATATAAGCATAAATGTGCATGTGTTCTGTGTGCATGTGTGTGTGTATCTGTTATATCATCATCCTTAAATTCAGGACCACCTCTTTCCTAAAGCTCCTAGGCTCTTTGCATCATTATCATTTATTCATAAAAACTAGCTGGCATCATTATCATTTATTCATAAAAACTAGCTGAAATCTTAAATACATCTATTTCCAGATCTCTAATTCAACAACAACAACAACAAAATGGCTTGGATTATTAGCTGCCGGTTAAATATTAAGCAGTGTTTGATGCCTCTATATTTTATCCTGCGGAACCTCACAACAAACTCAGAGAACAGATGACATTAAACTCATTTTGTAAAGAAAACCAGAGGCAAGCAAAGGCTTACACAGCTGCAGTGTGCCTCAGTGGCTGAGCGATGATCAATGAACCAGAAGGTCCCAGTCTGATTACCAGTCAGGGCACATGCCCAAGTTGAGGGCTCAATCCCCAGTGTGGGGCAATGCATTGCAGGAGGCAGCCAAAAGGTTTGTCTAACTCTGAATCTTTCCCACACAGGATAATGCCTCCCATAATTAAAAAGAAAATTATCTGGATGAAAATTAAGTTTCAAAAAACAAAGAGAGCATCTAAGGAAATAAATAACACTTCAATTAAAAACAATCTAATTGAACCTAGTGGAAAAATACTCTTAAGATGTCTATCCAGATTTTCTTATCTTTAAGCTTATGTCCAAATAAAGATATCACAATGATGAAAGTAAATTACTGGAAAGCAAGACAATCTCCCTTTCGAAAGAACAGAGTAAAGCAGTACAACAGTCACTCTTACAGAACTATCCAATTCCACAAAGTAGTATCTTACCTTTTCAGATATGATATCTGAGCCACTAAGTCGTCTTGCTAAATTTTGTTCCTTATCTTCTAATCCTTTAAAACAAAACAGCATACTTTGAGGGAGCTATAATCAACTTAAGATAAATGCTATATAATGTTTGATATTAACTATTTTAAAGAGTCTCCTTTTCTCAATCTCTCAAGCAAATGAATATTGTTAGAGAAAATTAAAATCTGACAAAACTTCTCATCTTGGTCTCATTTCTAAAAGTTAGAAAGCTAGTGGTTCAAAATATTAAATTATAAGCTAAAAGCCCATTTTGATAAAAAGATTTTAAAATGAAAAATAATTTATTATAACTATAGAAGTAGCCAAAAAGCAAGACTTCATTATAAAATATATAATACACATTGATAAAATATAATTAATTCAGACCTCTAAATGAAATTAACTCAACATTTAGAGATTGTATTGGATTTATACACCACAGAAATGGTCCTCTATCTAGAAAAGCATCAGCATAAGTAGGTTAAGTAACAATAAAATTAAATCCAACCAACATTTTTCAGAATTCTAGCCTTGGACCCAGATTTCTGAAAAAGTTATTTACAAAATTTTATTTATGCATTATCTAGCCTATAACTGCTCAACAATAAAGTTTCAACACAATAAAGTTATAGTGTATTTACAATAGCATTGAGATATACTTCTGAAGCTAAAGAGAGTCTTTTCTCAAGATGATACAAATGAAGTCTGAAGTCCAAGTTTAGTTTTTCCCCCTCATCTGTCAGTGTTCCAAACATCCTAACTTGATTGCCTAAGACCTACTGGTAAAAGAACAGGCAATTTATTCAACAAATGGAGAAATTACTGAACAAGTACCCTAGACAAAGTAAGCAGAAGGAAAACCACCCAAAAAGCTAAATTTAAGGCTTATTTTGAAAATGTGCAACATGACTGATACATTAGAAAATAATTTCAGCATGACACAAATTTCATGTTTGCTTAAGTGTGATCTGTCTCGAAGAAACACTGTGAATGCAGAAAACTAACCCCCTAGTGATGCAAGCCATGTAGAAATACATAAACCCCACAAACTTTTGAGCATCTACCAACTACTTCAGTTCACTGTGTATGTTATCAGCCACCTTCATCCATATCTGGTGTTAACAGCTTACTATCCAAATTTAGATAACCTTCTTTGCTCCACTTTATAATAATTCATAAGCTGAAAATCTTCCACTACCACACACACATTTAGGTCTTTTTCAAAGTAAAATGACATTTATTGTATTATTTGAAGCATTTTTCCCCCCTTTTAACATTTACAGCTGCACTACAATCTTTATTAGGTTCCTATCTTTTGTCAGGTGTCACTGACAGTTTTTAAATTTTTCTCTAATTCCATTTTGTTCATAAACCCTGTGGGTTTTATTGTGCAAATTATGCAGTGTAGTGATTTATAGAAATGCATGTCACATTACAGCAAAATTGATCATACTTCAAAGAATACTAAAATGAAAAAAAAATAAAGATAAAAACAGATTTTAAGTAATAAGTGTAGAAAGCATTAAACTTTGCTCCTTTATGAGAAACCTAATAGTTGATGAGGATATATCTTATCCCTAACTAGTGGCAGCATTCTCCTTTAAAGTAGCATAGAGGCAAGTATACAAACCATAAATTTCACACTATAAATTTAACTTTACACAGAGTATAAAAAGCAGGTTATTATTTAAAACCAAGCATATAGTTAATCACCAATGTCATGTGTCTACCAATAAAATGTGTCTCTACAATAAAATTATTTCAATTCTCAATACTTCCAAAATGAATACAGTATTTGAAATATTATTACATGGTATCCTAAACTGAGCTAGAGAAAGTCATCATGATATAGGTGGTAGTTAAAACCATAATAATTGAAAACACCCCAGAAAAATGGAACATGGAGGAAATCAAACAGTTAAGTTACCAAGAAAAATCAGAAAAATTATAAGAAATTCCAGTTGTGTATATCACAGAAACCCCAAAATTTCAAGATTAGTGAGAAAATCATCGCTGAATATAGATCTCAAAGGTCATAATGATCCTTTGAGAATATGTATAAAATAAATTATGCCAACAATTTGCATAAGAATCATTCCAAATAAAAACAAAAATTCTTACAAGGCTCTGCATGATCTATCCTATGATCTTTGATCTCTTCTCTCCCACTATTCATCCCCCTCACTCTCTCTTTTTTTTCAAAAAAATAAATGTTACTAATTTTTAGAGAAGGGAAGGGAGAACAGTAAGAGACAGAAAAACATCAATGAACGAAAAGCATCGATTGGCTGTCTCCTGCACACCCCTGATTGATTATCAAGCCTGTAACCCAGGCATGTGCCCTGACTGGAAGTCAAACTACTCAAGTGCCTGGCAGCAGCAAAAACAAATCCTCTGTAGGGAATCCAACTTCGTGTCAGGCCTCAAAAAACTCCCACCAAAAATATTCAAAGAAAAATGAGCAACTCATTAAAAATAAAATAAAATAAAAAATCACCAAGTATTCAAGAAAAGCAAGTGCCAAACACCAGAGACAGCAAACATCAGAAATCAGACCCACAAAGACCTCAAATACAAGAAATTAGCAGGCAAAGAGGAGAATCAAAACAAAACTAAGAGTTACATGTTTAAAGAAATAAAGATGGGGTGAATTAAAAATGGCGGCACAGACAGGCTCCCAGGAACAAACTGGAATTATAAGTAAAATACAGAAAAATTTCCTGAATAATCAACAGAAAACTTGCAGGAGAGAACCCTGATACTCGAGTTCTGAAAGTGGAGACAGCACAGAGACTGATTTATTTTGTATAATATAAATAAATATAAAAAAAAGAAAAGAAATAAATACATTTGAAAAAATAAGCAGAGGAAAAAAAAACTAAAAAGAATGAGCCAAGTGACCTGGAAACAAAATAAAAATAAAATACTAAAATAAAACCTGTAACTGAAATTTAAAACTCAATAGGTAGGATTGAGGCTAATCAGACACAAACACGGATAAAGAGAGAATCAGTGAACTAAAAGATATAGAAAATGTCATTTCAGAGACTGTAGCAGAGTTATAAAGAGATAGAAACTTAAGAGAAATTAAGGGAAAAGGAAGATAAAGTAAGATGATTTAATACAATACACATCTACACAGTTTTGGAAAAGAAAGAGAATGGGACAGTATTTTAAGAGAGAACAATTTTTCAGAATCAATAAAAACAAAAAGCACAACATATCCCAAACTAGATAAGTAAAAAGAAAACTACAATCAACATAGAATACTATTAAACTACAGATTACTAAGACAAAAATAGTATCTTTAAAGCAATCAGAAAAGGATCGATTACCTTCAAACTAGAAATTAAGAAAACAATAATGGAAGCCAAAAAAATATCTTCAATATGCTGAGTCCAGCCAGTGTGGCTCAGTGACTGAGCATCGAACTATAAACCAGGAGGTCACAGTTTGATTCCATGTCGGGGCACATGCCTTGGTTGTGGTCTCGATCACATCAATAAAAATATTTTTTTTAATGTTGAAAATATAATTAAGCAACCTAGCATTCTAAACCTAGGGAAATCATTTTTAAAAGAGGGCAAACAGAAATAAGTTTTCCACCCAGCACACACACATTAAAGGAATTTTTTTTAATCTTCACCTGAGGATATTTTCCCATTAATTTATTGAGTGGAAAGAAGGGAGGAAAAGAGAGGAGAAACATCGATTGGAAAGAGGCACATGGAATGGTTGCCTGTGGTACCTGTCAGACTAAGCAGAAATGGAACCTGCAACCCAAGTATGTGCCCTTGATTGGGAATCGAACCCGAGGCATTTTGGTGCTAAAGGAAAAATTTTTAATGTATTTTAAATATATGTGACTCTAGGCATAGAAGAAAGAATGAGCAAAGAAAATGTTAAATAGATGGGCAAAGCTAGACAAATACTGGTCCTTGTATATCAGAGAAAGGGTAAAGACATTGGTTAATTTTAAACATTGATAAGAATTCATGTTACAACTACTAAAGGATCCATTATGATAACAGAAACTTAGTAACTAACCTTCAAAGTACATAGTAAAAAAGGTTATACAAAAAATAGTCAAGAGTCCAAGAAAGAAAGAAAAAAAGGAAATCCAATTATCAGTAATCATGAAAAAAAGGGGAATGAACTAACATATTCTAGTTTAAAAGACTAAGACTGTCAGACTAAATTACAAATGAAATCCAGCTCTATACTATGCACAAATGACATCTGAGACATGAGGTATAGAAACACTGGAAAAATGAAAAATACTATAAAAGCATGATCAAGAGAAAGATGGTGTGGCTATAAATATAGACAAAAATAGCCTTTTGGGCAAAAACATTATAAAGAAGGTCACTACATGACATTGAGAACAATGAGTCAATTCCCCAGACTCAAAGTACTTAAAGCAAGCACTGAAAAACATTAGAACAGTGGCAGATTTTAACAAACTTCTCAATAATAGATCAAGCAGATCAGAAAATTAAGGAAGATATGAACATAAAAAGGTTGATCTAACAACCCATGTTTCTTTCAAACATATACATAACAGTTTTAAAACTCTGTCATATGTTAAACAATAAAGAAAGTCTATACAAGTATTTTCAAAAGACTGGTATTATACACTGAGTGGCCAGATTATTATGATCTCTGAACGCATAATAATCTGGCCACTGAGGGCGCGGGGAATGAATACACACACACACTCACACACATATTCAAAGCACAATGCATGAATCCATGCATGGGTGAGGTTCGGCCAGCCCGGCCAGGGAGAGGGGACATGGATGGTTGGCTGGCCTGCCTGCTAGTTGAACTCCTTCCTGGATGAGGGGACAATTTGTATATTAATCTTTTATTATATACGATATACACTGAATGGCCAGATTATTATGCTATCAGAAATCATAATAATCTTGCCATTCAGTGTATAGATCTCATTCTCTGACAATGTAATTAACTTAGAAATTAGTAACAAAAATACAGCTAGAAAACCTACATGTTTGGAAGTTAAGCACTTCCAAATAGCCTACAGGTTAAAGAAAAATAATTCTTTAATATTTGTAACTGAATTTTAAAAATTTACACATTACAAACTGAAATGTAGCTAAAGTAGAAATTTCAAAGCCCAAAAGGATCTTAACAGGAGAGAGGCTAAAAACTAAGAAATTTTAAAAACTATAGACTTACTTCTGGGGAAATTTTTTTAAAGGGGAGAATTCATTTTATCATTGCTATACATAATTTTTAAAAAGGTAAGAGAGACCCTAGCCGATTTGGCTCAGTAGATAGAGCGTTGTCCTGTGGACTGAAGGGTCCCAGTTCAATTCCATTAAGGATACATGCTTAGATTGTGGGCTCGATCCCCAGTAAGGGATATACAGAAGGCAGCCAATCAATGATTCTCATCATTGATGTTTCTCTCTCTCTCTCTCTCCATTCCTCTCTGAAATCAATAAAAATATACTTTTTTAAATAAAGGTAAGCAAGTCCTAGATGGTTTGGCTCAGTGGATAGAGCATTGGCCTGCAGACCAAATGGTCCCAAGTTTGGCTCTGGTCAAGGGCACGTACCTTGGTTGCAGGCCCCTCCCTGGCCTGGGCCCAGGCCCTGGCAGGGCCAGTTCAGGAGGCAACCAATTGATGTATTTCTCTCACTTCGATATTTTTCTCGGGCTTCCCTTCTCTCTTCCACTCTCCCTAAAAAATAAGTCAATTGGAAAAAATATCCTCAGGTGAGGATTAACAAAAAAAATTTAAGAAATTAAAATAAGGTAAGGGATTCTTAAGAATAAATTTTTAAAATATTTTTTAATTGATTTCAGAGAGACAGAAAGAGGGAGAGAGAGAAACATCAGTGATAAGAATCATTGATTGGCTACCTCCTACATGCCCCACACTGGGGGATTGAGCCTGCAACCTGAGCATGTGCCCCAACCAGGAATTAACCGTAACCTCCTGGTTCATGGGTTGACACTCAACCACTGAGCATATCGGCCAGGCATCTTAATAAAAACTGTCTGTTTGTTTTGTTAATCCTCATCCAAGGATATTTTTCTACTGATTTTTAGGGAGAGTAGGAGAGGGAAAGATAGAGAGAAACATCAATGTGAGAAACACATCAATTGGTTGCCTCTTGCACACACACCCGTCATGATCCATCCTGGGGAGGAGCCTGCAACCAAGGTAAGTGCCCTTGACTGGAATCAAACCCAGGAGGACCCTTTGGTCCTCTCGCCAAATTGAGCCATTGAGCCAAATTGGCTATAGGGCAAGAATAATTTTTAATAAACTTTTACAATAATTTTTAATAAACTTTTATAGGAAATGGACACATTACTAGAAAAACAGTTTATGTAAACTGCCTTAACCAGAAATAGAAATAAAGTCACAAAAGAAAAAAAAATAAATAAAAATAACGAACAAAAAGAAATAGAACAATCAGAAGTTTAAAACCTTCCTAGAAAAAACTCCATCCAGTCCCAGCAAGATTTATCAAATATCCCAGCAATGATTCCAATCTTGAACTATTCCAGAAAATAAAAAAAGAAAACCATTCCCCAACTAATTTTGAGCATCACAACCTTATACTAAATCTTGGCAAGCAAGATAGATAAAAAATTAAAGGCTTTGAATCCAAATGAAAAATTCTAAACAAAGCATTAGCAAACCTTTACTTATGAAGCTTTAAAATTGTCCTAAATGCAAGAACTCAAATGCCCCTCACTGCCCTGTTTCCCCGAAATGAAGACATCCCCTGAAAATAAGACCTACTTCCAGTTTTGCTTCTCGCTGTAATATAAGGGACCCCCCCCAAAATAAGGTCTCCCCAGAATATAAGGATCCGGAAGCTACTGTAAGGCGTCTGACTCCTGATTTAAAGAGACCTCGCACTGCCTGAACAGCTCTGGCTGCGCTTCGGCCAATCAGTGAGTTGGTTTGTGATGACAACTACTACCGTATACAGGTAATAAATTTCCTTTTTTTTTTTTTTTTTGGTTCAACAATAAATGTGTACCATATTCTTCTTCATGGAAAAATAAGACATCCCCTGAAAATAAGACCTAACGCATCTTAGGGAGCAAAAATTAATATAAGACACTGTCTTATTTTCGGGGAAACAGGGTAGTAAATGGGTAAACAAACAGTAGCACAGCCATACAATAGAACACTCAGCAATAAAAAAAATAACAAACTGCTATTATATACAACCACATGGATGAATCTCAAATACACTATGCCAAGTGAAAGTAGCTAGAAGCAACCTAGGTGTGTACACCAGCCAGAAATTGAACCCTCAATCTTTGCTTTATGAGACAATGCTTCAACCAACTGCGCCACCCAACCAGGGCTACATGACATTCTTGAAAAAGTAAAATTGTAAGGTTAGTAAAGAGATCAACAGTTACCAGGTGGGCTAAGGGCTTGGGAATTTAGGGACTGACTACAAAGTGGCATGGAGAAATTGGCAGGGGTTAATGGAACTGTTCCATATCTTAACTGGAGGGTGGTGGTGGTAGTTACCCAACTGCTTGCATTCAAAAAACTATATACGTAAAAAAAGATAAATTTTACTGTATATAAATTATACATTTATAAAAAGAAAAATTAACAAACCAAATCCTTGACGTATAAAAATGATATATCAATGAACTAGATGGATTATCTCAACTACACAAGGGTAGGTTTAACACTACAAAATCAATTAATTAACATAATCCACTACACTAATAAAGAAATACTAGATGCATGCTCTTATCAATAATTAAGAAAAAAGATCTGATAAGCTTCAACATCCATTTCATGCTGAAAATCTCAATAGGGGAAAGGGAAAAAACAACTTCCTTTACCCAACAAGGGATAGTACCTACAAAAATGTAAACATGTTTAATGGCAAATGTCAAAAGCATTCCCTTTAAGTTTGGGAACAAAGGTGCCCACTATTACCTTTACTAAAAATTAAGTTTTAAAAAAATTAGAATGAAATAAACGCCATCATTTGATGATATGACTGTCTCATGTATAAAGTGCAAAAATAATTCACAGATAAATTATTAGAATCTTATCAATGAAGCATGCCACCAAACTAGGTAGTTAGCTACCCCTTTAGAAATAGAAGAATCTTATACTTAACTAAAGTGTTTAATTCCATTACCTTGACTGGATTCAGTAGCGTCAGATTTCAGAGAAAGTTGTTTTGTTCCATCTTTAACTTTTTTCAACCGGTTCTTATCTCCTGGTAAAGTCAATTTTTGCCTGAGTGGTTTTAATTCAAATGCCTGGAAAGTTTTGACCTGTGTTTTCTCCTCAGGAGCTAATTCTTTACTTGAGTCCTTTATAATACTGACATTTTCAGTGCTTGTTTGGTCCTCAGAGTTCAAAGTTTTTGGATCTTCCTGTACATTCTCTTCTTTGCTACTCAAAGCTAGTTTTTCATCCTTATTGATGCATTCTAGTTCCAACTGTATTTGTTTATACTTCAAAAGTAAATCTTCAAAAGTTTCTTCCCCACAGTTTTCACTTTTTGATGAATAATTTTTTCTTGATGGAGATCTTCCAAAACATTTGGCTGAACAGTAAGTATATTAAGGAAACCAGTTTCCAAAAATTTTCCAGTTAATTTAACAAAAACACATTAAGTTATAGATGAGTTGTCTCCCTTTTTCAAGATGAAGTGATATTTTTAAATTACTAAATTCCACTTTAATATATATGCTGCTAATGCCCACCTTCATTCTGTGCCCATATTTCAAATTTAACAAATATCCATATAAATAGTCCACTTACAAAATCATTAGTGTCAATTATTACCCATAGTATCCATAGGTATTCCATCTGGTTGGGTTATAACATCCTTCTTTCTGTAGGTATCAGGAAAGCCCATAATGAGCTGATGTTAAGATTCCTTTCTGAAGCAAGAGGAGAGAAACTGAGTGGTTTGTCACAGATGTGGATAATTTACACTTCAGATAATCAGGAGGAAAATTTCTTCTTTTTAATTAGTTTCTTCTCATGTCTCAATTTTTAAAAAATAGAGATAAAAACGAACACTGACAATTAAGACTGATTTATGAGTAAGAAACATTTGCTTAAAAACCTAATACATAACAATCTTAGAGCTCATCAACTATACTAACATCTACACATGCATAAACTAAGACAATGAAGTAGTTCTATGATAAAAAATAAAATTCTTAAGTAGTATTCAAAAAGTATCTTTTAAACATTTTCCCCTAAACATAAGGATACCTAAACCAATTATTTTAGTTATTTTCTTTTCTAATATGGTGATAAACACAGTATAACTTCTTTCTTGGAAATGGCTACAAAGTTCAAAACTATAATTTTTATTCAAAATAATTCATTCACATGAGAATTACTATGCCTCTTTCCTAGCCTACAAATTAACAAAAGTATTTAATGTGATTTTAATACAATGTCATTTACAGATCATTTGAATTAGCTAGAATATAGCATTACAGTTACCAAATGTTTCTTCTCTGTATAATAATTATACAAGCAACTTGCAAACACTTTTAACTTCCCTAATGACCATTCAAGATTGGAAATCAACACCAAATATTTTAGAAAACAAGAATTACAACTGAAAATCTTAATGGTTCTAGCAAAACTGTTTTGGTAAATATCTGTTCTCTCATCTCTCCTCTGCAGAGCCATGTTTCTTGAAAGAACACTAGTGTCCCATTACCTGTCTTATACACTCTTTAACCTAATAGCATCTGGCTTCTGCTGGCTGAGTTTATCCACCATGTTTTCAAACTTTTTACCTAACCTCTCTATAGTGGTTCTGCAAACCACTTCTCTCTTGGCTTCCATAACTTCATTCTCCAGTTGTTTCCCTACATTTTTCCCCCTTTAAGTTTTCTTAACTCCAGTAATGGTGCTCTCCATTATACAATGCACAGAGTGCACTCCCATAGTTTTACATACTATGAGAAGCTTGGCCTGGATACTTGGAGTTCTTCCACAAGCCATCCCCCCATACTGCTGCTAGACTAATCTACACTAATGAGAGAAAATACTAAATCAGAAGTGATACGCAAATTAACTCAGCAAAGATGGCAGATAAATTTGCATACGCAGGCAGTGCCCTATGCCACAGCAGTCGAGGACCAAGCAGGTGGTGGGGGCAGCACCCCACAGCCCCTCGGCCTGGCCAGGTCCAAGCCCAGATTGTGATGGTGACGTGGGCCCGGGCAGGCGACATGGGCAGCACCCGATGCTGCCTGCCCAGGTCCAAGCTGCCTTGCGATCATGGGGCAAATAGGCCAGGCCGAGCCACCCAGCAATCATGGGGCAAACAGGCCAGGCCAATAGATGAGCCATTCTGCGATCACAGGGCAAACAGGCCAGCCAACAGGCCGAGCTGCCCCCATGATTATGGGGAGAAGAGGCCAGGCCCCACGATCATGGGGTGAACAGGTCAGGCCCAGCCGCCCACCCTGTGATCACGGGGTGAAGAGGCCAGGCGAAGCTGCCCCACGGGGCCAACAGGCCAGGCCAAGAAGCCTCTGGGATCATGGGGCCAACAGGCCAGGCAGAGCCTGGCCAAGCTGTCCTGCAATCCCAGGCAGAAGCCACTTTGTTGATCAACCTGCGCTAAGGACCTGCTGGGGGCGTGGTGCAGAGTCCAGTGCCTCTAGCCTGCAGCCATGGGAAGTTTCCCTCTCCCCAGAGTTAGGAGCACCAGCCCAGGTCTACCCAGAGGCCTGGTCCTGACTGCAAGGGTGAGTTCCTAAAGGCTGGGGTTTGATCCCCACGCATTAGTACTAGGAGACCAGTACCTTTGTTATTGCTGTGTGTCTGGGTTTTAACTGGACAAATGCCCGGGGGTCCCGGTCGCCAACTTAGCAAAATCTTTTAGGAGAATTCTGTCTGGGTTTGCTCAAATTCCCTCAGCCCCTACTCACCCCTCTGTAAAGGCACAGAAGAAGTGAGGCCCCTTAAATGAAAATCAGAGGTCTCCAGCAACAGTGGGCCTCTCTCATCAGTCATTTGGACTGGATGGCATTTGAGTATTTATCTAGGCACCATGACAGAGAAACACAAGCTCAAGTCATGATCTCTGCCCTTAAAAAATTCACAATCTTATTAGAGTGAGTGGATGATAATGACATCAGAATGTAAGGCAACAATACAGAGAGGAACAGAGGCAATTGCTAGGATGGTTTTCTAATAATTAGTACAAAGAGTATGTGCTATGAATTAAATAAAAAAATATATGTGTGGAAGTAGCTGCTTCATGAGTATGGCATCCTATTTTAAAGGAAGCTATTTTAAAGTACACGTGAACTGTGTACTATGCTATGATATCTGATGCACAGGACAAGGGAGGCCCGAAGTGTACTATGCTTTGATAGTTGAGTCATTCTTTATTGTTCAATGTAATTTATTTCTGTACACCTCAGTTTTGTAATAGTTAAATAGAATAATACATTTTGCTATAAAATATTACTAGAAGATCAAGTGATCAGGTGACATTTATTGTTATTTTCTACAAATGAACACAATCTCTGGTATGCTAAAGTGATAGGTATTATAGAAATATTCAGATAGAGACCTATAGGCTTGATTACAAGTAAGGCTTACTCTCACAACCCAAATTTGTTGCTTAAAAAAAAAAGCAGGGAGCCAACTAGAAACTGAACCAAATATAAGCCCTTGAAGGGCAAATGTAAATTGGATAAGCTTTGCTATTACAAGAGCAAGAAGAAAAATTTCAGATGCAAGAATGAAAACCACATTGCATCCACTCTATGTTAAAGAAAAAGAATAGTATACTATGAAAATACTTAATTACAAATTATAAAGACATTTATTCAAAGAGGATTTCCTAGAGTAGGTGATATTTCAGTTAATTTTTTTAAATGTGAAGAGGTTAGCTAGATAATAAAAAGGTGTAGGGGTTGAGAATTGCAAAGGGTGCAGGCTGGGCTGAGGGAACTCCTCGCCCTCCGTGCACAAAGTTTGTGCATCCGACCTCTAGTCTAGAATATAAATCTGTTCAGATCTCTTCCCTTTTTTGTATCTCACCAAAAACCTTATAATTTGACCTGTACTTGCTTTTCCAATTTCATCTTTCCCCTGTTCATCATCACAATTTATGCCTAGCTTTGTCTAGGTTTTTCTGTTCTTCAAATTGACCCCAATTGAAATGTCACCTGTTTGAAGCCAGAAAATTATTTGCTACCCCACCGTTATGTATTCTTTGTATATAAATTCTGTAATTAACTGCATTTACACCTCACTTTTCAGTGGAGCTATCTAAAGGCACAACTCCAGTAATTAAAAAAATAGTAATGACATAATGTTGGAAACATTTGTAAAAGGAAGATTCAATACACTTAATAAGAAATAAAATAACTAAAGGACAGAAAAATGAGGAAAAGTGAGTTATGATTTTAACTGACTAATCCTCAAGGGGCTCGGGGGAGGAAAGAGAAACATTGTTGCTCCACTTACATAGGCATTCATTGGTTGCTTCTTTTATGTGCACTAACTGGGGATCTAACCTATAACCCTGGCATTGATGACAATGCTCTAACCAACTGAACTACCCAGCAGGGCTGAAATCTACTTCTGTCTATGCAGCACAGCTAAAAACAAACACTTAAAGGATTTAATTTTAAGTTGGCCAGGATGCAATTTCTAGTTGAAACCTGGTTTTAAAAACAAGCTACCTCTTAACCTTTACAACTACAGGTGAAAATAGAATGACTTTCTACTGATGAGACACACTGGCCTAATATTTTAGCTCTCATCAGATTTGAAGGTTTAAAACAGTAGTCATCCAAAGAGACATATGCTAAGACTGACGAAGTGTCTATCACTAGAAAAAGTTAAAATGAAGGAGAATGCCCTGGACTGTGTTGCTAGTTGGTTGGAGCATCATCCCATAGTCTGGAAGGTGGTGAGCTTGATTCCCCATCACATCGATGGCTCTCTCTCTCTTCCCATCTCTCAAATCAATTAAAAATTAAAATAAGGCCGAGACTGGTTTGGCTCAGTGGATACAGCGTCGGCTTGTGGACTGAAAAGTCCCGGGTTCGATTCCGGTTGGGGGCATGTACCTTGCTTGCGAGCACATCTCCACAGTGGAGCGTGCAGGAGGCAGCTGATCGATGTCTCTCTCTCATAGATGTTTCTGACTTTCTATCTCTCTCCCTTCCTCTCTGTAAAAAATCAATAAAATATATTTAAAAAAAAATGAATGAAAATAAGTACTGGCCCTAGCTGCTGTGGCTTACTTGATTGGGCATCATCCCAAGCACCAAGAGGTGCAGGGCTCCATTCCCAGTCAGGGCACATGCCTGGGTTTCCAGCTCCATCCCCAGTAGGGGGAGTACAGGAAGCAGGTAAATGATGTTTCTCTCACATTGATGTTTTTCTCTCTCCCCCCCTTTCCCCCCCTCTCTCTCTAGAATCAATTTTAAAATATTTTTTAAAAGATGGTAAGTACTGCAGTAGGATTTGGTTTATTCTACTTCTTTTAAGCTACATCTAGCATACCTTAATCATTGCAAAGAAGTAAAAAAAAAAAAAACACCACCAACCACCTGTACTCTTGCTGCTTCACTCCTAGATTACGGAAATGAGCTACAGAAAAACACTTATTCTTTCTGAATGCAAAATTTGTAAAATAAAAATGTCATTATTATAACCAACAATGGAAATATGTATTAAACTCAGTATAATCTTGGTCTTAAAGAAATCTGAATGGGGGTGGGGGCAGGTGAAGGGGTTAGGGGGAGATAGATGACTTGGGGGGAATAGGGGACATCTAATATTTTCAACAATAAAGATAATTCTTTTAAAAAGAAAGAAATTTGAATAAATAAAATTTCACATTACAAATTTTGTTTGCTCATATTATACAAACGTGGCTGGGAACTATGCTTTTCTTCACAAATCCTTAAAAGAATATCACTTCTAGGATAGATTAATGATACTTCACGAGAAAAGCAATTAGCAGGGGATCAAAACAAGCATCCTTTTCTTAAATGCAGCATCTGTGAAAAGAAAACATTAAGACAGCTCATTTCTAGTAAGTTAATAGAGAAATCACACTAGTTACATTCCTGTACTTTTTTTTTACAACTTCATATGCCTGTTTATTAATAAAAACATATGAACTTAATTAATAAAGGTGTATGGCAGAGGCCGAATTGATATTAAATGAGTGGACAGAAGAAAGCAAAGGAAGGAGGTAGGAAAACCCACTCATCACCCCCTTTTCTACAGAATAATTTAAAAATAAACTTTGAGTTCCCATAATCCTTTTTATGTAACTCAATTTGAACTTCTTATATTAAACTAATTATTTAACTAGGTCTCTCCAACACAAATTACACATTTCATTTTTTCTATTCTTAAAAAATACCTTTCTGTTTTTAGATTCAGAACTGACAATGAACAAATCCTTGGTTAATAAATATCTCAGGGCAGGGATTTTAACTTTATTGAAAAACATCCTCTGTCGCTTTAAAAGTTAAATACCTACATGATTTTCTCTGAAATAATCCTGGAATGTTCCTAACTCAAATTTTGGTTGCCGAAATAAGTTTTTACAAGGCACTAGCACCAGAAGCTGCTGCTACTAACTAAACCTACATTGTTTATCCCCTTTCTGTCTTGAAATCTAAAAAAAGACCATATGGCTCTAAGATAAAAATAATGGTGAGTGCCTTCCAAACAAATGCCATTATATGTTTCATATATAATAACTATACTAGCAAAATCATTATACCATGGAAATTGCAACCAATAATAAAGGTGCCAAGTAAACTTTTATGTAGTTATCATAGAATAAGCAAGACATAGTTCTACCAACCCATCACAAAATAGCAAAACTTCAGGTGACTGATTACTTAATATAAATATTGTGTAGGCTCAGGAATGTTAAAGATAACGAAGAATAAGGTCAGAGGAAACAAAAATCAGGTATTTTGCTTCTCAACATCTCCACCCTCCCATATATCCCTATGGCTTCCCATATGTTAAAATTAAAAAAATGCTATTAAGTTTATCCTTCTCTTTCTGACCCAATCTGTCAGCACTAGGAATTATAAAATGTCCAAAAAGGAAACGTAAGAAATAGTTAAGGAGGTAACGTTTTCCAAGAAGATATATAAATTTAAATCCTCTGGAATTAACATAGCTGGTGAAGATAATATATGGTCTTTTGTTCCCACTTTAAAAGACACCAATAAGAAAGAATAAATCAAGAACGGTAAAAACAAAATCATAAACAAAAACGGTAAGATTATGCAGAATGAAACTTCCTAATTTACAATATCAAAGTGTAATACGATTTAAAAAAAGACACTATTCCCCAAATTGTTTGTCTATGTATTTTTCTCTCCCTCTAACACTCCAAGTTAACCTCAGGCATAAAGTGTCTGTAGCAGCAAAGACAAATAAATGCTAATAAAACGTGGGCTTCTGAGGGACTGTTACAAATCTGTTAGATTCCACTAGCTTGGCCCCCAACAATGACTCGGTAATGTTAAAAATGATTTATACCCAATAAATCAATCTTTAAAAGCACTACAGCATGACACATGGGGATTACCAAAGGACAACTTACTTTAAGTAACAAATAAGCGGCTCTGGCGGTTCGGTGAAGTTACTCATCTCACAGACCTAGTAATGACGCTAAAGGGAAACTTTAGTGACACACCCAGGGCCGACCGCCACGTTAAGGATACAGCTCTTCCGAGGTGGAGAGGGCTCCCGCCAGCTCTGGCTGCCGCTGAATCCGGATCCCGGGCCTCCACCCAGGGGTGGTCTGCCCCCCGGCTTGCCTCCGCGGTCACCCCCTCCACGACCCCGACTCCAGCGACTCCCACCCCGATAAGGCCGGCCTCGAAAGCGGAAACGGTCCAAAGCGATGTGGCTCCGTTCCCAGAAGGACGGCCGAGGGCTGTTCTCGGACAGCGAGCTCGCAGGCATCCGCACGGAGGGCTGGTGAGAACGGAACGGCTCTTTGGGTCGGTAGCTGCTGTGTCCCCTGAGGTGGCCCCGCTCCGACGCGTGCCGCGAGCGTGAGAAATTCCTCAGCTGCTGCTGCGAAGAGGACGATGACGACGAGGAGCCACCGCCTCCGCCCCGGGCCGGGTGAGGAGGCCTCCGCCGCGGATACGGTAACAGCCCGCAGCCGCTGCTGCTGCTGCTGCTCCGGCTCCGAACCTGGCTATTATCGTCATCGCTGATCTCCCCATCTTCTAGCTCCCCTTCTTCCTTGGGCGACAGGCCACTGGAGGCTGGGGCCGGAGGGTCTGCGGTCGCCATCCCGAGAGCAGCGCCTTCCACACAACCCGAGTCCTCCGTCCGGGGAACCGCCCGACAATCGCCTTCCTCCTCGGCCCCTTCTTTCCTAATGGACCCGGTCGGTGCGGCCTTACCTTCCTCGGACACCTAGCGGGCTGTGCTCCCCAACTTCCCGGCACCCCAGCTCTCTCTCGCCGGATCGCCGCAACCCAGTTCCCTACCCTAGCGCCCCCTTGCTTCTCCGCGAATGGAGCTCTTCCGCCTCGCGAGAAAGGGGGTCGAAAAGTGGCTCGGCCCAGACGTCACTTCCTACGGAAGGCCGGAAACGAGGCTCTCGGTTCCCGCGATAACGATTAAGACTCCGCGGTTCTCAGTGGGACTTGTAGTTTTTTTCCCTTTCTTGTTTTAGGGGCTGTCCTTGCAGTCTGCAACTCGCACCCACCCACCTACGACTGGTTTGGGATATCTGGGTGCGTGTTGGAATGGGCGGGTCTGTTCTTCACCTCGTCCTCGAGAGGGTATCATAGAAGTGGGGGGCGGGGAGGTGGAGAGTACCTCTTCCTTTTTTGTGTGTGTGGTTTTTTTTTTTCCTCCAAGGACAGCTCCTAAGGAGACGCAGTAGTTCCTCTCCCTTTGGGGGACCAGGGAGGGGACCGAGTTGGGTCCGCCATGTTGGTGAAGGCAAAGCAAGGCGACTGGCGCTGCGGGACTGACGGCTCTGCGGGCTCTAGTCAGCCATATTCATAAGGAGGGAAGGTTGATCCCTACCCCCGACGCACACACATACACATCCCCGGTGCCCACCCCGCCCCACGACTCGGCTCGGCGGGCCTCTCCCCTGCCTCGCTTGCCCAGCGCTGAGGACTGGCTCACGACGGCGCCGAATGAGGGGGAAAGGGAAATGCCGACCAATTGCGCTGCAGCGGGCTGTGCTACTACCTACAACAAGCACATTAACATCAGCTTCCACAGGTAACCTGGGCGGGGAGTGGGGTGAGACCAAACTGCCAGAGGGAGTATTGCTTGCGTAGAAGGAACACGAGGATTCTGCTAATTCTAATAACTTCGCTCCCTAGCGGGTAGCAGGGAAGCATTGTATTTTCCCTTTGTGTGTTTCTCAGATCTGTCCAATATTGCTCCCCTGGGGGGAGATGTGCTTGCTTTATCAAAGAAATCCAAGTTCTGTATGGCGATTACTCCTTATAAAAGTGACAGCCGGATACCTTAATTTTCTACTCTTTTACTCCTATGTATTAGACTTGGTCTTGACATTAATGGCTCCATCAGAAATCTTCCTGCTCAAGTCGGCAATCACCTTAAAGCCTACTGTGCTCCTGTTAAAATTAGGAAATTCCTATTAGCTGAATGGACATGGGAAGCATTTAGATTTTTCTAATAGTCCCATACAGTAACTTTGCAGAGGAATTGAATCATCATTGATGATAATCGTGGAATTAAGCAATATTAATGAAAGTGCAAAAGATAAGCTTTCTATTCTTTCTAGAAATGATAAAAAGAACCTAGGTTCTTCCTTCCTTTGCTGGAAGAGCAATGAAAGTTCTTTTTGTAAATGTATTTTCATTTATTTCAGGGAGGAAGGGAGCATGAGAGAAACATCAATGATGAGAGAGAACATTGATAGGCTGCCTCCTGCACGCCCCCTACTGTGGATCCAGCCTGCAACACAGGCATGTGCCCTTGCCTGGAATTGAACCCAGGACCCTTCAGTCCACAGGCTGAGGCTCTATCCACTGAGCCAAACCAGGTAGGGCCAATGAAAATTCTTTAATCCTCTCACATCAGAACTCTTAAAGCACTTTGAACACTACATGAAATACAGTAAGTAAATGTTTACCTTCTCTGCAAGTGCCTGCCATGTGACTTAAGAAGAATTAAAAAGCATTAAGTGTAAACAGTTCTGATTTTATATACCTCATAACTTAATACAATCATAGGATGTAGAAAATTATATCCTTGACCTTTTCCCTACCTCATCACTAAATGTACCCCCTTATTAAAAGTTGCCACTTTAAAAAAATCTTTGTGATGTTTGTTTGTTTTTTATTTAATAAATTTTTATTGTTCAATTATAATTGCTTCTCTTTTTCCCCCCATAGCTCCCTTCCACCCAGCTCCCACCTCACCCTCTGCCCTTACCTCCGCCCTCATTGTCCTCATCCATTTTTGTCCAGTCTCTCCCTGCACCCACCTCACCCTTTCCCCCTGAGAATTGTCAGTCCACTCCCTTTTTATGCCCCTGATTCTATTATATTCACCAGTTTTTTCTGTTCATCAGATTTTTAATTCACTTGATTTTTAGATTCAGTTGTTGATAGATATATATTAGTTGTTCGTAATTTTTATCTTTACGTTTTTCTTCTTCTTCCTCTTCTTAAAGAGTACCTTTCAGCATTTCATATAATACTGGTTTGGTGCTGATGAACTCCTTTAGCTTTTTCTTATCTGTGAAGCTGTTTATCGTACCTTAAATTCTGACTGATAGCTTTGCTGGGCAAAGTAATCTTGGTTATAGGTTTCTGACTATTCATCACTTTGAATATTTCTTGCCACTCCCGTCTGGCCTGCATAGTTTCGGTTGAGAAATCAACTGACAATCGGATGGGTGCTCCCTTGTAGGTAACTGTTTTTCTCTTGCTGATTTTAATATTCTCTCTTTGTCTTTTGCTCTTAGTACTTTAATTATGATGTGTCTTGGTGTGGTCCTCTTTGGATTCCTTTTGTTTGAGGCTCTGTAAGTCTTGGACTTGTAAGTCTATTTCTCTCACCAGGTAGGGGAAGTTTTCAATCATTATTTCATCAAATAGATTTTCAGTATCTTGCTCTCTCTCTTCTTCTGGCACCCCCATAATTCAGATGTTGGTACACTTAAAGTTGTCCCAAAAGCTCCTTACACTATCTTCACATTTTTGGATTCTTTTTTCTTCTTGCTTTTCCAATGGAGTGTTTTCTGCTTCTTTGTATTTCAAATATTTGACTCAATTCTTGCATTCTTCTAGTCTGCTGTTAGGTCCCTGTATAATATTTTTTATTTCAGTCAGTGTATGTTTAATTTCTAATTGGTCCTTTTTCTTCTCTTGAGTCTCGCTAAACTTATCCATCTTTTCTAGGAAATTCTTGAAAAACCTAATAACCATGGTTTTGAACTCTATATCCAGTTGTTTGTTTTCCTCCATTTCTTTCACTTATGATCTCTTTCTTTGTCTCCATATTTTTGCTGCTTTCCTGAGTTGGTAGAGTAGCTTTGTGTGCTAGTTTCTTATATGGCCCAGTAGCTCCACCTCCCCAGTTACCTGAGGTGGACTCTCTTGGTGCACCCCTTTCTGGACTGTGTGTACAGCCTTGTAGTTAAGTCTTGATTGTTGTTGGTATCACTGGGGGGAATTGACCTCCAAGCCAATTGGTTGTGATGATCAGCTGTGTCTATGCCAGGAGAACTTTTGTGCTGGAGTCAGCCTTATGATACAAGACTTACAAAATTGCAAAAGCCTCTGTGTTCAGCTTAGATGGGACAGAGTCTCAGGGCTGAGCAGACAGCCTTGGCTTCCCATCAGCCCTGTCCTAATAGCTCCCTGGGTCTCAGTATTCCGCAGTAATCACTGCAGCCTTCTCTGTGCGCACTCGTGCTCTCACGCTCCAGACTCTGCCTCTCCGGCTCCCCTGATTTTCCATGTACTTCAGGGACCCGTGTGAGTCTGGGTCCCCAGGATCTCACCAGAAACTGGGGTTTAGTGCAGTCGGAACTGGATTTCAGTGCAGTTGGGAGGTTCTGTCTTCCTCCCACTAGAGAAAGCCAGCAGCACAATCAACAGTTCTTTCTGTGCATGCCTCCAGACCTGCCTTTCGTGGCTCCCCTAAGTTTCAGTGCACTCCTCCCTTTTCATGACAGTCTAGACTCCCGCGTATGAGTCTTGTCTGGAAGTGGGCTTCAGTGCAGTTGGGAGTTTCTGTCTGCCTCCTGCTAGAGGAAGCCAGCCAGGCACTCCGCTGCCCAGCCTCTCCACATGTGTGTCTCCATACCTCAGCTTTTTGCAGTTCCTCTGAGTCTCAGTGAGCCCCTCTCTTTCCTTCTAATTGTAGAATTTCCACCCAGCCAGCTTTCCTGTGGTTCTGGATGATGTCCGTTCTGTCTTTTAGCTGTAGTTTTGAAATTGTGCGAGACAGCAGTTTAGGTATTCACCTATGCTGCCATTTTGGTTTCTCCTGATGTTTCTGTTTTCAATTGCTTCATCAAATTTAGTGTTTTGTTCATCTATCAAATGTGTACCAAGTTCTTATTTGCCTGACATCATGCTAGAGATCCAGAAAATTCTTATATTCTTGAAGTTTATAATATAATAAAAAAGACAAATATAATTGCAGAGAAGACATTCAGGGAGAACTAACAGCCTTGTAAAATCAAAGAACACTTCTCAAAAGATGTGAAATTTCAAATGAGACCAAATGGTGACATAGCCTTGTATGCCCCTTTAAGGATTTTCTATTTTATCCATTAATACTTGAGAAGCTATGGAAGATTTTTTAAATATGGCATGATTAAATGTGCATATTAAAAAGTCCTCTGGCCGAAACCAGTATGGCTCAGTGGATGGAGCATCAGCCTGCGGACTGAAAGGTCCCAGGTTCGATTCCAGTCAAGGGCATGTACGGGGGACGTGCAGGAGGCAGCTGATCAATGTCTCTCTCATCAATGTTTCTAACTCTCTATCCCTCTCCCTTCCTCTCTGTAAAAAATCAATAAAATATATATATATATATTTTTTTTTTAAAGAAAAAAGGCCTCTGGCTGAAATATGGAGAATAGTGTTATTGAAAGTGCTGGTTGAGCATCATCAAAAGAGAAATTCAATGAGAAAGAAGCTTGTTCAAAGAATGTTCACTTATCCACTATTTCTTTCACAAGGAAATCTACACTACAGTGTCAACTGAACTTCACAATGTACTTCTTTGCTGGCACAACCAACACTAGAATAGGAGAGGTGAGAGTTGATTGAGAAAAAACAGGACCCTGCCTAAAATAAGGGAAAATCCACCCAGTGGCCTAAAGTAGTACTGGCAGTGAGGATGGAAAGAAGTGGGCAGATTTGAGAAATATTTGAGAAACTGTATTTGATTTGGAAGATGAGAGATAGGAAAGAGTCTAGAACCAATAATATTGAATGTTTAGAGATACACAGTGATACAATAGCATGCATACTTCCTTTCCATGTTTGACTATTTGCTTCCTAAGAAATTAACATTTTCATGTATAACCCAAAGATGTAGGTCATAAAATAACAATAAAAATACATTTCTACTTTATAAACATAATATGAACTACCTCTCCTAAGACATTGGTAGACTTCTTTTATTCCCATATACAACTTTGTTGCCTGAACTTAACTATATTCATTTTTTCTTATCTCAGCCCACTCTGGACTGGGTCTCACAAATAATTTTCCTGAAACTGCTCTTGCTACCATGAGTTGTCACTCCTATATTCCGTTTTTAAGGCATATGATCATTTCATCCTTAAAATATTCTCTACTTTTGAACTATTTGACATTAATTTTGTGGTTTTTCAGTTACTTCTGTAGCCTAGCTCCCTGCCAGCCCCTCCCTTTGTAAAAAAAAATTTCAACTGTTGCTATGGTCTCAGTTAACATTTACTTGGTGATGCTTCCCAAATTATCTCCAGTCCAAATCTCATTGAGTTCTAAACCTAAAAATAGGCCAAGTGTCTCAGTATTTCCTTGGCTTCTCTAGGTCTTCAGATTTATATCAAAACTGTACTAAAGAATTTGCCCTTTCCTCAAACCTACCCATTTCCCACATGCCTTTTCTCAATAAATGAAAACATCATCTACCCAGAAATTGGAAGGTCATACTTCCTTAACTTCCTACCATTCCCTTTTGACTCAATTACAACAGCCTCTTAACTGGTTCACTGCTTCCATTCGTGTACTCCCAACTTCTGTAATCAGTGATGTGTTTCTAAATGTTTCACAACAGAATTTCCAAGGAAGGGGGAAAGCCCTGATTCATAGTATTTGCCCTAATTCTATAATATAAATACTCCCTACATTATCTGGTTTCAAACTACCTGACATCACTAATCATAAAGTTGGGAAGAAAAATATACTCTATATAGCATTTATACCATATAGATATAACAGACACATATAGTTTTAAGAATAAGATAATGCCCCCAGCCGGTGTGGCTCAGTCAGCTGGGCATCATCCCATGCACTGGGAGATCTGCCGGTTCAATTCCTGGTGGGAACACGTGCCTCCATTCCCAGTAGCAGCTGTGCAGGAGATAGCCAATTGATGGTTCTCTCTCATTGATGTTTCTCCCTCTCCCTCTCCTGAAATCAGTAAAAAACATTAAAAAAAAAATCAGCTCTAAATTGTGACTTAAAATGGCTTGCCAATGCCATTTTGGATAAAGTTCAAAATTACTCTTTAACTTATAAAGTTCTCTGGCATCATTTCATGTCATAACACTCTTCACTATTCCCACCCTAATTCCTCTAGTTAATTCCCACTATCGTAAAGCCTCCTGACTAGATTAGCTCTTCCTACTTTATGGTTCCATTCAACTTTGTACTTAACCTTTTTTAGAACACCCATGACACTTGTAATTACTTTTATAATAACAACATTTATGTTTTTTTCCCAAACATCTAATGTTTCTGAAAGCCTAGTTTTATTATGGTGTAGACCAGTCGTGAGCCAAGATTTGCCACTCTGTTGACCAATGACTTTGCCGACAACCACTGGTGTAGACAAACATATATCCATTTGTTACCACTATGTTATTTTTTAAATACTTACAGGATGATTTATTATTTAAATTCAACTATGGGCTATTATCAATCTCCTTTGAACATACTAAGAAAAATACAAACAATACATGCAAAATATGACTATGGAAAAGTCAAATATAAAATTGTTGATTAGTCCAGCCAGCATGGCTCAGTGGTTGAGTATTGACCTATGGAACAGGAGGTCACATGCCCAGGTTGCAGGCTAACCCCAGTGTGAGGTGTGCAGGAAGCAATGATTCTCTCTCATCATTGATGTTTCTGTCTTTCCCTCTCCCTTCCTCTCTGAAATCAATTTAAATATGTGTGTGTGTGT
>JAAGEH010000304.1:14357790-14398896 GCA_011751065.1 Lasiurus cinereus
TAGTGATTAGAGTATTGGCCCAGACCCTGAGCACCAAAGAGTCTCCCGATGGATTCCCAGTAAAGGGCACATATCTGGGTTGCAGGTTTGATCCCTTGCCCTCAGGGTGCATTCTGGAGGCAACCAATCAATGTGTCTCACATGGGGAAGAAATTGATTTGTTGTTCCACTTATTTATGCATTCATTGGTTGATTCTTGTGCCCTGACTAGAGATAGAACCAGCAACCTTTGTGTATTGGGACAATAATCAACTGAGAGCTCCTCAGCAAGGGCCTAGATCACTGTAATCTTGTTTATTTTCACTGCCCAAGTTAAGGACTAGAATAGGAAGAAAGATCTCTTTTTAAAACCCTGAAAAATAAAACCACTCAAGTCAGTTTTTTATTAATTTTTTACAATTTATAAAAATTAGCATGAATTGCCGAGACCAGTTTGTCTCAGTGGATAGAGCGTCGGCCTGCGGACTGAAAGGTCCCAGGTTCGATTCCGGTCAAGGGCATGTACCTTGGTTGTGGGCACATCTCCAGTGTGGGGCGTGCAGGAGGCGGCTGATCGATGTCTCTCATCTATGTTTCTGACTTTCTATCCCTCTCCCTTCCTCTCTGTAAAAAAATCAATAAAATGTATTTTTTTTAAAAAATTAGCATGAATTGGTTTCTGTGACAGTGTCTGAATATTGGAAATATAACATTTTTTATGTAAACTGAAGATACATTATGTTTTTATTGGTTTTAGGGAGAGGGAAATAGAGAAGGAAACATCAGTGAGAGAAACATTGATCAGTTGCCTCCTGCTCACCCCTTCCTGAGGATTGAGCTCTCAACATGGGCATTTGAGCATGTGCCCTGTCCGGGAATCAAACCAGGGACCTCTTAGTACATGGGTCAACACTCAACCACTGAGCCACACCGGCCATGCTGAAGACACTTTAAATCATTACCATTTAAATTTTATTTTAACTATTTAGGTGCAACCAGAACTGTGATAGTTGGAATTTGAGTTGCCTTTTTTTTTTTTTTTTTTAAGGTTTCCTTTGGATCCTAAAAGAAGAAAAGAATGGGTTCGCCTGGTTAGGCGCAAAAATTTTGTGCCAGGAAAACACACTTTTCTTTGTTCAAAGCACTTTGAAGCCTCCTGTTTTGACCTAACAGGACAAACTCGACGACTTAAAATGGATGCTGTACCAACCATTTTTGATTTTTGTACCCATATAAAGTCTATGGTAGGTAATGACATATTCAAGCTAGATATAATATAGGCCTGATGGGAGGAGCATTAAGAATGCTAAAGAGGCGGGTGGGGTGAAGGGGACCTACTATATGGTGAAGAGAGAAGATTTGACTTTGGGTGGTGGGCACACAGTGTAATATATAGATCTTGCAACATAGAATCCCACACCTAAAACCTAAATGATCATATTAACCAGTGTCACCCAAATAGATTTAATAATTTTTAAAAAGAATGCTAGAGGATATGATTCATGATAGAGATACATAGGATGTAGGATTAATAGGTCTTGATGACTAATTGAATGAAAGTAATAAAGGAAAATAGGGTCCTCAGGTTTCTGATTTGGGCAAAAATTTCTGCCCACATTTTAAATTCTTTAATGGGAGCTATAACTGAACAATTAATAAATACTAAATCTATTTAGGGGCTTGATAATTGGGAATATATTTTTAATAAGTAGGATCCAAGGTCTGAAATATTAATTGAGCAAATAATATTTACAAAAGAGATCAAATCAATATCACATAAATATCTAAATACGTTATATTGGCCTTAGACAATTATAAAAGATATTTAAAGTCTCCATAAAATCATAATAATTTGGAAGGACCTTGGAAGTCCTTGTCTATTTCCAAACCAATGTTAGTATGTCTCTGTAGAGGGAAAACAAAAAGAAATAGGTGACTGGAGTTAATTCAACCACTTGAGAAACTTGAATATATGATTACATGAGATGGGTTGGTGATGTTTGCTAGCTCTTAAAAATCAATTTTTAAAAGAAATTTAAATACTGTTATTTAAATTGAACAAAATTTATTTGTGATACTGCATAATTTATGTACAACCCTCTAATTTTATTTGACACAGAAACTCAAGTCACGGAATCTTCTGAAGAAAAGTAACAGTTGTACTCCAACTGGACCATCTAATTTAAAATCAAACATTAATAGTCAACAAGTGCTACTTGAACACAGTTATGCTTTTAGGAATCCTATGGAGGCAAAAAAGAGAATAATTAAACTGGAAAAAGAAATAGCAAGTTTAAGAAGGAAAATGAAAACTTGCCTACAAAAAGAACGCAGAGCAACTCGAAGATGGATCAAAGCCACTTGCTTGGTGAAGAATCTAGAAGCAAATAACATATTACCTAAAGGCATATCCGAACACATTTTACCAACTGCCTTAAGCAGTCTTCCTTTGGAGGATTTCAAGATTCTTGAACAAGACCAACAAGATAAAACATTACCAATTCTCTAAATATAAACCAGATCAAGAGTGCTTTTATTTAAGATTAGCCTGCACACAAAAAGAAAAAAAAAATTAGTTTGCATCGATCTTGATGCCCATCATTTATTCTATTCAAAGGTGAAGATATTTAAGGAAATAATGCCAAAATTGGGTATTTAATAAAGTTTTACTTGAAGTAACATTCTTATTGTATAACTTATGAAGACTTGATTACAAAAATAGAAAACTTTATGAAACCTATTTGAAAAAGCATGGAAGTGCCTTACATGAGAATTACATACATTAAAAATTTGCTAGGAAGTTTTGCAAGATGTGTTTCTGCCTTTTTAAACAACTTTTAAAGAACACTATACAAGTAATGTGTTTAATTTATATTAGAAAAAATGTTTTTGTGTACCAAAGTTGAGACATTACATTCTAAGTAAGGTAAGTAGGAGTTAACCAATATTAAATATGACTTTAAAACTGCTGGGGTTTGTATTAAATTATTACTGACACTGTGATTTGGAAACTTTACAGAAAAAAAGCCTGAGGGGCAAATTCTTTTATTTAAACTTTCTATATCTTTTTAATAGTAAAAGTGAGCTAATCATAATCTCCCTCATAATAATATTATCTTTAAAAATGGATTGTAAAATATTTTTAAATATGAAGTACTCTTGAGTCATCCAAGCCAGTAAGGATTCAAGTACCTCAGACTAGTACCATAAAAACAGGTAGTTGGTAATATTAACATTCTAAAAAAATATGTTGTGAAATAATACAGAGATCAGAATTTTAACAAAAAGATAACTGTATACTATTTTTAAAAAATTTTTTTAATTTCAAAATTGATGCATTAATAAGCTAATAATGCTACCAGTTCCGTGTTAGAAAACTCCCTATCTTCATGTATGTTGATACCAAACTTTTAAGCTTTCCCTCCCTCCCATAAACCTACAGTAGAATTTAATCATAAAACAGTACTTAACTATATTATATCTTTACAACTTATAACTTAAAATGAAATCAATTTTTCTTACACAATAGCTTGCTTTTTATCTCTTTTCTTAGTAAGAGTAGAATAGAACAACCATACTGTATAAGGGAAATAAAATGTACTTCCATACAAAAACACGTGTCTGTGAATAAAGCTATGCAAGTGCTAATTATTTTATAAAATAGAATATCAGAACTATTCTTATAGTCACCACTTGAACAATTAAAGAGTTTGCCTTACTTCACCAGAAAAATGTTTAATAACACTTTTCTTCTAATAGTTTTGATCAAATCCAGCAAAAATTATTAATATATCATGAAGTTATTTAATCCTGATTCAAGCTTTCTGATACTACCATATGAAAGTAACATACTACGCCTACTCATAAATTACTATAAATCTTTCCTATAAAGTAAATGCTACTTGATGATTTTTTTTAAAAAAATACTTTTCCCCTCAGCTGTTTAGATTGCTGGGTGGTGGTTCTTTTTATTTTATTGATATGTGTGTGAGAGAGAGCCATTGATTTGTTGTTCCACTTATTTATGCATTCATTGGTTGATTCTTATATGTGCCCTGACCAGGGATTGAACCCACAACCTTGATGTATTGGGACGACACTCGAACCAACTGAGCTACCCAGCCCGGGCTCAGACTGCTATTTTGCTTGGATCCTAGCAATAGTCTTTTTATATTATTGGCACCCTCTTTTAATAAAGAATGCCTCCCAAGCAACTAGATTTCACAAAGGCAAGGTTAGGAGAAAGTCTGTTTTAATTGTAAGGCACTTAAAACAAATATTTATGAAAATCCTTTTGTGTATATAGGGCAAAAGTAGGTTCACAGTTGTGAGTACATAAAGCAGAATTTGTTCTTATTTATTAATTATTGCATTATTTTCCATATGAACAACTGTAAACTTACTTTTGCTCCACCCTGTATTATAAACCTTGTTCGTCATTTTATCTTAAATATTAGATTTGGCTCCATGTTCTTTTTTCTAATATGGTTTCAAATTATCTTTTTACCAATACCTACTCATAATCATCAGCAAACACTTATATCTACTTTATACCTCAAAATAAGTTAGATAAATAATCATTTAAACATAAACCATGCTTTCCAACTACAAATTCTCATGTAGTTTACCACCCCTCTCCAATACAAAACACTAATGTAGGCTGATTCCCATTTACAATAATATCTTGGTATCTTAATAGAACATTTTAAAAATCACAAAAATAGAATATTATGAAATATAATATGCTTTCAGCAATTTCCATTCATTATTATTTGAGACCACTAAACTACCACTGAATAATTTTAAAATGAAAACATTTTTTGGTGTTTTCCCTATGTAATTTTCATGTTATTGTCCTGATAACATGTTCCAAACTCTGCATCAGATTCTTTCATTAACATACATCTGTCTACCTTAAAAATAGTCTTATTCATAGAATAAAATCTAAAAAGAAACTTAAAATCCTGTTTTCAGTTTATTGATAAACTTCTTATCACTTTGACCATATATTATAAAACTAAGCAGAATTATAATAACTCCTTTTCCTCTGCTAGACACAACACATATCCTCTGTTCATTCTTTCTATGTCTACTTAAGCAGTAACCTTTACAAAGAACCAGCCAAGCCTGGCAGATATGGCTCAGAAACTGAACATCAGTCTATGAACCAGGAGATCAAGGTTCAATTTCTGGTCAGGGCACATGCCTGGATTGTGGTTTTGATCCCCACTGTGGGCGGGCATGAGGCATATGACCAATTATTTTCTCTTATCATTGATGTTTCTTCCTTTCCCTCTCCCTCTCTCTCTGAAATCAATAAAAATAAAATATGTTTTAAAAAGAACCAGCCAAAGGCTATAGTAACTTGATATAAAGATGAATCTGGCCTGGCCGGTGTGGCTTAGTTGGTTGAGTGTCATTCCTTGCACCAAGAAGTTGCCAATTGACTCCCAGTCAGGGCACATGCCCAGGTTGCAGGCTTGATCCCCAAAGGTGGTGTGCAGGAATCAGTCAATCTCATTGATGTTTCTAACTCCCTCTTCTCTCCCCCTAAAAGAAAAATCAATAAAAACATATTTTAAAAATAAGTAAAATGCTTTTTTAAAAATAAGATTAATCTGACTTAATTTTTTACCCTTAAGTTGCTCAAAGTCTCCTGAGAGAAAAAATATATATATTTATTATACAATATGATAAATGCTATAAAGGACATATCTGTGAAGTGCTTTGGTAAATTGGAATTGAATGAGAATATAAACTTGAGACCTTCTTATAATGAAATACTTTTCTTTTGAAATAAAGAGATTTCTTATGATTAACCAAAGGAAATAAAAGGACACTAATGTTGACCTGAATTACATCATGTTTTTTTAATGAGTTTTAAGATATTTTTCCCTTTAAAATGAACACTGAACAAATTTGTTGTTAATGGTATATTTGTTAAAAGGAAATATAACTAAATAAGATACTACATCAAAGCCAAGGAGTTTATTTGACACTTTTACAAAATAACAAACTCTACTAACCCAGATCTTTAAAAATATTTTAGCTCAGAGTTAACAAAGCACTATGGCACCCATTAGTTCTCTTGGTGGTTCTTTACAAATATTTTGTGTGATACGTGGTATCACCTCCCAATTTACAGCTGAAGAAATCAATGCGATATAACTTATTTATTCATTCAGACATTTACAGTATGCCAACTGGCACAAGGGATAGAATGTTAGTAATGTAGGAAGTTCCAGATTGAACATTGGTCTTCAGCCTTCAAGTCTTCCATTCACCCACCACATTATAATCCTCTATTAAATATGTAAATCATGTTATTAAAAGAGAACATGTCATGTATCAAAAAAATAATATAAAATATTTTATATATATTGTAAAAATAGTCTATGAAGTTATTGACCTTTTCTAGGCAGACTTTTTAATGTTATCTCATTTCTCAATGTTAGAATACGGGTAAACTTTAATTTGGGTATAATACAGAGAAAATGGTTCAATTTGACGCCAGAATATGGGTTTCTTTTGGTATTTAGGTAGTTTGGAAACTTTCTAAATTAATGATTTTATAATTTATATTTTAAAATTATATATTGTATTCACACAGAAATTGTATCTGAGTATGTTGATATTAAAACCTTTTTCCAAGGACATTAGTATCATGTCTATTATTTCTAAAAAATGTACATGAACATTTCAGTGGAGTTCCTCCCTCTAATTTGACCCCTGAGATACTTCTGTAGAAGTTCTTTTTCTTAAATTAAAGCAAACTGTAAATAAAATAAAAATATGTAAAAGCCTGGAAGACAAATGATCATTATCATTTTTGTTACTTATATCTAAACATCCACTATAGTTTATTTGCACTGTTTTAAATACTGGTATGCAATCTAAAAAAGATATACTAAAAATTCTGTCTAACCTGACAATATGAGGCTAACAAAAAGTTTGCTTTGTAGTTACAATTATCAAAGCATTATTCTAATAAAAAGGGATATAAGATGTGATTTTTCTTAATTTTTGTCTGATCAAAATATTACTTAATACTTTAATTCAAAACATACTATCTTACTATTCACCAAGAGACACTGAGCAAACTAGAATGAACTAAACAGACATGGTCCCTGTCCTCAAGGCTCCTGGGGAAAAAATACTCCATTTGTTTATTCCTGCCCTCATTGTTCCATACCCTCTTCTTCTAATGCCCTTTTAGAATGAGTTGATTAATTCAACACCAGTCCTCAATTTACTGTGTAGGCCTCAATTGTGCTCAGTAATTTTTTAAAAATCTTTGTATTTAATGTCAAGAAAGCAGATAATATATGCCTCTCTCTCAGATTGTCAGTGTAATTATTTAGATAATATTTCAAACTTTAACTCTTCTATTCTCTTCCACTTCCTATTTTCATATTCTTAACCACCAAACCTTTACAGATTGCCTTTCACTTAGTTTGGTAAAAACAACTCCTTATCATCCTTCAAGCCTTAGCTCTAACACTTGCTCTCTAACAGATTTTTAAGCTTTTTCATCTCATAGCACACATTCATAACTTAAATTCTGCAGCACACCAAAAATATACATATTTTTGGTCAATCTGACACCCCAAAAAAGGTATAGTTATTACTCATTCACAGCAGATGGCTGTCGTGTCAGCTATAGTCGTTTATTTTTTTTTAATTTGAGAATCTAACAGGAAAATGGTCAGGTAGTGTATGCTTTAAAAATTCTTGCAAGCACACCAGGTGAAAATCACTGCTTTAACATTCCAAAGTGACCTAAGTGATTTACTCCTTGAATCCTGTTTTATATATAAGTTGGATAATGTAATTGTCTGCATATCTATTTTTATCTTCTACTAGAGATCCAATGCACGGATTTGTGCACAGTGGGGTCCCTCAGCCTGGCCTGTGGGAATTGGGCCAAAACCAGCTCTCTGGCATCCCGCGAGGCGTTCCAGATTGCAAGAGGGCAGTTCTCAGGTGACGCACCCCAGAATCGGGCTCCCTCCTCTATGGTTCTGCACCTGCCAAGTCACCACAGCTCAGCAGCTCCTGTGTTGAGTGTCTTCCCCCTGGTGGTCAGTGCATGTCATAGCTACCAGATGGTCAGACAGTCAGACAGTCACTTGGGCTTTTACACATATAGAAGATTCGGGTATAGATGTTCCTTCAAGGCAGTGTATGTAGATGTTTTGTGATTTTCTTTTTTGGGTTTAACACCCTGGTCAGCCAACTGCAGCTGGCAAGCCACATGTGGCTCTTTGGCCCCTTGAGTGTGGCTCTTCCACAAAATACCATGGCTTAGGTGAGTCTATTTTGAAGAAGTGGCATTAGAAGTTTAAATGTAAAAAATTTGGCTCTCAAAAGAAATTTCTATCGTTGTACTGTTGATATTTGATTCTGTTGACTAATGAGTTTGCTGATCACTGGTCTAACATATATATTAGGCACTCAAATATTAGATTTCAGAAAATCTAAATCACTCCTTTGATTTAGATTCAAAGGAATTGCACATAGAATCCATTGATATTCTCCTGGCAATGGTAGGTGTTTTTTGCCATTGGGATAATTGTTATAATTGATGTTATGTACCAAATGTCTATCCCAGAAAAATTCAAACTTGTTTATGTCAAAGAATAAACAAATATTTATATTGTAACATTTAAAGGTTATTAATGTAATAATGAACTTTAAGTCTGTTGCTCTGATTAGAAATTCTCAAATTCATGTGTTCTGAGGGAAAAGAATGAATCTGGTAAAATGGAATTAACTCTGTTGGAAAGATTTAAACAAAGATGTCCAAGTTTCTTAACTTCTCAGAGCCTATAACAATGCCTCTCACAGTCCTAGAAGTATACATAATATCTACACTTTAAATTTGACCACAGGTATTGGATGGGGAGTGGAGGTAGAGGATAGCATACCTACTAATATCTCGAGGAATATAGTTTAAGAAATGCTTAACAAGAAATTCTCTGTTGCTAGAAAATGGCTTTTAAAGTAAATAATAAAAGGCTGTTGAAAATTTTAAGATTGTTAAAGTTTATAAAAATTATCAGACTGTAAAGTCATAGGTTTTTTAAAAATGTTATTGTTGACACTATTACAAATGTCCCCCCTTTACTCCCTCTGGCCATCACTACAAAATCACAGTGATTTTTGTTGTGTGTTTTTTAAATAGTATATCTTAACTACACTAATCCCCTCAAACTATTTCAGCCTTAAGCTAAAATAACTTATTTATGAAGAACAGCAATTATTGGACACTGAAATATTCATTCGAAAGGTCAGCCATTGGCCCTATTATTTATGATTTAATATGCTATCTTAATACGCAGTTGTGAGAAAGAGAAAATCATTCCTGACACCCAGGACCTAGGCTGACAGTGTTGTTAGGAGAGGCCTGGCACACCAAATTCACACAATGTTACCCTGTATTTGTGATTAAGTGTGAGGAAGAGGAGGGGAGCAAGACTGGCTTCTAATTTTGTCTAAGAAGGTACAAAAACAAAGTCAATATGCTAAACCAAAAAGATACTAGCTTTTACTATTAATAATAGTAATTGTTTGGTATCACTGATATTGGCCAGTTCACTTTCTGAAGTTACCCAATTATTTGTACAGAAGAGACTAAAAGAAAGCGTAGGCACATATCCATGTAGTCTATAGTAAGGGAAGGCCATTACCATTTAGTCCTGCTTTACAGATTTGGTTCTCAGTTAACTAGTTTATTAGGTCCCTCAGCAAAGGGAAGGGTTCTCAGTTAACTAGTTTATTATTAGATTTAAAATAATGTGTTTTTAAAAAAATACTTAGTGGGGTCAAAACCGGTTTTGCTCAGTGGATAGAGCGTCGGTCTGCAGACTGAAAGGTCCCAGGTTTGATTCCGGTCAAGGGCACGTACATCCCTAGTAGGGGGTGTGCAGGAGGCAGCTGATCAATGTCTCCCTCTCATGGATGTTTCTAACTCTCTATCCCTGTCCCTTCCTCTCTGTAAAAAATCAAATATATTTTAAAAATAAATATTTAGTGGGTTCAAATACATTTGGGATTTATGTCTAAAACTGACTTGCTACTCTTCTTACATTGTCAGCTATCAACTGAAAAAAAAGTTTATAAATATAACTTAAGTATCAGTTACTGTTAACCCAAACAAAATTTATTTCAAGTAAAACGTAAAATCAACCACGAGATTTGGATTGTCACTGGTAACAAGACGTTCTGTTCTCAAAATGAAATGACTGAATGCACAAACTTCAAATGAGAGGTGCGGGAACAGCTTTGCACATTGAAAATGATAACATGACAATAATTTGAGAGCTCAATAGCAGAAATGATGTCTAGCTTTATCTTTGCATCTCTAGCTGCCAGCAGTGCCCAGTAATAATAGGTACTAAATGCTGTTTTAAATTATTTTGCCTGTCATAAAATTCCGTGTTACAGCACATTTATATGCCATCAGCAACCCATAATATATCATTAACTTCTCCTAGATGAAAAAGTACTTGAATATTATGCTTGAAATGGACTTCCGGGGTCTAAAGTCACCTGCATTCCTTTATTCTCTTACTACCCAGGCGGTGGTCACGTTTTGGCGTTTCCCTGTGTCCTCAAACATAAAGAAGCCCCAGATACCAATACTGCTGCTTGGGGCAGTACAAAGCCCGCAGGTCCGAGCCCAGCACCCACCTCTCAGCGGGTCTGCCCGAGCCCCACGACCTCGGGGCCGCCTTTTAAAGCCTCACGTGACCGCGCGTGGCCACGGCGCCTGCGCGCGGCAAGGGAGCCGCCGGAGGTGGGGACGCGGTGGCCGCGGGCTGAGCTCCAGGCCGTGGGCGCTGGCTGGCTGGATCTGGACGCCAGGGCGGCGCGGGCGGCCGCCGACCGTGACGGCTCTCTGCCTCGTCGGGCTAGCCACCGGGACTTGTCCGGGTTCCAACTCCACTTCCGCCACTTTGTGGCACCGGCCCACTGCTTCGGCGCGTGGGCGGGCGATGGGCGCGGAGCTCGCCCTCCTCGCGGCCGCTGATTGGCTGCTTCCGCTGTCCTTCCATCTTCCCGCCCGGGGTGTTGGGATGTGAAGGGACCGGGGGTGTGAAGGGACCACCGTCTGGGAGCCGGCCCTCTGGGAGCATGCATTTTGTCTTGTGGATGGATCGGTCGTTAACCTCTCCACCAGCAAGTTTCCAGGAAGAGTTTGCCTTTATATTACTGTTTTGATCGTTGGAAGATGTTGGTATTTATGTTCGCCTCCACCCAGGTGTTTTGCTGGCAACTTACATGATTGTTTTTCTCAGAAGTGCTGTATGCTTTCTTCCCCAGTTGCTCAGATCTTTATTTTTCATGACAGATCTTGACGACAGTATATGCAAAAAATATATAAAGATGATAACTAATATAGTTATATTGAGTCTGATCATTTGCATTTCTTTAGCTTTTTGGATTTTGTCTATGACAGCAAGCACCTATTATGGTAAGTATGAATGTTCCGAATTCTTTTTTAAATGAACTAGTTGGTGGAATTTAATACTGTACCACTGTGAAACCCAAAACTTATATCCTCCGAATGTAAGTTGGTTATGAATTGTTTTACTTAACTTCCACAGCCTGGATTTTATTTCCCAGAAAGTATAAACAGTGCCTTTAACGTCCTAAACCCTTTAATAAGCGCTGCTTGTGATAACATTAGTTACATCTATTTCAGAATATGTAATTATTACATCTATCTTGGTGAGATAACTGAAGCATAGTTTTTGTAAAGCACATAAAGTAATACTTTTAATAAGAATATTCATAATGTAGTTTATCAGTTTTATTTGTCCCGTAAACATAAAAAAAGATAGTGTTTATATTTGGAGATTTAGAGAATTTGTTTGCTGTTTAGTCATTTCAAAAGAACAGTCCTTTTAAAGTCTGGGGCCACTTTGCATAAATAGAAGGTACTCGGGACTCAAGTCTTTAGAGCAGAAGTTAGTATTTACACAAACTTCTTTGGTACTTGTATAAAAACAAAATACTGTCCTGGCTGGTTTGGCTCAGTGGATAGAGCGTAGCATGCAGACTGAAGAGTCCCAGGTTCGATTCCTGTCAGGGGCATGTACCTTGGTTGTGGGCACATCCCCAGTAGGGGGTGTGCTGATGGATGTTTCTCATTGATGTTTCACTCAATCCTTACCCCTTCCTCTTTGTAAAAAAATCAATAAAATAAATTAGAAAAATAAAAACAAAATACTGTTCAGTTCAAGGAGAAACGTGAGAAATAGAGTGAGAAAGTAAACTCATGAATGATTATATTGTAAGTGATTATCAGTTCAGATCTTAGTCCTCTTTCAGAGACAAGTTAATAATCGAATGGTGTTCTCCAGGGTACGGAAATCTGGGCTGATCATCATAGGGACGAAAAGGGGCCACATGCTACCTGACTAGCTCAGGGAAGACCTGCGTGGTGGCCTTAAAGTAACAACACAGGATGGTCTAAAATTAAAACTTAAAAAAAAAATATTTGTTTGTGTGTGTGTGTGTTAATGATTTCAGAAAGGAGAGACAGAAACATCAGTGGTGAGAAAGAATCATCAATTGGCTGCCTCCTGCACACCTCCCACCGGGAATGGAGCCCAAAACCTAGACATGTGCCCTGACCAGGAATTGCACTGTGAACGCTCAAGCACTGAGCCATGCCTGCCAGACTGAAATTAAAACTTTTTATACTAAAAGCAGTTTGTGGTAGGTAATCATGCCCTTGGCCAGCATCTTCCCTGACAAAGGTCAATCTTTAAGCCTGTCTATTGTCTTTTTTCATCTACAATAACATTTGTTGGAATGTCAAAGTAATTTCCCTTTTTCCAGAACCCTCAAAGCACAAGCATCACTCTGCAGAGACCACAAATCTCTTACTGTTATTTAGTTAATTGTTGACTAAACTATCCTGCACCTAAGTAAAAAAAAAAAGTATGTGTCTATCATTTTACTTTTTATCCAATCCTAGAGGTTTCCCTACTTTGCTTTCCCCGCCTCCCTAATCTATCACCAATGGATTTCATGTAACTCACTTAACGTCTCCTCTTTCGATTGTAATGAATAAACTGCCATTCTCTGGAGCATAATCTCAATCCGTTGAGATTTTGTTGCCCGGAAATTGTCGACAGCTGTGGCTCAAATAAACTCACTAAAATTCTTCACCGGTTTGAATATTTCTTAGATTGACAATCATAATGAGTCACATTATCGGATGAGGGTTTGGAGAGGAGAGAGGAGATTCTCCTTAATAACATTATTAACTAAGACGAACTCAATAGAACAAAACAGGATTTGTAAATTGAAGGTCCCCAGGAGTCAGGCACCTGATGTAAATGAGTGAAGCTGTCCCAGGTCTTTGTACATTGAACACAAGGGAATAGTTTTCTTTCTCAGAAATAGGGTTTTCATGGAGTTTTTTGTTGTTGTTGAACATTTGACCTTTGTCTTTCATTTTCCTATTTTTGATAAAAACATAGGCACAAGCAATTTTCCTTTACCGTAGTCACTCAGCCTTGGTGTTAGGGAGTCTCAGGAATGGTGGGCACTTTCAAATGGGAAAACAATGATTCATCTAAAAGAGGCAGCCTCAGCCCAGCTTGTGTGCTCAGCGGTTGAACATCAACCCATGAACCAAAATGTCCCTGATTCAATTCCCAATTAGGGCACATGCTCGGTACAAGCTCAATCCCCAGTAGCAGGCATGGAGGAGGCAGGCGATCTATGATTCTTCTGTTTCTCTATCTCCTTCCCTTCCTCTCTAAAATCAATAAAAACATTTTTTAAAAAGTAAAAGAGGCAGCCTCCCTTCACCTATAGTCAATTCTGCCACATGGCTCAAGTTTCCAGTTTACAAGGCAGAAACCAAGAATCTGGATTGGTATATGAAATCTAATTTTTAAATATTAACTCATTGTTTATTCTTTGGTTTCTGTTTTTTAGTTTGTTTGGTTTTTGGTACATCAAATTGTTTAAAAATGTTATGCTAGCCAAGCAAAGCATCTATAAGCTGCAATCTTTGGAAAAATCAGTTGCTAATCATTAAATCCTGAGATATGTAGCATGTGAGAATGTTACTTTAAAAAGAAATCTCTGAAAGGCAGAGAGAGGAATAAATTGGATCCTATTAGAAAGGAGTTTGTTGTGTGCTATTCTTGAGAATTAATACATGACTCCTCGCCAAAAAAAATAATAATAATTCATTTTAAATCGTCAAATATGTGTTAAATACCCATTACTATAAATAGTTGTAAATAGTTTCCAAAATTTGGACAGGACTTATTTGGTTATTGCCTCTGAAAATATCAAGTCTCAACATAAATATTTTACATTGGTGACTTTATTTCTTCTTTCCTACTTTTGACAGTATTTCAATCTAGAATGCAGTTATCAATGTTTACAACCAAGACTAACTTATGCAAGCTTCACACAATTTACACTCTACCTTTATAATTTTTCAGGTAACTTACAGCCTATTTCTCCCTGGCGTTGGCTGTTTTCTGTTGTTGTTCCTGTTTTGATTGCATCAAATGGCTTTAAAAAGAAAAGTCTTGATTACAGTGGGGCTTTAGGAGGTATGTTTTGCTATTGAATGTTTAACCATATAGTAAGTGCATGCTTATGTAATTTAAACTCAACGTTTTCTAAATTCTAAATATACGAGACTATAAATCACAATGTTAGCGTTATACATTGCTCAGCATTATTATTCTGTCAGGTTTTCAGATAGTAACATCCCCTTTTAGTGTAATGTACAAATTTAACTTTGTAATTTATAGCAAGTAAATTAATAGACTTTTGAGGACCTTGGTTACTCTGCTCCTTTAGTTGGATTAAACTATTAGTATCTGCTAGCAAAAACATTGGAGCACTCTCCCTAGGTATGAAATAAAGGAGCCATTGGAAAAAATAGCTAACAGACGTTGCTTTTTTTTAAAAAGAATTTTTAAACTATATTTTTATTGATCTCAGGAAGGGAGAGAGGGAAGAGAGAAACATCAGCCAAAACCGGTTTGGCTCAGTGGATAGAGCGTCGGCCTGTGGACCTGGCGTTGGGGGGTGTCGCTCCCAGGTTCGATTCTGGTCGGGAGTGTGTCTGGTTGCGGGCACATCCCCAGTGGGGTGGGTGCAGAAGGCAGTTGATCGATGTCTCTCTCTCATCAATGTTTCTAGCTCTCTATCCCTCTCCCTTCCTCTCTGTAAAAAATCAATAAAATATATTTTTTTTTAAAAAGAGAAACATCAATGATGAGAATCACCAATCTTCTGCTTCCTGCATGCCCCCTGCTGAGGATCAAGCCCGCAACCCGGGCATGTGCTCTTGACTGGAATAGAACTCAAGACCATTCAGTCCGCAGGCCGACACTCTATCTACTGGGCCATGTTGATATTTTTATATGATTTTTGTCTTACCATATAATCAATAAGTGTTAAGAATGGTTCTTTTATTTATTTTCTAAATGTAATATAATGCATTCTATGTATCAGGCACTGTTGTGAGCACTTTGGAAGTAGTATCCTGTTTATAGCAAATAATTTGAACACTATCTCTTTTAATATAATAACAGAGTTATGCTTTG
The DNA here is from genome assembly GCA_011751065.1 of Lasiurus cinereus. Taxonomy (NCBI): domain Eukaryota; kingdom Metazoa; phylum Chordata; class Mammalia; order Chiroptera; family Vespertilionidae; genus Lasiurus; species Lasiurus cinereus. The sequence continues at coordinate 14,373,366 of JAAGEH010000304.1, forward strand.
CTAAAAATATCCTTTCTCGGGTATCCTTGATTTTTTTTATTGATCTATAGCAAGAAGGGTTAAGTCCTTCTTGAGGTTGTCTTCCTTTGATTTCCCTGTTGTATATTGACTTTCTCTTATTTTTCTGATCTCTACTTTTGATTTTTGTTTTCTGCTACCATTTTTTTTTCTGCCTTCTCTCACCCGTGGACCTTTGTTCATCTCTACCTAGCTTAATTTAGAATTAGAAGATGAGTATTTGAATCTTAGCACTGTTACCTGATATCTCTATGATCTTTGGCACCTTGCCTGACTCCACAGAGCCTCACTTTTTTTTATCTTTTGTGAACTAGGTCCTATGGACTTATTGGTAAGGCTCAAGCAAGATAATGTGTGGGACAACACATCTTTTAAAACTATACAGACATTCACTTTTAGTGATTTATTATCCATTTTCAACCATATTATAAAGTCCCTGAGGACAGAGTGATCTTATGCTTCTGTGTCCCATGCTTCTTTATATAGTGTTACACACATAATTGGTGCTTTGGAAACATATAGATTGATTTTAAAACGTCTGCTCTCTTCCTAATCACTTCATTCTATGGCATGTTGATATCTTTTTTGCTTGTATCTTTTTTCCCCCTTAAGGACAAAATATTGTGATGCTGATTTAAAGTATATCACAGTACTTGGGAATAGTGTTGTGGAATATGACTACAAGTTACTTAAACTTTCAGTGTTGTAATTTTCACATCTGCACAATAGGAGGGGATAATAGTACTTTGGACACTGACTTATCATGAAGTATTATCCATGTAAAATGTTTAGCATAATACCTGGGCATGCATAATAATGTTTTACTAATGTAAGTTATTATTATTTTTATTCTACTACTACTATTCATAGTCAAAGGAATTTTACTAAAGTTTATCATATTATGCTGTTAGTGTGCTTAGGATTGAAAAGAGTTTCAGAACTTCCACAGGAAGTTGGTGTTTAGAATCCTTATTGACTTAGGAACGAATTGCTCAATGTTGATAGAAGAATGAGAGAAGGATTGAGGCAATGCTTAAAGTGAACACTTTAAGGGCTCTAGTCTCCTTGAGAGTATTGCTAGAATGTGGAATAAATCACATGAGAGGATATGTGAGAAAATGCTTGTAAACTGCAAAGTACTATACAGGTGACTTACTCCAAAGAAATATTGTCTTATCTAATTATTCACTGTATTCCTTGAACATGTCAGTGTGGATAATATGTCATCAGGCTTTTGACTTGAAAGTTTGAATTTAATTTCACTTGCCAAGACTGTTAGGCTTAATGGTTTACCATTTTTTTCATTCAATTGTTCAACAAATATTTAGTGAGGGTTCCCTATATGCCAGGCACTGTTCTGGGCACTTAGGATTTAGTAGTGAACAAAAATGGGTAAAAATCCCACTGTCAGAGAGCTTACATTTGTAGTCAGGAGAGATGAATGATAAATAGGATAGGTTTGGGGCACTTAATCCCCTGATGCTATAAGTGTATTGCAAGTGCACAGCAAATGGGGGTGTTGTCAGGAAAGGCTGGTGATTGTCCCACAAGGATGACCTTAACTGCTTTTTTATTTTTATTTTATGTGTGTGTGTGTGTGTGTATGTGTGTGTGTGTATTAATATTAGAGGCCCGGTGCATGAAGATTTGTGCAAGAATGGGCCTTCCTTCCCCTGACTGCTGGCACCACCTTTGTTCTGGCCCCTTTCCACTCCAGCCCAGAAGCCCAGAGTGGCTGGAGTGGTGCAGAACGCCATGGTGACAACACCTGTGTATGCAAATTAACTTGCCATCTTTGTTGGGTTAATTTGCATACTCCTAATTAGCTTGTAGGCATCGTGAAGCTATGGTCAATTAGCATATTATGCATTTATTAGGTAGAGTAGAAGCCTGGTACATGAAATTCATGCATAGGGGAGTGTGTCCCTCAGCCCAGCCTGCACCCTCTAATCTGGGGTCCCTCGAGGGATGTCCGACTGCCCATTTAGGCCCAATCCTACCAGACATCCCTCTCATAATGCAGGACTGCTGACTCCCAACTGCCTTCCTGATTTCCCCTAACTGCTTTTGCCTGCCAGCCTGACCACTCCCTAACCACTCTCCTGCCAGCCTGATTGATGCCTAACTCCTCCCCTGCCAGCCTGTTTACCCTTAACTAGCCTCCCCTGCAGGCCTGGTCATCCCTAAGTGCCCTCCCCTGCAAGCCTGGTCACCTCTAACTGCCCTCCCCTGCAGGCCTGGTCCCCCCTAACTGCTCTCCCCTGCAGACCTGAGTCCCCCCAACTGCCCTTCCCTACAGGTCCATTTACCCCCAACTTCACTCCTCTGCCAGCCTGGTCACCCCTAACTGTCCTCCCTTGCAGGCTTGATTGCCCCCAACTGCCCTCCCTTTTAGGCCTGGTCCTTCCCAACTGCTCTCCTCTGCTGGCCATCTTGTATCCACATAGGGGCAGCCATCTTGTGTGTTCGAGTGACAGTCCATTTGCATATTACTCTTATTAGATAGGGTGGGTAGGTGAGTGGATGGATGGATGGATGGATAGATAGATAGATAGATTTTAAGTATATTTTTACTGACTTCAGAGAGGAAGGAAGAGGGAGAGAGAAACATCTATGATAAGAGAGAATCATTGGTCAGCTGCTTCCTGCACACCCCCTATTGGGGATCAAACCCGCAACCCAGGCATGTGCCCTTCACCAGAATGGAAACTGGAACCCTTCAGTCCACAGGCTGACACTCCATCTACTGAGCCAAATCAGCTAGGGCCTTAACAACTTTAACATAATTTAGGTCTGGTGTTCAGTCTTTCTGAAATGGAAACCTCATTCTATCAGGTACCCAGAGTTGATCAGAGCCAAGGAACCTGGTTTATGCTGCTCATTATTGCAAGGGACTGATATATGAGCCAGAATGCTACTTTATTCATCTGATAAAATATGGAATTACCAGACCAACTGGAATGTAAACATCACTGTTCAGGCAAGCCCTATTCTTGTAGTCAGGTTATTTGAGACATCAAAAGATAATTAGAAGGTTGCTTGGGTAAGTACAAAGTCTGAGAAACAGTAATGCAAGTCCACAAATCAAAGGGTCTCCTTCCTTTTACAGTGTTCAACAAGTCTGCCAACCTCTTGGTTCTTCAGGCCTACATGTTGTTAAACAACCTTCAAGGCCAAAAGCTTTTGTGAAAGAAAGGGGTTTTTGAGTCATATGCTAGCCAGAAAAAAAGATCAGGTCCTGGGACATACAATCCAAAACACCATCAGCAAAGCCAGATGGAGAAACAAGAAAGTCTTTATCTTATGAAACTAGGCATTATGGACTTACTTACATGATGGGGCTCTTTTAAAGATGTATGTTGTTTTGAAAGAATTTACACCCGATATAGAGAAGGAAAGGATGAAGCAGGGGCAATTGTAGGATAGGTGCACAGTCCTTAAGGAAGAAATATTTGTACTTTTTTTTTTAATATATTGATTTTTTTACAGAGAGGAAGGGAGAGGGAAAGTCAGAAACATCGATGAGAGAGAGACATCCATCCGCCGCCTCCTGCACGCCCCACCCTGGAGATATGCCCGCAAGCAAGGTATATGCCCCCGACCGGAATCGAACCTGGGACCTTTCAGTCCAAAGGCTGACGCTCTATCCACTGAGCCAAACCGGTCTCAACAATATTTGTACTTTTGATTGGTTGTGGGCAACAGTCAGGAAAGTTCATTCATAAGCAGGATGCAGTGGCCTCTGGAGGTTGGCCATTTCTTTTTAGATAGCTTCCTGGAAGTGCATTCAAAGCTCTAACATACATTCAGGAATATGTGCAGTCTTTTGTTAGTTGGACTATAGCTATTAACTGGATAATTACCTTTTTCTTTTTCTGCCACACTGTGGCCCGCTGTAATTTAATTTAGAGCATCTCAGAATTTTTTGATTGTTGATGTTCTTATTTTGGGCTAACCAGCCTTCTTTTTATTCCTATAGTCTTTCTCTAGGTAAATTACATGTAATACAATTGATTATATTTGAGTTTATTAAATTATAAAATTTTGACAGTGCCAAAGATTATACCTAAATCACCGTGGTTGGAATTTTGGGTATAACTTCACTCCTACCCTCATTTGTAGACAGTTTCTAGACAGTTCTTACTTACTTAGATGGCATCTATTAGGTAAAGAATTTAGTTATTTTAAAGTCAGAAGTCAGCCATAATCCTTGAGTCTTCTAGTGCTTTGGGAGCACCTTATTTTGTTTTGTTTTTTTAATATATTTTTATTAATTTCAGAGAAGAAGGGAGAGATAGATAGAAACATCAGTGGTGAAAGAGAATCATTGATGACTGCCTTGTACACTCCCCCTACTGGCAATGGAGCCCACACCCCAGGCATGTACCCTTGACTAGAATCAAACCCGGGACCCTTCAGTCCACAGGCTGACACTCTATCCACTGAGCCAAACCAACTAAGGCACTACCCGTGATATTAATGAACATTTATTAAGGGGTTTCTACATGCTAGAAAATATAATCACATTATAAAAATTATCTCTCTTAAATTTTTGCAGTAAGCCAGTGAGGTAGGAATTATTCTTATTATTTCCTAACTAGAGGCCCAGTGCATAAATTCATGCATGGGTCTATTGGGGCTGGGCCAATCAGGGCCTGCTGGCCGGGGCAAAGGATGGGGAAGAGAAGGAGGGGCCACAGGAGATTGGCTGGCCAGGTGGAGGGACTGGCCCAGGGGGGAAGGACTCTGGGAGGTTGGCTGGTTACAGGAGGTTGGCTTTGGGAGGAACTGACCACCAGGGGGCAGCTCCCACATTGCGCATCTGCCCCCTGGTGGTCAGTGCACATCATAACAACTAGTCGACCGGTCATTCCAGTCCTAATGGTCGCTTAGGCTTTTATATAAAGAGATGAGAAATCCAAGCTTTAGGTTAGTTAACTTCTAGTCATGTAGAGGTAAATGGAGGAGCTGAGATTTGTACTCCACACTATTCAATTGCAGAACTACAGCACTTTATTAGTATGTATTTCAAACAGCATTAGCCTATTTCTTGCACTCTCAATTAAAATGTACTAAATTTAAGTTAAATGCCAATAATTGAGTATGTCTGGATGAATCAATCAATGAATGTCTCAATCGCAGTACTTGAACTTTGAGCTAACCAACAAAGAGTTACTATAAAAATAGGACTCTGGTCTCCTATTATTAATAAAATATAGTGTAATGCTTATTTATTAAATAAATATTAACTTATTTGATACTTATTTAATCTTTCATTACCTACTATAATTTTTGTTTAATGTGTTATTTAATAAAAATCTTCATATAGCAAAATTGGATATATTTATCATAAGAGTTATAGAGAACAGAATTATCAGTTGTAGAGTTAGAAGTGGAAAAGTTTGTAGTTAAAAAGCAAGCAAGCCTCCCCCAATAAATTCAGAAGAAGGAAAAAAAAATACAAGCAGGCAGCCGGGACAGAGCTACACAATGTAAGAGTGCCTTGGTGTGGTTATCACATTCTGGGAAGCTGGTATCAATCCCTGCAGGGCTAAAACTTGGATTTTTGTCAAACCCACAAGTTAAGACTTGAAGCAGCCAAACTCGTGAGAGACCAATTTATAAAGCAGAATATAAATTTATTGGGTGCCACAGATTTAATTTCTCAATGGTAGATTAGCATATTCTCTTCCTAAGAGAGGGTTTGTGAAATTAGTATGAAAGTGTGCCTGAGAATTCAAAAGAGCATATGGAGAATGCTCCCTTTTGTGTAAGGAATAAGAAAAAAATAACAAAATAGGCATATATCTGCTTATCTTTATCAAGAGAAACACTTAATAATAAACTGGGGAAAAGTGAAGTTGGTTACCTATAGAAAATGGAGGGAGAATGAAATATAGAGGGAGGAACAGAAGGGATTTGGGTGAAAATGGCATTTCTGAGTATACTTTTTTGTTTAAGTTTGATTTTTGAAAGTGTGCTGGTGTTTTACAGATTTATAAAATTAAATCAGTAAAAATGGAGGGGGGATCTAAAACTGAAAGCAAACTAAGACAGGTGAACAAAGTTGTATTTTAAATTAATATTATAAGCACACCGAAGAGAAAAAAAAGAAAAGAAATAATTTACTAACACAGTATTTAACTATGTCTTGGTTAGGGGGAGGGGAAAATTGCAAACCAATCCAAAATTATTTTTGGTAGGTATATTTTTGTCATAGTAGGGGTGAAGCAATTCTAAAATAGTTTTAGATGTAATAAAGGATTTAGCAAATGAGTGACATTGTCATTGTTTGAAACCAGGTTTACTAAGGAGAAAGAGGCATACAAATATGGAAAGCAATAGAGAGCCCCTGAAGATGGGTTGGAAATAGAGTGTAATCTTGTGATTTCTAAAATATTTATGTATATGAATATTTACATACATATGTGCACATATATATGCATGCATATATGTATGTGTATGTATGTATATTTGTGTATATATGTGTATACCCTGTCTTTAAAAAGCAAATATACCCCAGTAGCAGTGAGCACAGTGTGAGCGTAGACCTTGACCTATAATATCCATTCCCCACGAAACTGACCCAGAGCAGTTTATGAGAAATGGCTCTTTTCAGGGCTGGGGCAAAGTCGATTTGGGGTGAGCCTATAGTATCTTGTTATGTCAGAATAAAAAGGGAATCTATTTAAAAAATATGATGGGGTCATGTCACATGGGCACAATAGTCTGATTTTATCTATTAATATAACCAGTCCTGTCCTCTTTTGTTTACTATTTGCATAGAAAATCTTTTTAACTCCTTTTATTGTCCACCTATTTGTATCATTGGATTTAAAATGAGTCTCTAGTAGACAGTAGGTAGATTTATCATGTATTTTTATTCATTTTGCCAATCAAAAGATTGGAGTGTTTAATTTACATTTAAAATAATTATCCATAAGGGAAGACTTCTGTCATTTTGCTATTTGTTTTCTATATGACTTACTGTTTTTTGTTCTTTTCCTGCATTATAGTCTTTTTGTGTTTTAATTGTTTTTTAATATGTATGTATTGATTTTTTTTTAGAGAAAGAGGAAAAGAGAGCAAGAGAGAGTGAAATATTGATGAGAGAAACATCAATCAGCTGCAGCCTGCACGCCCCTTGCTGGGTATCAAGCCTGCAATCCAGGCCTGTGCGAACCAGTGACCTCTGGGTGCATGGGAAGGCTGTCATCCAAATAAGCCACACTGGCAAGGGCTAATTATTTTTTTGTAGTGTACTGTTTCATTCTTATTTCCTTTTGAGTATATTTTATAACTACTTCCTTTTTGATTACCTTTAACATCCTAAAGTTGTAACATTATACTTTGAATTTTTTGCTAGCATAACCTCATTAACATTTTGAGACTCTTAATTTCTTCCTCATGTTTGGCTAGATATAGTATTCTTAGTTTATTTTTCTTTTCTCTTAGTACTGACTATATCAGCCCAGTGCCTTCTGGCTTCCAAAGTTCCTGATCCCTTGTTTGTGATCAATTGCTTACCTCTTATTGCTTTCAAGCTTCTCTCATTGTCTTTGGAAAGTTTGATTATAGTGTGTCTCAGTGTGGGTCTCTTTGAATTCATCTATATGGAGTTTATTGAGATTTTTGCATGTTTATATTCATCTATTTCATCAAACATGGGAAGTTTAAAGCCAATAGTTCTTCCAATAATTTCTCTGCCTCCTTCTCCCTTTCTCTAATCTTTCTGAGATTTCCACATTTGGATATTGGTCTACTTAATGGTGTCTCACAAATCCCTCAGGCTTCCTTCAGTTTTCTTCAATCCATTTTGTTTCTGTTCTTAAGATTCAATAATTTCCATTATCCTGTATTTGAGTTCTCTAATTCTTTTTTTATATCCTCACCTGAGGATATGTTTTTATATTTATATTTATTTATTTGTTTGTTTGCTTGGTTAATCCTCACCCAAGGATACACTTCCATTGACTTTTAGAGACAGTGGAAGGAAGGGGAGAGAAAGAGAGAAAATCATTAATTAGTTGCTTCCCCCTCCCCCAGGGCCAGGGGATCGAGTCTGCAATCAAGGTATGTGCCCTTGACTGGAATCGAACCTAAGACATTTCAGTCTGTGGGCCGACGCTCTATCTCCTGGCCAAAACCAGCTAGGGCTTATTGATTTTTAGAGAAAGAAACATTGATCGGTTCCCTTCTATAGGCAACCTATCTGGACTTTGAACCCTGACTAGCAATTGAACCTGCAACCGTTTTGGTGTACAGAACAACACCCAAACCAAATTAGCCACCTGGCCAGGGCATACTGACTCTTTTTTTCTGCCTAATCAAATATGCTCTTGAATCTCTGGTGCATTTTTTTATTTTTATTATTGTACTTTTGAGTTCCAGTATTTCTTTTTGGGTTCTTTTTAGATCTTCTATTACTTATTTATATTTCCATATTCTTTTCTTGACTTTCATCACATCTACTTATATTCTTTTGAGCATCTTTAAGTCACTTGTTTTGAAATTTTGTTTAGTAGGCCCACCATCTGGCTTTTCTTTTCTTTTTTTCTTTTTTATTAACTTAATACATCTTTATTATTCAGATTATTACATTGGCTTCTCTTTTTCCCCCCTATAGCTCTCCTCCAACCTGCTCCCACCCCTCCCTCTGCTCTTACCTTCCCCGCATTGTCCTCATCCAGAGATATATGATTTTTCTCCAGTCTCTCCCTGCACTCCCTCACCACTTTCTCCCTAACAATTGTCAGTCCACTCCCTTTCTATGCCCCTGATTCTATTATATTCACGAGTTTATTCTGTTTATCTGATTTTTAATTCACTTGATTTTTAGATTCACTTGTTGATAAATATGTATTTGTTGTTCATAATTTATATCTTTACCTTTTTCTTCTTCTTCCTCTTCTTAAAGAGTATCTTTCAGCATTTCATATAATACTGATTTGGTGTTGATGAACTCCTTTAGCTTTTTCTTATCTATGAAGTACTTTATCTGACCTTCAATTCTGAATGATAGATTTGCTGGGTACAGTAATCTTGGTTGTAGGTTCTTGCTATTCATCACTTTGAATATTTCTTGCCACTCCCGTCTGGCCTGCATAGTTACTGTTGAGAAAAAAGCTGATAGTCGTATGGGTGCTCCCTTGTAGGTAATTAACTGTTTTTCTCTTGCTGTGTTTAATATTCTCTCTTGGTGTTTTGCTCTTGGCATTTTCATTATGATGTGTCTTGGTATGGTCCTCTTTGGATTCCTTTTGTTTGGGGTCTTGTGCACTTCTTGGACTTGCAAGTCAAGTCTATTTCTTTCACCAGGTGGGGGATGTTTTCAGTCATTATTTTTTTAAATAGGTTTTCAGTATCTTGCACACGCTCTTCTTCTGGCACCCCCACAATTCTGATGTTGGTACACTTGAAGCTGTCCCAGAGGCTCCTTACATTATCTTCACATTTTTTAATTCTTTTCTCTTCTTGCTTTTCCAGTTGAGTGTTTTCTGCTTCTTTATATTTCAGATTTTTGACTTGATTCTTGCCTTCCTCTAGTCTGCTGTTAGGACTCTGTATAATATTTTTTTATTTCAGTCAGTGTATGTTTAATTTCTAGTTGGTCCTTTTTCATCTCTAGTTGGACTTTTTCCATCTCTAGTTGGTCCTTTTCCATCTCTAGTTGGATCTTTTGCATCTCTACTTGGTCCTTTTTCATCTTCTCTTGGCTCTCGCTAACTTTATCCAACTTTTCTAGGATATTCTTGAAAAACCTTATAAGCATGGTTTTGAACTCTATATCCAGTCATTTGTTTTCCTCCATTTCTTTTGTTTGTGATCCCTTCCCTTATATCGGCATTTTCACTATGCTGGGAGAACTTCTGTATTGGATTCAGCCTTATGATACGAGACTTGCAAAACCACAGAAGCCTCACTGTTGAGCTTGGGATGGGTGGAGTCTCAGGGCTTAACAGACCGCCTTGCCTTCCAGTCGGCCCTGCCCGCCATGGCCCCTGAGTCTCATGTGACTGGATAATCGCTGGACTGTTCCTTGTGCGCGAGCACAGTGCCTCTAGACTGCTGCCTTTCCAGCTCCCCTGCGTTCCAGGACCACACGAGTCTAGGTCCCCAAGGTTTCACCCGAAACTGGGGCTTAGTGGAGTCAGAAGTGATGCAGTTAGGAGGGTCTGTCTCCCGCTGACTCGCGAAAGCCAGCAGCACAATCAGCAGTCTGTCCTCTGTGCACAATGCCGTGCGCACCAGCAGACCTCTGATCTTTTGCAACTCCCCTAAATTTCCATGCACCTCTCCCTTTTCACAGTCCAAACTCCCCCCGTATGAGTTTCGGCTGGATCTGGGGTTTAGTGTCGTAGGATAAGGGTTTCAATGCCTTTGAGAGTGTCCGTTTCCCTCCTGCCAGAGAAAGCCAGCCAGGTACTCTGGCACCCGCTCTCTCCACGCGCTTATCTCCATACCTCAGCTTTTTGCAGCTCCTCTGTGTCTCCGTGAGCCCCTCTCTTTCCCTCTAGTTGTAGAATTTCCACTCAGCCAGTTTTCCTGTGGTTCTGGATGATGTCTGTTCTGTCTTTTAGTTGTAGTTTTGAAATTGTTGTCCGAGGCAGCAGTGTAGGTATTTACCTATGCCGCCATCTTGGATGCTCCCTCTGTATAATACTTTTTATTTCAATCAGTGTATGTTTAATTTCTAGTTGGTCCTTTTTCATCTCCTCTTGGGTCTCACTAAATTTGTCCACCTTTCCTAGGAAATTCTTGAAAAACCTTATAACCATGGTTTTTAACTCTATATCCAGTCACTTATTTTCCTCCATTTCTTTCTTTTGTGATCTGTTCCTTTGTCTCCACATTTTCACTGCTTCTCTGAGTTGGTAGAGTAGCTTTGTGTGCTAGTTGTCCTATATGGCCCAGTAGCTCCACCTCCCCAGTTACCTGAGGTGGACTCTCCTGGTTCACCCCTTTCTGGACTGTGTGTACAGCCTTGTAGTTAAGTCTTGATTGTTGTTGGTGTCATTGGGGGGAATTGACCTCCAAGCCAATTGGTTGTGATGATCAGCTGTGTCTATGCTGGGAGAACTTCTGTGCTGGACTCAGCCTTATGATACAAGACTTGCAAAATTGCACAAGCCTCTAAGTTTGGATGGGGCGGAGTCTCAGGGCTGAGAAGACAGCCTTGGCTTCCTGTCATCTCTGTCCTATGGGGCCCCTGGGTCTCAGTGTCCCTCAGAAATTGCTGCAGCCCTCTCTGCACGCACTTGCACACTCCAGACTTCTACCTTTTCGACTCCCCTGAGTTTCTGTGTGCTCCAGGGACCTGTATGAGTCTGGGTCCCAAAGTCTCACTCAAAACTGGGGTTCAGTGCAGTCAGAACTGGATTTCAGTGCAGCTGGGAAGTTCCGTCTTCCTCCCGCTAGAGAAAGCCAATGGCAAAATCATCCGTCAGTCCTCTCTGCACACTCTTGGGCGCACCTCCAGACCTTTGCCTTTCGTGGCTCCCCTAAGTTTCAGTGCACTCCTCCCTTTTCACGACAGTCTAGACTTCCCCCGTACAAGTCTTCCCCCGGAACTGGGGTTCAGTTCAGTAGGGAGTTTCTGTCTCCCTCCGATAGAGGAAACCAGCCAGGCACTCCGCCGCCCATCCTCTCCATGTGTCTCCATACTTCAGCTTTTTGCAGCTCCTCTGAGTCTCTGTGAGCCCCTCTCTTTCCTTCTAGTTGTAGAATTTTCACTCATCCAGCTTTCCTGTGGTTCTGGATGATGTCCGTTCTGGATGATATCCTTTCTGTCTTTTAGCTATAGTTTTGAAATTGTTATGTGAGGCAGCATCTTGATTTCTCCCAGGACCATATCTGGCTTTTCTTAGTGAACTCTGTTCATTTTTTTTCCCCCCTTTGAATGGGCCATATTTTCCTCTTTCTTTGTAGGCTGTGTGACATTTTTGTTGAAATTAAATAATGTGGTAACTTTGGATATCAGAATCTCCTTTGTCCCCATGGTTTGCTATATTTTTTTGTTTTGTTTTGTTTTGGATTATTGTAAGTTGTCTCTGTGTCAAGGATCAGCCTGAGGTGTAAAACCTAAGGTCTTCTCAGTCTTTTTTGAGCCTACACCTTTCCCACATACATGCAATTGCTTTTGAATGGCCTAGTTTTTAAAATGTCAGGCTCCCAAATGAAGAGAAAACAGAAAAATGAAGGAGAGTTAGCCAGCCATTTAAATCTCCTGGAAGTTGCCTCAGTGAATCAGGGAGGGGCTTAAAACAGTGTAGGGTAGCTCCCAGCCTCTCTGTCTGTAGTTCTGTGATCAGAAGTAGCTCTCAGTGGTCAGAATACAAATCCTGATATTTAGGAAACAAGATCTTTATTGCCCACTTGGTTTACACAAACTGTGTACAAGTGCTCCTGCAATTCCTGCACTGCCTGCTGACAGTAGTTGATAGGAAGCTGCTACCTAGCTAAGAGCTGAAATTAACAGAAATTAACAGCAGCTTCCCCCAGACCTTCCACTAGAAGTTACCAGTCTTCAGTAGACTAGAGTTCTAAAATAGTTTTATCGGACAGATTTTTCTAGTTCAGTTCTTGTCTGAGGGGGAGAACAGATTCCTGGTGCTTCCTACTCCTCCATCTTCCCAGAATCCTCACTAATTCATTTTTATAGGATTAAATAGCCATTGTGATAATAAAAATAAGGGTGCTTTGCTACCTTGACACCAAACTTTACTCACTAGAACACTTTCAAATTTTGTAACAAAGGGCCTTTAAGGAATTTTAGTGTGTTTTAAAAAGCCAATTTCAATATATGCTTGTACTTTCCTTGTAGAAATACCTATGGAGAGGCTTTATCATTTTTTACTTAACCCACAGCAATTCTCAAGCATTTTTTATTTATTTAACAGTTGATGTCAGGGCCTTTTTCCATATTGTTGTGATGAGAACACATCTTTTCTTTTTTTCTCTTCTGTGTCATGAAATATAAGCTTCCTTTTTGCTTGTTTTTCTGATTTATCTATAGGTTTTAGAAGCTTTTCTTGAAATTGGACACTCATGGAAAAATGAAGAGTACCCTTTTTCTTCTTTATTTGCCCAAACAAGCAAAGAGGGGGGGGCGGGGGGAAGGGAGGAAAGGCCTCAAAATCTAAATCTAAAATCACATTTACAGTATATATTCCATTTTTGGGTCTACAGGCAGTCCAAAATTATTTTCATAGATTTAAGTAGGAAAACTTATCCAAGAAATGCTCTATCTTCTCACATAGTTTGTGAGGCTCAACACAAGAACATGTGAAACTTCTTGGAAAAGGATAAAAAGCTTATATTTTAAATTTTATCTTTATAAATTGGAAAACAAATCTCAGGCTATGGGAAGAAAATGTGAAAAATAGAAACCTGGAAGACTTGATAATCTTACCTCCCTGAGAGAACCACAGTTAATTTGAAAATTCTTTGGACTAACCATCCAAATATTATATATTAGAGGCCTGGTGCATGAAATTTGTGCATGGGCACAGTCCCTAGGCCTAGCCAGCAATTGAAGCACAAGCATCTGATGTGGAAGGGCAGGTTCCAGCTGACCTCTGGGCCCTGGGCAGCACCTAGGCCCCCAGACCCCCACACCCCCCCCTCCACCTGAGTCATGGTGCCCAAGTCCCCACATGGAGATGCGGTGAGCATGGCTAGATGCCATGGGCAAGGGCTCAGTGTGAGCCTCTGGGCTGCCCAGCAGTGCACTCTCTCCCAGAGGGTCTCACGGATCAGCTCCTGCGCAAACCCACAGGAGCCCGACCAGCCCCTGTGGTCCCAATGGCCGCAGCCCGGCTCACCCGGAAGAGGCTGTGCGAGTACAGGGTGGGATCCTCGAGGGCCCCTGGCTTCTGAGCATAGGGGCTTCCCCTGCACAAGAGCTCTGATGTCCTGGATGGGGGGAGGGTATCAGGGGAAATGAGAACAAGCTCAGTAAACACCCCACATTCTCTACCGCACCTCCTGCCCTCAGGTAGCCAGCGAGAGGTCGCAGGCCCCTACCTGGGCACCATGGGAAGTTGGTTAGCATCCCCTGGTAGTCAGTGCACGTCATAGCGAGTGGTTGAACGACCACCTGAGGGAACAATTTGCATATTAGGCTTTTATTATATAGGAGGATAATACATATAATGCATATTATTTAATAATAAAATCATTTTGTTCTACAATTCCATTATAAAATGTTTCTAAAATAATATTTTACATTTACATAGCATAGTTTGTGTGAAAGGAGGTCAGAATATAGTAAGAAATACATCTCAATTTAACCAAACTGACATTTAGTTACTCTTTGGTAATATCTTAATTGGTAAAAATGGATATGTATATTTCAGGTTATAATGTAAAAATAACCAGGGAAAAATCCATTCTTTTTTTCACACTATTAATTTGGATTAATTATAATTCTGTGTGTATATGTGTTTCTTTCAGGGCTGATAGTCGGATTTATCCTAACTATTGCCAATTTCAGCTTTTTTACTTCTTTGCTGATGTTTTTCCTTTCTTCTTCAAAACTCACTAAATGGAAGGGAGAAATAAAGAAGCGTCTGGATTCAGAATATAAAGAAGGTAACATGAGTTATATTTGACATTATTTAATATGTTTTTATTTTTAACTGATTTCAGAGAGAGGCAGGGAGACGGAGAGAGGAATGAGAAACATCAGTGATAGGAATCATCAATCGGGTGCCTCTTGCATGTCTCCCACTGGGGATTGAGCATGAAACTGAGCATGAAACCTAGGCATGGGCCCTGACCCGGGAATCTAACCATGACCTACTAGTTCATGGGTTGATGCTCAACCTTTGAGCTACACCAGTCGGACAATATTTGACGTTATTTCAAAGAGTAACTTTGTTCCATCCTAACATACAAGCTTTTTTTTTTTTTAATATATTTTATTGATTTTTTACAGAGAGGAAGGGAAAGGGATAGAAAGTCAGAAACATCAATGAGAGAGAGACATCGATCAGCCGCCTCCTGCACGCCCCACACTGGAGATGTGCCCGCAAGCAAGTTACATGCCCCCGACCAGAATCGAACCTGGGACCTTTCAGTCCGCAGGCCGATGCTCTATTCACTGAGCCAAACCGGTCTCGGCGTAACATACAAGCTTTTAATCAAAACATGTTTAGACAGTTGACATAGATAAATGTTATATGAGAAAGTAGTAGCCTGATTTAACTTATCATTACTTCACCACAATAACAAGAGCAAAATTTTAGAATCACTAAAGTCTTTCATTATTCTAAAACTATATAGAATGTGGGCAAAGGTACTATCCCACTTTTAGTCACTTAAAAAATTTTAGTCATTTTTCTTAAATGTTAAAATATTTAAGTTCCTAAATCAGAGTAATTTTCCTTCTGAAAAGAAAACATTTCTTGTCCTTTTTTCTACTTTTTTGCTGCTAGGTGGGCAGAGGAATTGGATTCAGGTGTTCTGTAATGGAGCTGTACCCACAGAGCTGGCCCTACTGTACATGATAGAAAATGGCCCCGGGGAAATCCCAATAGATTTTTCCAAGCAGCACTCTGCTTCCTGGATGTGTTTGTCTCTCTTGGCAGCACTGGCCTGCTCTGCTGGTGACACATGGGCTTCAGAAATTGGCCCTGTTCTGAGTAAAAGCCCACCAAGGCTGATAACAACGTGGGAAAAAGTTCCAGTTGGTAAGTTAAGTTTCTTAAAAAAAAAAAAAATGAACAAAAGACAAACTTTGATATATTGTTTTTCTTAGTTAAGAGTCTTTGAGGAATTGTTAGTCTCCTTGATTGGAAAATTGCTGTAGTCTTAAAATGCAGAAAAAGTTAGTGAATGCTAGATAAAATAATACAGAAACATAAAGATTTATGTTCACAGAATACCAGTGAGAAAGAAAAAAGGCGGGGAGGGAGACAATAGAGTATTTCTTGAAGGTCTAGTATGTGCTTTCCTATGTATCTCCATTTCCCATTACTATTACCAACTACTACTACAACTTCTTTGTCATCTTTGTCATTGCCTTGTCCTCCCCCTCTTCTTCTTCCCTTGTCTTATTTTCCTCCTTTTCTAACTCCTCCTTTTCTTTTTTTCTGCTCCTTCTTGCCTCCTTTTCTTCTTTTCCTTCCTTATCATCATGAACAGCTAACATTTTTTGAGTAACTACTATATGCATGGCATTGATCTACATGAACTACCATTAAGTACTCTTAATAACATGCGAGTTGGTTCTTTGATTATTTCTATCTTACAAACAAGGACATTAAGGAATAGAGAAGTCAGGTACCTTCACTACAGTCACAGTCACAGCTGAACTAAGATTGAAACCAGGCATTCTAGCTCCACTGACTTAGCCTTAGAGTGTCAACAGTTATTGAGGAGAAAAGACTGCTTCCTAAGTAGGCTATGGTCTTATGATCTTTGGATTAAATAAAAAAGAACCCTTTCTTTAAATTAGTCTTGAGGGGATAGGCATCAAAATTTTCTGCTTTCCTTGACTTTATTGTTTGCGGATTGTTAACAAGATGATTTTATCCATGTTTCTTCTTCAGGGACCAATGGAGGGGTTACGATAGTGGGCCTTGTTTCCAGTCTCCTTGGTGGTACCTTTGTGGGCATTGCCTACTTCCTCACACAATTGGTTTTTGTTAATGATTTGGACATTTCTGCTCCCCAGTGGCCAATTATTGCATTTGGGGGTCTGGCTGGATTACTAGGATCAATTATGGATTCATACTTAGGAGCTACAATGCAATTTACAGGTAAGAACATTACTTATTATTGCAACTTCCTGGTGTGTTAAAGAAATGGGAAAGAAATATGGAAAATAAAAGGATATGACAATGAAAATAACCCTAAAGACATGAGGGGTTGAGAGACCATGAGTGATAAGGCAAAGTCTATTGTATGATTTTTATTTTCTTCCTCTTTTTTTGTTAAGCTCATTGAAAGAGAATTAGTCCTGCAGAACAAGGAGTAGAAGCTTTATGGGGAGGATCTGACAGTGCAGGAAACAGATGATATTTCGAATAGGACTTCACTTAATCCCAGGAAAGCAGGATGGGTTTGGGGATCAAATTATTTTAATGCTCTGTCCTTCCACTTGTTTTCCAAGTGCATTTGAGAGACAATTATGGTACTAATCTAACTATACACATGCGACTTTTTCTACTGTGACATGGCGCTTGCTTTTCTCCCTGCTGAGTTTTTAGCCCCACTAAAGATACAAGGCAGGGGCAGTTTTTCCAAAAGGTTTCTGTGCTTTGTTCTGACGCTCTCCTGTCATGTCAGTGTTCTGGCATATTTTGTGAGGAGTATATTTACTCCACATGCTAGTCCAACTACATTTTCTCCTTTGATTCATATAATTAAGAGGCTGGGAGTCTAGAGAAAGTTTCCCTGAGTACTGTCCTCCCAATTCTCATGCCCCAATATAATCTGCTTGCCCTTGTACTCCCCTCACAACCAATCAAAATGTTTGTGCTCTCAATTTTTTTAGTCTCATCTCAATGCTAAGGAGAAATCTATCTAA
The DNA here is from genome assembly GCA_011751065.1 of Lasiurus cinereus. Taxonomy (NCBI): domain Eukaryota; kingdom Metazoa; phylum Chordata; class Mammalia; order Chiroptera; family Vespertilionidae; genus Lasiurus; species Lasiurus cinereus. Next base: position 14,390,917 of record JAAGEH010000304.1, read on the forward strand.
TTTTAATTCACACCGAGGGCTCAATACTCAAACACGCACACACACATGTTTTTTTAAAAAGTTTTATTCTAAACTGGTCTCTAACTAGACAAGTTTCTGATCATATTGAGTGAGTTGAAAAACAGTTGTGGGCTGTGGACAGGTTAATCCATTCATTGAATCTTGGTGTGCTTCTTTTGTGCTGGCACCATGCTGGGTTCCTGGGCATCCATTGCAGAGGCTGCTGACATGATCTCTACTCTTGGGGGCTTTATAGGCTGGTCTTGGAGGGGAACCACTGGGAAAGCAGGCCCAGTCTGCCAGTTTCATGTCATTTCTGCTTTTCATGTTTTCTTTTCTATTACTGAATGAATGCCAGCAATGTTGAGAAAACAGTATTGAGGGCTACTGAAACCCATTTATTCAAAGAGGCCTTTTGTAATGAAGGGTTCCATCTCTCTCCCCATATAGATTATCCACTAAAGTCATTTTATAAGTGACTGCTAATCTTTCAAAGATTATTTCCTTTGGAGGAAAAAGGGTGTTTTTTATCAAGTCATTTTTGGATTTTGGACCTCATGTGGCTTCTTTTCCACTCTAGGTTTGGATGAAAACACTGGCATGGTGGTCAACACCCCAACGAATGAGGCAAAGCATATAGCAGGGAAACCAATTCTTGATAACAATGCGGTGAATCTGTTTTCTTCTGTCCTTATTGCTCTCTTACTCCCAACAGCTGCTTGGGGTTTCTGGCCCAGATTGTGAACTTTATCTCATTTACAAAGGTTGAAACTGTAGTAAATTCAGCTAAATTTGCAATCCCAAGTTTCATCCAAAGAAGAAGAATTGTAATGGAAAAGGGGAAATGCCAGCACCTCTCCTATTCCATTGTGATGGAATTCTACATTTTTCCTCTCATCAGTTAACATGTTCCAGTGAAAGACAAGAGTACATAGAACTTACCATTTTTTCTTCTGCTGAATGGAGCTTCTTGAGCAATGAAACCCCAATGCCCCTGTATATTGGCATATATTGATCTGAAAGCTAATATGTTAAACTGAAAGTTTCTACATGGTAGGTATAAATTTTATTTTGTTTGTTTAAACTAGTGTGGGGACTAAAAGTCATATAATTTAAAAATGGTTCTCAGCTGTGCCAGAGAAATGCCACTGTGCCAATTGCCCAAATGTTATCTCCATTTTATGTGGTTTAAACTATGTGCGTGGAAGTCTGAATAAGTGTATAATCCTGGACTTCTTCCATTATTTGCCATTAAAATTTTGAAAGGTATGTAGTTTGATTCCGAAGCTAGGAGGCCTATTCCATATTTGTTTTTCCTTCCTCGGGGTTAGTAATGAAAATACAATAAAGGCCTTTTCATATGACCATTAAAATGCATGAAAAAATATTTTTAAATAAAAGCAAGAGAAAGCTGCCCTGTATCTAAAAAATATGCACCTTACTATACATCTCAAATTTAATATTTTTAATGTATTGTCTAGTGTCTTTCAAATGTGTATAAGAATCTGCTTTACATTTGCATACCAAACAATTAAAGAGTCACCGGAAAATTATTTGCTAATATAGACTTTACTAAAAGATGGATGCCATGATTTCCTGTAATATACCTGTTAAGTTGTGCTCACCTTTACATTATATCCTCAACAAAAGAAAATTCTACTTTTCAGTTTTGTTCCTTACTATGATTAACTGTGTTCTAAAGGATTTTGATATGATGTGGATTATTTTGCTAAAAGTACTTTAAATAATTCTCATGTGATTTCTACACCTTTCTTTCCCTGAGGAGAAAAGACTTTTCTCAATAGGCTATCACAGTGAGAAAAACTGCTCTTTGCCACCAAACCCCGGTGAATTGTACATACTTTAAAGATGTAAACACAATTATGCAGCTTAATTATTCAATTTCCTAATGGAGTATCTGTAACTCCAGAAGGTCCTGAACATTTGAAAAATATATGGGCCTTAATATATGTTTATTAAGTTGTTTGACTCAAACATGTTTCTTTTTAAAAAATATATATATATTTTATTGATTATTTTACAGAGAGGAAGGGAGAGAGAGTTAGAAACATCGATGAGAGAGAAACATCAATCAGCTGCCTCCTGCATACCCACCACTGGGGATGTGCCTGCAACCAAGGTACATGCCCTTGAGTGGAATCGAACCTGGGACTTTCAGTCTGTTGTCTGACGCTCTATCCACTGAGCCAAACCAGTTTCAGCTAAACATGTTTCTTTAAGTCATTGAAAGTTGATAATCAGAGTAGAGAGAAACCAAGATGGCGACATAGGTAAACACCTAAACTGCTGCCTCGCACAACAGTTTCAAAACTACAGCTAAAAGATAGAACGGACATCATCCAGAACCAAGGAAGGCTGGATGAGTAGAAATTCTATAACTAGAAGGAAAGAGAAAAGCACATTGGGACTCAGAGGAGCTACAAAAGGCTGAGGTATGGAGACACGCGCACGTGGAGAAGACCTGTGGCTGGCTTTCTCAAGTGGGAGGGAGACGGAAGCTGCTGACTGCTCTGAACCTCAGTTCCAGGAGAGACCCTGGGGACCCAGACTCATCCGAGGGGAATTTGGACTGTCAGGAAAAGAGAAAAGCATACTGAGAATCAGGAGAGCTCCGAAAGGCAGAGATCCGGATGTGTGCGAGCACAGAGAGGACTGATTGCTGAGTGCGCGGCTGACTTTCTCAAGCGGGAGGGAGACGGAAGCTCCCAACTGCTGCTGAACTCCAGTTCCGGGCGAGACTCTGGGAACCCAGATTCATTCAGGTTGAAACTGGGCAGCAGGTGAAGCTCAAGGGCGGCTTTCTCTCAGAGGAGCTTGCAGCGATTACCAAGGGACACAGAGACATAGGGGCCTCATAGGGCAGGACTGACAAGAAGTCAAGGCTGTCTGCTCCACCCTGAACCTCCACCCCATCCAAGCTGAATACAGAGGTTTTTGCAATTTTGCAAGTCTTGTCTCATAAGCACAGAAGTTCTCCCAACATAGACACAGCTGATTCTCATAGCCAATTGACCTGGAGGTCAGTTCCTCCTAGTGATACCAACAATAATCAAGACTTAACTACAACAAGGCTGTGCACACAATTCACAAAGAGGTGTACCAAGAGTTTCCACCTCAAGTAACTGGGGAGGCTGAGCCACTGGGCCCTATAAGGCACCTAGCACACAAAGTCACTCTATCAACATGGGGAAACGGCCAAAATGTGGAGACAAAAAAACAGATGAAACGAATGAAATGGAGGAAAGCGAACAACTGGATATAGAATTCAAAACCACACTTATAAGGTTTTTTAAGAATTTCCTAAAGCCCAAACCAGTTTGACTCAGTGGATAGAGCGTCGGCCTGTGGAATGAGGGGTCCTGGATTCAATTCTGGTCAAAAGCACGTACCTTGGCTGTGGACACATTCCCGGTTGGGGTGCGTGCAGGAGGCAGCTAATCGATGTTTCTCTCTCATCGATATTTCTGACTCTCTGTCCCTTTCCCTTCCTCTCCTTAAAAAAAATCAATAAAATATATTTTTTTTAAAAAAGAAAGAATTTCCTAAAAAAAGGTCAATATATTTAGCGAGACCCTCAAGGATATGAAAAAGTACCAACTAGAAACTACACATTTAGAAATAAAAAATATTATACAGAGACCTAACAGCAGACTAAAGAACACAAGAATCAAGTCAAAGATTTGAAATACAAAGAATCAAAAAACACTCCACAGGAAAAGCAAAAAGAATCCAAAAATGTGAAGATAGTGTAAGGACCCTCTGGGACAACTTCAAGCATACCAACATCAGAATTATTAGGGTGCCAGAAGAAGAGAGAGAGCAAGATATTCAAAACCTATTTGAAGAAATAACAACTGAAAACTTCCCCTGCCTGGTGAAAGAAATAGATTTACAAGTCCAGGAAGTGCATAGAACCCCAAATAAAAGGAATCCAAAGAGGACCACACCAAGACACATCATAATTAAAATGCCAAGAGCAAAAGACAGAGAATATTAAAAGCAAGAGAAAAACAGTTCATTACCTACAAGGGACACCCATGTAGGTAATTGAAGGGCAAGATAAAAATTATGAACAACAAATATGTATCTATCAACAAGTGAATCTAAAAATCAAGTGAATTAAAAATCTGATGAACAGAATAAACTGGTGAATATAATAGAATCAGTGGCATAGAAAGGGAGTGGACTGACAATTCTCAGTGGGAAAAGGGTGTAGGGGGTGCGGGAAGAGACTGGACAAAAATAGTACTTCTATAGGAGGACAATGCAGGGGAGGTAAGAGCAGAGGGTAGAGTGGGAACCAGGTGGAGAGGAGCTATGGGGGGAAAAAAGAGGAACAATTGTAATAATATGAACAACAAAGATATATTAAATTTTTTTAAAAAGTTGATAATCAGAACATGTTTCTGAAGGAAAATAAAAAACTAGTTTGTCTACCTGAATATTTGGGGACTGTAATGATTCCAACATTTCTCAATACATGTGATGCAATATTAATGGTTTTGGAACTAATGAGTCAGAAAATTATTGTTAGGCCATGTTGGCAGGGCAAGTCTCCTGAAATTATTCTACCTGCCAAGACTAGATATGTTCTCTTTCATTTATCATAACTTGCCCTTTCAAAGTTTATTTTCTACATGTGATGACAACACTTCTTTATGTTTGGATTTTTAAAAATAAAATTTATTACTTAAGTAATATACTGAATTTACTTTTTAAATAATTAGAATATTAAACATAAAGTTAAAATACCTTTTGCCTCCACTTTTCCCTCAAGAAACCTTGCTCCCTCTTTCATCTTCTCAAAGAACTTTGAGTCGTTTCTACATAGTAATTGTTTGGGATATATTTTCTTTTTAATCAATGAAATTTTATTATTGTCACTTTGCAGTTTCAAGTTGGATGCTTACATCCGAGAACAAAATTTTTAAAAAACGAATAGAGCCCGGACTTATTTGGCTCAGTGAATAGAGAGCATCAGCCCGTGACTGAAGAGTCCTGGGTTCAATTCCGGTCAAGGGCAAGAACCTCAGTTGCAGGCTTGATCCCCAGCCCTGGTCTGGGCCTATATGGGAGGCAACCAATCAATCTTTCTCTTTCACATCAATGTTTCTAAGTCCTCCCCTCCCTCTCTCTCAAAATCAATGGAAAATTATCCTCAGGTGAAGATTAAAAGGAAAAAAATTTGTGAATCTAAAGTCTTTGTTTTTTAAAATAGGTTTGCTTTTGTATGTTTTTTATTTTACTTTTTTTATTTTAGAGGGATGGAGGGAGAGAGAAACATCTATCAGTTGCTTCCCATAGAATACCCAACTCTACCCAAATAACCAACAACCTTGGGTATGTGTCCTGAACAGAAATTGAACTACCAACCTTTCAGTGCACAGAACAATGCTCAATCACTTGAGCCACACCAGCCAGGGCAAGTTTTTCTCCTCTTATGAATGAGAAAGGCTATGAGAAAGCCAGAAAAATGTCAAAAATAATTATATCTTGGGGAGTATAATTTAAAAAGGAATACTGTTTATCTATTAGAAATATTTTAGACTAGAGGCTCAGTGCATGAATTTCATGCATGGGGGGTGGGGAGTCCCCTCTGCCCAGCCTACACCATCTACAATCCAGGACCCCTTGGGGGATGTCGGACATCCATCTCACATTCTGGGACCACTGGCTCCTAACTGCTCACCTGCCTGCCTGCCTGATCACCACTTACTGCCCCCCTGCTGCCCTGGTCACCCCCAACTGTCCCCATACCCCTGCTGGCCTGGTTGTCCCTTACAGCCTCCCCTGCCAGTCTGATCACCCCCAACTTTCCCCTCCCTTCCTGCCAGCCGATCGTTCCTCATTGCCCCCACCACCACCACCACCACCCTGGTCGCCACACAGCCTGCTGCTCAGTCATTTGGTCGCGCCCCTCATTAACCCCCCAGCCAGCCTGGTCGCCCCACACAGCCTGCTGCTCAGTTGTTTGATTGTCCCTCACTAACCCCCCTACTGGCCTAGTCGCCCCATGCAGACCATCGTTCAGTTGCAATGGTCACACAGGCTTTTATAATTATAGATGCATATTTGTTGACATCAAAGATAAAGTAAAAATAGTTTAAAAATCAGAATTGACAGGTATGCTTTCATTTTGTTTTAAAAATATTCATAGCTATTTAAGCCATTAAAAAAAAAAGGTCAGGCCCTGATGGTGTTGCTCAGTGATTGCACTAGTTTGATTCCAGGTTTTGGGCTCCATTCCCAGTAGGGTTTCGTGCAGGAAACATCAATGTTTTTATCTCTGTCCCTCTCCCTTTCTCTTTAAAAATCAATAAAAATACATATTTTTAAAAGGTCAGGATGTATATACACTTAATGTTAATTAGGTTGGAAGATGGAATTATTAGAGTTTTAACATTTACTTTATATTTTTAATATATTCTACAATTAATATTCTTGTTTTTATAATTAAGTAATGCAATGTTTTTTGTTAAAAGGGAGCCTGGGAAGGAAAGTGGTCACCTGATTTATCACTATACAGTACAGAGGGGATATACTATCTTTTCAATAAATGGAGCTGGGTCATTTGATACCCATATGTGGAAAAAAATCTATCTTGACCCCTTTTGCACATCATTTTGAAAATCATTTCTCACCCTAGCCACTTTGGCTCAGTGGATAGAGCATCGGCCTGTGAACTGAAAGGTCCCAGGCTCAATTCTGGTCAAGGGCACGTGTCCAGGTTGTGGTAGGGGGCATACAGTAGGCAACCAATTAATTATTCTCATCATTTATACACACACATACACACACACACACATATATATATATATATATATACACACATACACACATACTAGAGGCCCGGTGCATGAAATTCATGCATGGAGATGTGTATTCCTCAGCCCAGCCTGCACCCTCTCCAATCTGGGACCCCTCTCACAATCCAGGATTGCTGGCTCCCAACTGCTTGCCTGTCTGCCTTCCTGATTGCCCTAACTGCTTCTGCTTGCCACCTGATCACTCCCTAACCACTCCCGTGCCAGCCTGATTGATGCCTAACTTCTCCCCTGCAGGCCTGTTTTCCCCCAACTGCTCTCCTCTGCAGGCCTGGGTCCCCCCTAACTGCCCTTTGCTGCAGGCCCGGTCACCCCCAACTTTCCTCCTCTGCCAGCCTGGTCACCCCTAACTTCCCCCCTCTGCAGACTTGATCATGCCCAATTGCCCTCCCTTTTAGGCCTAGTCCCTCCCAACTGCCCTTCCCTGCTTGCCATCTTGTGTCCACATGGGGGCAGCCATCTTGTGTGTTGAAGTGACAGTCAATTTGCATATTTCTCTTTTATTAGGATAGAGGCCTGGTGCATGGATGGGGGCTGGCTAGTTTGCTCTGAAAGGTATTCAGGATGAGGTTTAGGTTTTTTTTGGGGGGATGGGGTGGCTTGGGAGAGGGACCTGTGGTGGTTTGCAGGCTGGCCACACTCTCCAGCAACCCAAGTGGAGGCCCTGGTATCTGGGATTTATTTCTCTTCTGTAATTGAAACTAGCCTTAAGCGGAGGCCAAGGCAGGCCAGGGCTGCGGAAACTTGGCTTCTTCCATCGCCAGGGGCAACTCAAGCTTCCTGCTCTCTCCAGCTCAATGGCTGCCTCCATTTTTGTTGGGATTTATTTATCTTCTATAATGGAAACTTTGTAGCCTTAAACAGATGCTAAAGCAGGCCAGGGCAGGCGGAAAGCTTGGCTTTCTCCATTGTTGAGTAAACCCAAGCCTCATGTTCTCTCTGTGGCTGCAGCCATCTTGGTTGCATTAATTTGCATACTCACTCCTGATTGACTGGTGGGCGTGGCTTGTGTAGCATAGATATGGTCAATTTGCACATTACACTTTTTTTTTAATTAAATCTTTATTATTCAGATTATTACATTTGTTTCTCTTTTTTCCCCTCCATAGCACCCCTCCACCCAGCTCCCACCCTT
>JAAGEH010000304.1:14410644-14436431 GCA_011751065.1 Lasiurus cinereus
AGAGAGAGAGAGAGAGAGAGAGAGAGAGAGAGAGAGAGAGAGAGAGAACTTCTTTGTTTAGGGGATTAAGTTTCTCAAATCTTCCCATGCTTTCAGTGGTCATGCCTACTCTGGCTAATGACTTGATCCCAGGTGTGACTAACAAGCAAGTACCTTCCCCGTGTCATCCAAACTTTACCAGCATGCATCTATACTCCCCCTTGTTCAGTCCCTTTCCCCAGCTATCTGCAGGGAATAGACAAGTTGCTCCCTGGGAAGTGTTAAACTGCAGCTTCTTTGCAAATCTTAACAAATGGCATGTCTATACTATTTGGCTTTCCCTTCACTCCTTTCCTATTATTAATAACTAGAGGCTTGGTGCAGGGATTCATGCACCAGTGGGGTCCCTTGGCCTGGCCTGTGGAAATTGGGCCACCACTGGGTCTCTGACATCCCTCAGGGATCCAAGATTGCAAGAGGGCACAGGCCAGGCCAAGGGACCCCACCAGTATACGAATATGTGCACATAAGATCTTTGGTTAATCTCTTCCAGGCCCCCCTCCCCCTTCCTTCTGAGATTCAGTCGGTTCTATATTTCCATGCCTGTGCATTGAGCATCTGCTCCCTGGTGGTCATTGCGTGTCACAATTACCAGCTGGTCAGCTGGTGAGCCAGTTGATCTGTCGCCTAGACTTTTATATACATAGACTAGGTTCATTACAATGGTATCACTTTCGATAGAGGTTAGATGGAGGGCAATTGCATAAAATGAAACTGGAGAGGGAGGGTAAGATCATTTTGTAAAGGGCCCTAATATGAGTTGTATGACCTTGGGGCAAATACATTCTTTCTGTTTGTCTCTCTGTATGGAAAATTCATTTTAATATGTGTACTTTCTATTCTACCACATTGTTGATATTAAATAATATCAACACAATATATGTGAAAGCCTTTGGAGAAACCATGTGTGGTAGGCAGAACAATGGTCTCTAAAAGATTTCCATGTCCCAATTCTTGGAAGCTGTAACTATTTCCACAGCAAAGCAGGACTTTCAGATGGGATCAAGGTTTAAAACGTTGAGATGAGATTATCCTGGGTTAATCAAGTAGGTCCAGTCTTTGAAAGTGGAAAATAGCAGCTCTTTGAGCTGTCCACTCAAAATTTCTCTCCTTGTGTACTTTCTCTTTGCTTGCTCAAATAAATTTTCTTTCTTTTTTTTAAAAAAAGTTTTTATTTTCTTTCTTGATTGCTTTTTTCTATTGTTTTACATGTATACATATTTCCCCATTGCCCCCCCTCCCTCCCAGGCATACCCCAACGCCCCAGTGTCTATGTTCATTGGTTATGCTTATATGCATAGATACAAGTCCTTTGATTGATCTCTTATCTACCCCACCTCTCCTTAATCTTCCTGCTATAATTTGACAGTCTGTTTGATGCTTTACTGCCTCTGTATCTATCCTTTTGTTCATCAGTTTACAATGTTCTTTATTATCCACAAATGAGTGAGGTCATGTGGTGTTTCTTCTTCATTGACTGGCTTATTTCACTAAGCATAAGGCTCTCCAGTTCCATCCGGGTTGCTGCAAATGGTAAGAGTTCCTTCTTTTTAATGGCAGCATAGAATTCCATTGTGTAGATGTACCACAGTTTTCTGATCCACTCATCTGCTGACGGGCACCTAAGCTGTTTCCAAATTGTAGCTATTGTAAATTGTGGTGCTATGAACATAGGGGTGCATAAATCCTTTCTGATTGGTGTTTGTAATTTCTTAGGATAAATTCCTAAGAGTGGGATTGCTGGGTCAAATGGGAGATCCATTTTTAGTTTTTTGAGGAAACTCCATACTGTTCTCCACAGTGGCTGCACCAGTCTGCATTCCCACCAACAGTGCACAAGGGTTCCTTTTTCTCCACATCCTCGCCAACACTTGTCGTTTGTTGATTTGTTGATGATTGCCATTGTGACAGGTGTAAGATGGTATCACATTGTCGTTTTGATTTGTATCTCTCGGATGATTAGTGACTTTGAACATATTTTCACGTGTCTCTTGGCCTTCCTTCTGTCATCTTTCGAAAAGGTTCTATTTAGGTCCATTGCCCATTTTTTTATTGGATCATTTATCTTCCTTTTATTAAGTTGTATAAGTTGGCTGTAGATGTTGGAGATTAAACCTTTATCAGTGATAACATTTGCAAATATGTTCTCCCATACAGTGGTCTTTCTTGTTGTTTTGTTGATGGTTTCTTTTGCTGTACAAAAGCTTTTTATTTTGATGTAATCCCATTTGTTTATTTTTTCTTTAGCTTCCATTGCCTTTGGAGCAGTATCAGTGAAGAAGTTCTTTCGGCATATGTCTGAGATTGTGCTGCCTGTGGAAATAAATTTTCTTTAGTGAGTTTAAGTCTTAGCTCTGAATTATTTTCTTAGCCAGAACCCAAGTACCAAGATTGCTGAAACCAGGTTTGGTCTGACCCCACCAGTCAGACACCTGGTGCCATTCCTCCTGCCTACAACAGAAGGACACTGGGTCAAGTCCTGCCCAAACCTCAGACCCCTTCCTGGTCCCTGTCCAAAGTGTGGAAGGAAAAACCACTGGAAATCAGACTATAGTCTGGCCTCTCCAGGTGGGACCTCAGCCAGTTCAGCAAGACCACAATGTTTATGCAGTTTGGAGCTCCCAGACCTCCTGGGACTGGCCACTAAAGACTTAAGCTGCCCAGGTCCTGACAAGGTCCTACAGACTTACATCACCAGGACAGAACCTCGAGTAACAATTGTGGTGGTAGGTACTGGCTCTACCAGCAGGCTTCTCCTGTGGTTTTTCTGCTCCTGACTTTCTGATAGCACCTTGTTCAGCAAGAAGGTGACAATTTAAAAAGTTTAAAGAACCCAGGCTGGTTTGGCTCAGTGGATAGAGTATCGGCCTGTAGACTGAAAGGTCCCAGGTTTGATTCCAGTCAGGGGCATGTACCTTGGTTGCAGGCACATCCCCAGTAGGAGGCGTGCAGGAGGCAGCTGATCGATGTCTCTCTCTCATTGATGTTTCTGACTTTCTATCCCTCTCCCTTCCTCTCTGTAAAAAGTCAATAAAATATATTTTTTAAAAATAAATAAAAAGTTTAAAGAGCAGTCACAGGTCACCCAAGGTCAGGGGAGGTTTGGAGAATATCCCAGGGAGGCAGCAGCAGTGACAGATACAGTGACATGGTTCTGAATCTTTATCTACAAAATCTCCGAATTGTCGCTGGGAAAGACAAAGACAGTAAGAGTTCCTTGGCCTGATATAGATTGTGGCAGCCGGTATGCAGAGGTCTGCTGGCTGGAGGAGGAGGACCCAAATCTCATCACTCTGGGGGCATTCCTGAGCACTGGCTCCTGAGAGACGAGGTTCCAGGACAGGACTTTGGAAGTAGGTGCAGTCACAGCCAAAATGCTGCCTGGAGCCAGGGAGGAGCTGCCAAGGGAGCCTGGGAAGGAAGCAAGCAGAGGTGGAAGCAGTGGTGAAGGCCTGGCCGAGAGCCTCAGAAACAAAACCAGAGATGAAGACGCCCCTGCCGGAGTAAGGCTGGGAGGGCACCAGATGATTAAGTTTGTAATAATTCTTTTAAATTCTTTCTGAAAATACCTGCTTTAACTTTTAAGAATCAAAATAATAACAGTTTCAACGTGAAAAATATCTTTAGATACAAAGTTTGGTTCCCATGAACACACACTAATGGTAAGGCATTCTAGTGTTTGATATGGCCATGGCTTTGAAAAGAAAAGCAAGCATACTGCCCTCGGAAACACCTGCTGGGTCTCATGCTGCTGCTGTGTGTGCCTATGAACCTGCTTTTATGCTTTTTTTGCATAATAATGCTTTAATTTTTTAATAGTTTTTCACTTTATGGAGTTGATTTGCATTGACCATAAGCTATAAATAAAAGAAATAAATATGTGTGTGTTGGGCAGAGGGAAGTGGAAAACACTTCCTGGTAGTGGTCAAAGAGAGATGTAAAAACAGAAGAATCAGTGTGATGCTGATTTTGAAGATGGATTAAGGGGGCCATGAGCTAATGTGGGTGGCGTCTAGAAGCTGGAAAAGACAGGAAACGTATTCTTCCCTAGAACCTCCAGAAAGGAGCACAGCCCTCCTGACACCTTGATTTTATTATTATTTTTTTTTAGATCTTTATTTTTAACAATATTTTTATTGATTTTTAGAGAGAGGGGACGGGAGAGGGAGAGAAAAAAATACCAGTGTGAGAAACATGGACCGGCTGCTTCTTACACACCCCTTACAAGGGATGGAGCCCTCAACCCTGGCCCGTCCCCAGACCGGGAATCAAACATGTAACTTTTCAGTGCACAGGATCATGCCCAATCAACTGAGCCACACCGGCCAGGGCTGATGTTTATTCTTTTAAATTTGCAAGGTGTGTTTTATATCCCAGAATGGGAAGAATGTGTATTTTGCTGTTGTTGAAGTCAATTAAATCCAGTTGAGTGATGGTGCTCTTCAGTTCAACTCTATCCTTGCTGTTTTTTGCCTCTTGCATCTGTCAATTACTGATAGAAGGGTATTGAAGTCTTTAACTACAGCAGTGCATTTCTTTATTTCTCCTTGAATTCTATCAGGTTTTGTCTCACATTCTTTTCTCAGCCATGTCCAGTCTACTGGCAAGGCATTCTTCATTTTGGTTACTGTGTTTTTAATTTGCAGCATTTCCTTTTGATTCTTTCTTCCTTAGGGTTTTCATCTCTCTGCTTACATTACCCATCCATTACTCGTGTTGTCCACATTTTCCATTAGAGTCCTTAGTATATTAGTTATTTTAAATTCCTGGCCTCATAATTACAAAATCTCTGCCATATCTGAGTCTGACTCTGATGCTTGTCTTGTCTCTCAAACTATGGTTTTTGCCTCTTAGCCTGTCTTGTAGTTTTTGTTGAAAGCTGGACATGCAGTATCAAGTAAAAGGAACTGAGATTGCCTTTTTGTATGAGGTTTTATGTTTATCTGACTGTAAATTAGGCTGTGTCTAAAGTTTTCTTTGCTGTGAGTTCAGAGGCTATAATTTTCTCTAGTGTCTTTGTTTTTGTCTGCCTCATTGTCTTTGGGTTTTCCTAGAATAGGAATTTAAGAATAGAGTCTGAGGTTTGCAGTTCTTTTGGCTGTAATCCCCTCTTATTATGCAGGAGCCCTATTGGTGTGGTAGTAAAGTGTGGGAGAAGTGTTCTATAATCCTGTAATCAGGTCTCAAATCTTAAGTGAGCTCGAGTAGAGTATTTCCTTTCCTCCAAGCCAAAAGCTAAAAGAGACTGGAGTTGGTCTTTCCCTTCCCCCATGTGGATTAGGCTTCTGTGAAACCCCAGTCAGTTAAGTTTAGGTAAAATTATTTCCCCTGAGGGACAGACAGCTTGTTAAGGAAAACTGGGCATCTTTTAAAATACTTTTCCCCTCCCAACTAGAGGAATTTTTCTCTGTTTTTGACAGTGAGAACTTGGCATGGTTCTTGAAGGTAAAATTCAGGAACGTGGGGACTTCCCTAATCCTAGCCCATCTAGGAATTTTTAAATCTCAAGCTAGTCTGCACCAAGTTTCCAGCAATTGGCTAATTACAGTTTAAAGCGTTCCCACTGAAATTGACTGGAGCTTCTGGTTTGCACCCCTGGGCTTGTTTCTGCTCCCTGGAAGCTGTGATTCTGTCCAGTTTTCAGGGCAGAATCCCTGTGACTTCACGTCTCTAATAGATCTACCAAGTGTTGCTGATTTCCAGTTTCTTCAGGGTTTTTTTTTTCTTGTGAAAATAGAAGCAACAATGTCTAACTGTTCGCATGTCAAAAGTCACCCCCAAATGTGCTGCTTAATTCTGATGTCTAAGAAACCCAAAACACCAATCAGAAGAATATATGCACCCTATGTTCCTAGCAGCACTATTTACCATAGCTAAAATCTGGAAACAGCCCAAGTGCCCATCGGTAGATGAGTAGAAACAAAAAGATGTGGTACCTTTACAACATGGAATACTGTGGAGCAATAAATAAGAAGTATCTCTTACCCTTTGAGACAGCATGGAGGGACCTGAAGGGTATTAAGCTAAGCAAAATGAGCCAGTCAGAGAAAGACAAGTTATCACATGATCTCACTCACATGTGGAATCTAATGAACAACATAAATGGACAAACAAAATAGATCCAGAGACTGATGAATCTCAGAGGAAAGGCAGGAAGATATTAACCAAACAATTAATATGCATATATGCATAATCCATGAACACAGACAATAGTGTGGTGAAGGCCTGAAAGGGGGGGGGGTAAGGGGTGAAAAAAAGGGAACATCTGTAATATTTTCAATAATAAAGATAAATTTAAAAATACATTTACAAATTGTGTGGTAATGAACCTCATTTTCTCATCTTAAAAGTTGCAAAAAGATTTTGGGTCCCTGTTTGCAAATCACTTGAAATGGTAAAGGAATTTGATGAGTGGTAGCTTTCTTATTGGTTGATGGCCCACTTTTCTGAGGACCTGGACAAGTTCCAAATGGTAATATAAAATGAACTAAGATTAGCAAACTTTCACAATAGTTAAATAAGCTTTTATTTATTCACTCCCTGGAATAAAAACTAAAACTCAATTCAGTTTTTAATATCTCCTAACACTTTACATTAAACATTGTTTTTCTGAATGATGTCTGCATTAAACCTTTATTCATCTCATATATCTAAATCTTAGTTTCTTGATTTTTTTGTTTTATATCTGCATTAGCAAATCACTTGAGTACTAGAAAGTTCACTGGACTGACAAGTGAAAGAAATGAGACTGAGTCCTAATTCCACCACTAATTAGCTGAATGATTTTGTCCGAATCATTTAAATACTTGGAGATCAATTTCTTCATCCAAATCATAAATTTTGAAATAGATGATCAAAAACCCCCTTCAGCCCTAGTGGGTTTGGCTCAGTGGATAGAGCATCAGACTGCAGACTGAAGGGTCCAGGGTTCCATTCTGGTCAAGGGCACAGGCCCGGTTGTGGGCTCGATCCCCGGTAGGGGGTGTGCAGGAGGCAGCCGATCAATGATTCTCTCTCTTCAGTGATATTTTTGTCTCTCTTCCCTTCTCCCTTCCTATCTGAAATCAATAAAAATATATTTAGCCGAAACCAGTTTGGCTCAGTGGATGGAACATCAGCCTGTGGACTGAAGTGTCCCCGGTTCGATTCTGGTCAAGGGCATGTACCTTGGTTGTGGGCACATCCCCAGTTGGCAGTGTGCAGGAGGCAGCTGATAGATGTTTCTCTCATGTTTCTAACTCTCTATCCCTCTCCCTTCCTCTCTGTAAAAAATCAATAAAATATATTTAAATATATATGTATATGTATATATATCTTTTTTATCTTCATATATGTATATATGAAGATAAAAAACCCTTCAGGGCCAGCCAATGTGGCTCAGTGGGTGAGCATTGACCCATGAATCAAGAGGTCCGGTTTAATTCCTGGTCAGGGCACATTCCCAGCTTGTGGGCTTGATCCCTTGTGGGGGACATGCAGGAGGCAGCCAATCGATGTTTCTCTCTCATTGATGTTTCTATTTCTCTATTTCTCTTCCTCTGTCTCTAAAATCAATAAAACCATATTTTAAAAAAACCTTCAGGACTAAATTTTAACCTTTCAATTACTGATCAAAATTAGAACTACCAGCTTTTTACTCATTCATTTAGTAATGAACAATCAGCATATTGCATGATATTAGGCACATGTCACTAAGATAAAGAAGTAGAACAAAATAAACAAAAAGCTTATAGTCTAGCTAGGTTAGGCAGTAAGTCAATAATTACACAAATAAATAAATAGATGCACATTGTGGTAGATGTTATGAAGGAAACTACAATGTTGGTGAATAATGGGACCTAGAGGGACTGATTTTATTGGAAGGTCAAGAAATATTTTTCTGAAAAAGTGAGGCACTCAGCAAGTAATGAAAGAGCCCTGGCCAGTGTTGTTCAGTTGGTTGAGCATTGTTCCCTACGACTAAGGGTCGCTGGTTTGATTCCCAGTCCAGTCACATGCCTAGGTTGAGATCTTGATCCCCAGATGGGAGGGAACCAATCCATGCTTCTCTCTCACATAGATGTTTCTTTCTCTCTTTTTCCCTCTCTATTTCTCTTTCTTCCTAAAACCATCAATTAAAATATTTTTTATAAAAAAGAAAGAAAGGGCAGAGAGTAGAGAACATTTCTGGAACTAGAAACAGTCACCAGAAAAACACTGAAGCAGAAAGAGCTTGGCCTGTTAAAGGCATGCAAAGGTAGCTGGTTAGGCTGGAGCTTGGTGAGCAGCAGGGAGGATGAGGCAAGGAGGCTGGAGCCGAAGCAGATAAGGCTGGACCACCCAAGAGCCACATCTTATCAAACTTTGGGTTTTGTCTTAGTGCAATGGAATATGACTACAGATTTTCTCCAAATTTTCTTGAATCTTGATATTTAGCCTCATTCTGTGATCGTCTTTGTAAGGCTTGCATTCTGCATTCTGTTTGATGAATTCATTTACACTGACTTGTGCAGGAGTAGCAGATCAAAAGGCAAGTAAGGCATTTTCTTTGGTGTAGGGATTAAGGCGGTGGTTGTCAGTGTTGGCTATAGACTGGAATCATATGGGAAATTTGGAAAATTCCTGTTACTGGTTCAATGTGCCTAATGTTTCAAAGGCCTATATTCAAAATGTCAGAGTTTGAAATAAGGACATGTTTGTTGATGGACAAGATGTGGGAGTGCCTCATAGCTTCTGCAGATCCATCTTAAGAGAGCCTACAATTTAGTCCTCTTTTATGTCAAGAGATGGGGGGAGGGGTGGTGCCAGGAGTGCGTGAGGATCTTAGACACCTATTGTGGAAGTGATCCAAGGAGGAGGGTAAATGCAATAATCTCTTTATTCCTGCTGGTCAGTTGACCCCTGCAGATCTGAGTCCAGGCTTGAGGCTCCTATAAATCTTTGATAAAGTCATTATTTTGTACAGATTTCCCTCCCTCTTCTGGAAATGTGCCTTCTGACAAGGGGCTCTTCTTGCAAAAACGCAAACCTCAAGCAGAATTCCTCTAATTGATGGGCAAGTCTATAGCAGGAGCTAGAGCTATTAGCCTGAAGGTCATGGGAGAAATGCAGGCTAGAATTAAGATAGAGTCAGAGCAAAGTATTTCACTCCATTACATTCCTACTGTCTAATTTCCCCTTTTGAGAGATTCGATCTAATTAGTATGGAGTACAGCAAGAGTATTTCTAAAAGCTTCTCGGTGATTCAAATGTGCAGCCAAAATTAAGAACAATTGGTGTGTGTGTGTGGTGGGAAGTGGGGGGAGGGGGTGAATAGGGAGAGAGGACAGAAAGCTCAAAGTTTTAACAGTTTTTGTTCCACCATGTGTGCATCCATTTTCAGAAGGAGTTCTTAACAACAGTCAGTATGATTGCCAGGAACTGCACATAGTACTTTATAAGAGTAGATTCTTATTCTCACAATAATTTCACAAGAATGTTCTCAAGGCCATATCACAGAAACAGCAGAGCTGTTGTTTGAACTGAGGCAGTCTGGCTCCAAAGTCCTCATTCTTTTCTGCTTTGTTATAAGATTTCTATTTATGGAGTCAGAAGAGAGGTGACAATCTGCTTGCTTTCTACATTGCCAGTGCAAGGTGTAGAGAAATGCTTATTAGACTTCAGGTCTTCCAGGAAACCAGATCTGAGTTGTAATAAGAAAACAAAAAAAAAGGAAGGGAGGGAGGAAGGGAGGAAAAGAGGGAAGGAGGGGAAGAGGGGAAAAATAAATTAATTAAAACAAAAACAGCTTATATAGGTAAGATGTGGAGGGGATGATAAACAGAAAATAATCCCCCCCCCCAAAAAATGATACTGTTGCAATAATCTGGTTATTATTAAACAGGAAAGGAGTAAAAGAAAGATTAGGTAATATAGGCATACTCTATACAGCTTTGCCAGAAAGTTGCAGTTAACATTCTCAAAGTCTGTTATCCACAGATTGATGGGGAAAGAGACTGGACAAAGGCAGTTTAAACGCATGCCCAGTAAGATATGGATGATGTGAGAGGTGTCTATCAATCACACCTGAGAACAAGTCAGCGGCCAGAGTAGGCATGGTCACTGTAAACACATGAAATCTAAATATTTAAACTCCTAGAAAAAGGGAGATCCACTCTCTTGCTTCTTGGCCCTCTAGCCTCTTGGGACTCCTGTTGCATGTGGCCCACGGTCATGTGGACTCCACATAATGGACTAGTAGACTGAATCTGCCTGATGCCGAATGGAAACTCTGGACACTGGCCTTGCTTCTGGTTTTGCTGAACCCAAGCTACACATTTTCCAGGACTAGGTTAAGGGGCATGGGACTTAAGAACCCAAGGAATGTAACTTCATGCAAATAAATTCTTTTACCACATCTCATTCCCCCCTGGGCCTTTTGAAAATCCTTATTTCAGCCGTGCCCCAAGAACTCCACACCCACTAACAACGGAGGAATTCCACTTGTATATTCTGTTGATAACACAGAGAACAAATTACGTGAGTGTGTGTGTGTGTATGTGTGTGTTGTAAGAAATCAGTTAATGAAATTCAATGCAGTAAAGAAAAATTACTAGAGATATAAAACAGAATCCCCAACTACATATGTTGGTAGATAAATTGAAAGAGATTGGTCACTGCAATGGCTTAGAAGGTAAAAAAGAGTAAAAAATCTCTCATAATGTAATGTGAAAACAAAGAAACGAAAATCAAGACAAAAAATGTAAGCAATTAGAGGAAAAAAGCAAGAGAGCTAACATATACTTCATGTTATTCCCTCCTTCATAACTTTATATGTAATATTTATATTTTACTTTTCTACATATCTTTTTCCATATTTTAGCTGGTTTGATCATGTTAATATTTATTCTATTTTCCCTTTACTTCTTTTCCATAGTTGTACTAAATTTAACATCTATTTTAGTTCTATCTCACAAATATAGAGGCATAATTCTCTTTAAAAATGTAGTAAATAGAAAGATAGGAACCAAGATGGCAGCATAGACAAATGCCTGTACTCGTAGCCTCCCACAACCACATCAACATTCCAACTAAAATACAGAACAACCATCATCCAGAACTGCCAGAATGCTGGCTGAATGAAAGTACTACAACTAGAGAAGTAAAGGAGAAAGCACACTGAGACCGGAAGGAGGAGAGGAGGTACCAAATGGGCTGGGCTGGCACCCTGGTGTGATGCTTTTTTCATCAGGAGGAAGGGGTCCCAGCCCCACACCAGACACCCAGCCCAGGGTCCCAGAGCTGGGAAAATAAGTCCCTATGGGCTGTAAAAACCAGTGACACAGAGGCTGCTGGATACCTGGCACATAGACTGAACTTACAAGGTCCTGCTTTCTCTGAGATCCAGTGCTGGGTGAGGCTCTGGTGGACCCAGACATATATAAGGAGAAACTGGATTGTCCGGCATTGGGTCAGAAACTCACATGTGGCTTTCTCACAGATGGAGGTGCTCACAGTGGTCATTGCTCCTGTGCTGGGACCTTCCTACTTGCAAGGCTGACTGGCAGCCATTTCTGTTTGCTCCAACCTGGTGATTCCCTAACACCCCGCCCCATCCAATTTACAACCTACCCAAACTGCATGCAGCAGCTTTTGCATATGAATGGCCTGTCTTTGCTCAGGCTAAAACCTGTGAAATAAGCTGCAGCTAGGTCAGGGAGCCCAAAACCTATCAATAAAAAGCCCAAGACCCTGTGCAAACACCAACCTGCCTTGCTTCACAGTGGGCTTTGTCTGGACACTGACAAACCCAATACAAAGGTGAGGAATCTTCAGATGTCTCTGCAGCTCTTGCTGAGTAGCCCCAAGCAGTGGCTGACTTTGCACCTCCCTGGAGACCCAAGAACCAGTGTACCCAGTGGTCAGTGTGAGACCATACCAGATTACAACTCTTCACATCCATAAGTGATACACTCAAGGGGCAGACTCAGTGAGCACCAAAGCCCTACTGAAGCAAGTCCTGCCCCATAGAGGTGTCATTTACACAGCAGCTCTCCCACTGTAGTTGCAGCTGGTCCCCACAGCCAATTGGCCTAGAAGTCAATTCCTCCCAGTGATTCCAACAGCAATCAAGGTTCAACTACAACAAAGCTGTGCACATAGCCCACAAAGGGGCACACCTAGAGTGTCCACCTCAGGTGATTTAGGAGGCTAAGCCAGTGGGCCCTATAGGACACCTACTACACAAGATCACTCTATCAACACAAGGACTCTTAGCAGCTCTACCCAATACATAGAAAGAAACACAGGGGAGCAGCCAAAATGCAGAGACAAAGAAACATATCACAAATGAAAGAAATGGAAGCAAGCAAACTACTGGATATAGAGTTCAAAACCACGGTTATAAGGCTCCTCAAGAATCTTCTAGAAACCTCCAAAGAACTTAGTGAGACTTTCAAGAATCTTAATGACAATGCCAAAAGAAAAAAAAATGAAAAAGGTCCAGTCAGAAATTAAGCATACACTGACTGAAATAAAGAATGATATATAGGGATTCAACAGTAGGCTAGAGGATCTCCAGAATCAAATAGATATGGAATATGAGGAAGCAAAAAACACCCAACCACAAGAGCAAAAAGAAAAAAAATCCAAAAATATGAAGATAGTATAAGGAACCTCTGGGACAACTTCAAGTGCACCAACATCAGAATTATGGGGGTGCCAGAAGAAGAAAAAGAGCAAGATATTGAAAACCTATTTGAAGAAATAATTACAGAAAACTTTCCCTACCTGCTGAAAGTAGGTACAGAAATTACAGAAAGTCCCAAACAAGAGGAACCCAAAGAGGACCACACCAAGACACATCATAATTAAAATGTAAGGGCTAATGACAAAGAGAGAATCTTAAAAGCAGCAAATAAAAAGCAGTTAGTTATCCTCAAGGATAACTATCCTCAAGGATAACGGTGACCATATGACTGTCAGCTGATTTCTCAACAGAAACTATGCAGGCCAGAGGGGAGTAGGAAGAAATATTCAAAGTGGTAAATAGCAAGGATCTACAACCAAGATTACTCTACCAACAAAACTATCATTTAGAATTGTAAGTCAGATAAAGAGCTTTACAGAGAAGAAAAACCTAAAGGATTTCATCACCACAAAACCAGTATTATGTGAAATATTGAAGCATATTCTTTAAGAAGAGGAAGAAGAAGAAAAAGAAAAAGGTAAAAAATATGAACAACAAAATGGCAACAAATACATATCTATCAACAATTGAATCTAAAAATCAAATGAATAAGAAGTCTAATGAACAAAATAAACTGGTGAATAAAATAGAATCAGAGGCTTGGAAATGAAACAGACTGACGATTTTCAGAGGGAAAGGAATGTGGGGTGGGGGTCAGGAGGAGATCAAACAAGATCATATATGCATGTATGGATTACTTATGGACACAGGCAAGATGGTGGTGAAGGCCTGGTGTGGGGCAGAAACTGAGTGGAGGGGGAAAAAGAAGAACATCCATAATAATCTCAACAATATAGATTTAAGAAAACGTAGTAAATAGAATTACCGAATTAATCTATAATAATAAAAGCATAATATACTAATTAGATTGGACTTCCTGCAGGACCAAGCCAGGGCTTCAGCTGCCTCATTTGTGAGGGAGAGATCCAGACAGCTGGCCCATGGCTGCAAGGGAGGGATCAAGGTAACCACTGTGGCTGTGAGGGCCTACTTTTTCACGAATTTCATGCATCCGGCCTCGTATCCTAATAAAAGAGTAATATGCAAATTGACCGTACTTCTACTACACCCACAAACCACGCTCACCAAGCCATGCCCACCAGCCAACCAGAGCGAGTTTAACCCAACCAAGATGGCTAGAGCCACAGAGAGAGCAGGAGGGAAGCTTGGGTTGTCCCTGGCGATAGAGGAAGCTAAGCTTTCCACACACTCTGGCGGACCCTTAAGGCAACAAAGTTTCAATGGCCGTGGGAGCAGAAGTCTTGGCTCTGCTCCAGGCTACAAAGTTTCAATTGTAGAAGATAAGTAAATCCCAGATACCAGGGCCTCCCCTTGGGTCACTGGGGGTGTGGCTGGCATGCAAACCACCACAGGCCCCTCACCCAGGCCATCCCACACCCCAAGGGAACCACCACCCTGATCCAGGACACCCTTCAGGGCAAACCCGTGCACCTCTATCCTATCTAATAAAAAAGTAATATGCAGATTGACCATCACTCCAACACACAAGGTGACTGCCCCCATGTGGTCAAAAGATCCTGCCCCCATGTGGACTCAAGATGGCCACCTCAAGATGACCTGCAAGGGAGAGTAGGGGAGGGAAGTTGGGAGAGACCAGGCCTGCAAGGGAGGGCAATTGGGGATGATCAAGCCTTCAGGGGAGGGCAGTTAGGGGTGACCAACTGGCAGAGGAGGGAAGTTGAAGGCAAACAGGCTGGCAGGGGAGCAGTTAGGCACCAATCAGGTTGGCAAGGGAGTGATTAGGGGGTGATCAGGCTGGCAGGCAGAACCAGGTAGAATAGGGCCTAAATGAGCAGTTGGACATCCCTCAAGGGATCCCAGATTGGAGAGGAAGCAGGCTGGGCTGAAGAACATCCCCACACCTCCCACACCACACCACCCCCTGCTCCCCGTGCACGAATTTCGTGTACTGGGCCTCTAGTTCAAGCAAGATTGTTTTCAGGAATGCAATAGTATTTGAACATCAGGAAATCTACCAACATAATGCATTGCTATAACAATTAAAGAGTAAAAATAATATGTCACCATCAATGAACGCCAAAAGGAACTCTATCAGGTTTGGCTCAATGGATAGAGTATTGACTCTCAACTGAAGGGTTGCAGGTTTGAATCCAGTCAAGGGCACATACCTCTGTTTCAGGCTTGATCCCAGCCCTGTGGGTTGGGAGGTGTGTGTGCAGGAAGCAACCAACTGATGTGTCTCTCTCATATCAATGTTTCTCTCTGTATGTCTTTCCCCTTCCCTTCTACTCTCTCTAAAAATCAATAGAAAAATATCCTCAAGTGAGGATAAATAAGCAAATAAATAAATAATTCATTAATTTAATGCCAAAAGGTTATTTGATGAAATAACAGCCATCCTAATAAAAATTCTAAGTGTTTCCTGCATTGGGATTCTCAGGTTCCCCAAGATGGAAATCAAGAGAAACTGTGGAAGACAACACAGAATCACAGGGTTCCTGAGTAGGCTCTCTGGGAGATTTTGTTGGGTTGTTTTAATAGGCTGGGGATAAAGCTAGCTTGCAAAAAGATTGGGCAGAGTATGAATATTTTTATGTGTCAGGATCAGACCAATTTCTCCTGCCTTTGAGTTGCTTAGCAACAATCTCTGAGCCTGCTGATTTGAGGAGAGCAAGCTGGGCAGTGTTCCTCACTACCACCACTCCAGAGAAGTGTAGAGTAGCCCTTATTCCACTGCATATGCAGAATAGTGGTCTCAGCATCTGCACTGGGGTAAGTGATTAGAAAGGAGATAAGAATAACCACTTTTGCATTTTTCATAGGAAGTGAAGGGGTGGTTACATTCTTGTGGTCAGCTTATCTGGAGTTTCTTCTACCTGTCCCCAAGTACCTATCCTGTCTCATAAGCATAAAAGATGTAGAAGGAAACTACCAAGTTATAAAAAAAACAAACATATATTTAAAACTGTGCAAGTAGTATTCTAAATAACAAGCCAAGTAAACAATTTAAATTTAAGTCAGAAACCAGTCATAGAATTACAGTATTACCATATTTATTTAACACTAGAGGCCCAGTGCACAAAATTCTTGTATTGAGGGCTGGGGGGTGTCCCTTAGCCTAGCCTTCACCCTTTCCAAAATGGGACCCCTTGGGGGGATGTCCGACTGCCTGTGGGATCAGGCCTAAAGGGCAGTCAGATATCCCTCTCACAATCCAGGACTGCTAGTTCCTAACCACTCACCTGCCTGCCTGCCTGATTGTCCCTAACCACTTCTGCTGCCAGTATGATTGCCCCCTAACCACTCCCCTGCCAGTCTGATTGAAGCATAACTGCTCCCCTGCCAGCATGATTGTCCCCAACTGCCTTCCCCTGCCAACCTGATCTGGTCCCCAATTGCCCTCCACTTCTGGCCTGATGATCCCCAATTTCCCTCCCTTGCCAGCCTGGTCACCCCCAACTGCCCTTCCCTGTCAACCTGATCTTGTCCCCAACTGCCTTCCCTTACAGGCCTGGTTGCCCCCAACTGCCCTCCCCTACTGACCTGGTCATCCCCAACTGTCTTCTGCTGACCTGATGGCCCCCAACTGCCCTTCCCTGCCAGTTCAATTGCCCACAACTGCCCTCCCCTTCCAGCCATCTTGTAGCGGCCATCTTGTGGCAGCCATCTTGTGATAATATGGGTGCAGCCCTCTTGTGACAACATGGGAGTGGCCATCCTGTGACGATTTGGGGGTTGCCATCTTGTGATGACATGAGGGCACCATGCAAGGGCGTGAGAGCCATCTAGGTTTTTATTAGTATAGATTGTGTTGGAATTTTTAATAAACATAATAAGATATAACTATTTTTATTTTTTAAAATATATTTTATTGATTTTTTTACAGAAAGGAAGGGAGAGGGATAGAGAGTTAGAAACATCGATGAGAGAGAATCATCAATCAGCTGCCTCCTGCACATCCCCTACTGGGAATGTGCCAGCATCCAAGGTACATGTCCCTGACCAGAATCGAACCTGGGACCCTTTAGACTTCAGGCCGATGCTCTATCCACTGAGCCAAACAGGCCAGGGCAAGATATAAAACAACAGTTTAAGTGATTTCTTTCTGTTGATGATGATGTCATTTACCTTGAAAACCCAAGAGATCCAATAAAATGCTAGTAGAATTACTAAGAAATTACCAAGAATTAGCCAAAATATTATGAAAAATAAAAACAATAATGTGAAACTTGTTTTATGAAATTTTAAATATTTAATACAAATACTTTATTAAATCAATATGATATAATAGGGAAGGACAAAAAGGTCAATAGAATGGGAATAAAACTGTAACCTCCTGGTTCAAAGGTCGATGCTCAACCATTGAGCCATGCTGGCTGGGCACCATCTTAACCATTTTTAAGTTCAGTACTGTTAACTGTTGGACAACAGATCTCTAGAACTTTTTCATCTTATAAAACTGAAACTCTATACACACTGATTCCTCCTCCCCCCTTCTCTATTCCCCTCAGCCTTTGACAAGCACCTTTCTTCTTCTTCTTTTTTAAATATATTTTTTATTGATTTTTTTTACAGAGAGGAAGAGGAAGGATAGAGAGAAACATTGATGAGAGAGAAACATCCATCAGCTGCCTCCTGCACACCCCCTACTGGGGATGTGCCAGCAACTAAGGTACATGCCCTTGACAGGAATTGAACCTGTGACCTTTCAGTCTGCAGACCGACGCTCTATCCACTGAGCCAACCCAGTCAGGGCTCATCTTTCTTCTTTATGTCTTGTGATTTTGACTGTTAGATACTTCTATGAGTGGAATCACGCAGTATTTGTCCTTTTACGATGGGACTATTTAGCTAAGCATGATGTCTTTGAGGTTCATCCACATTGTAGCATGTGACCAGATTTCCTTCTTTCTTTAAGGCTGCATAACATTTTTTTACTTAATAAATCTTTACTGTTCAGATTATTACAATTGTTCCTCTTTTTTCCTTCATAGCTTCTCTCTACCCAGCTCCTATCCCTCCTGCATAACATTTTTAAAATTGATTTTGAGAGAGAGGAGAGAGAGAGAGAGAGAGAGAGAGAGAGAGAGAGAGAGAGAGAGAAGCATTGATCAGCTACCTTCTGCAGTACCCCAACTGGGGATCAAACCTGCCACTTGGGTATGTGTCCTGATTGGGAAATTGAACCTGTGACCTTTTGGTGCATAAGAAAATGCTCAGCCAACTGAGCAACACTGGACAAGGCATGCTGCATAATATTTCATTGTATGTATATTCCATATTTTCTCTCTCCCCTTTTTAAAATTTTTATTTATTGGTTGTAGGAAGAGAAACACTGATTTGTTGCTCCACCCATTTATGCGTTCATTGGTTGATTCTTATAGGAATTGAATCTACAACCTTGTTGTATTGGGACGATGCTTTAACCAACTGAACTTCCCAGCCAGGACTATTCTGCATTTTCTTTACCTATTACTCTGTCAGTGGACCCTCAGGCTACTTCCATCTTGTGGCTATAGTGAATAATGCTACCATGAACACAGACATGCAAATAACTTTTATGATCCTACTTTGAATTCTTTTGGCTGTGTACCTAGACATGTGATTGCTGGAATCATAGGGTAATTTAGAAATTTTTTTGAGGAACCTGCATACTGTTCTTCATAATGGTTGCACCATTTTATATTCCCATAAACAGTGTATGAAGATTACTCTTCTAAATATATATATATATATATATATATATATATATATATATATATTTTTTTTTTTTTTACTGATTTAAGAGAGAAAAGTGAGAAGGGGAGAGAATGAGAAACATAACATCAATTGGTGGCCTCCCATATGCACCCCGACTGAAGTAACCTGCAATTTTGGATATGAACCCTCAACCTTTTGGTGTACTGAATGATATATGACCAACTGAGCCACACTGGCCACGGTCAGGATTATCCTTTTAAAGAATATTTATTTCATTAAATCTACTTGAGGATCAGCTGGTCAAGTTAGGCTTATCATTAAGCATTAGTATGGCAGGGCCATAGAAGTCTTCACTCTGGGCTTTGTATCCTTGCTACTAAGGCCTGACTGTATTGTAGGCTGTATCCAATGCCCTGGGTATGATGCAGCCTCTCTACTTTGATTTATGGGAACAAAAACTTTTCCCTGCCCTGTGTGAACTCCAAGAAATTGTTCTTACTCCTTTCCAGGGGCTATTTCTAAGATTCCTCTCACTCCTGGGCAAATCAGTCAAATATTTGAGGGTGCCCTCTACAGTTCTCTAGAAGTCTCTCTCTGTGCAGTGCTCTACTCTCCAGTTCTCTACCTCAGAAATTCTAGCAGCTTCAACCTCCCAAACTCTGATTCTTGCCACCATAACTTTTTTGTAACATTCCTTTAAAAGATTTTGCAGTATTACCCTTGCTGGATGGCTCAGTTGTTGGAACATCATATCCCATACATTAAAAGATTACAGGTTTGATTCCTGGTCAGGGCACATACCTGGTTGGGGCTTCGATTCTCAGTCAGGCTCATACTGAGGCAACCAAACAATATTTCTCTCTCTCATTGATCTCTCTCTCTCTCTCTCTCTCTCTCTCTCTCTCTCTCTCTTAAAATCCATTTTTTAAAAATGTTCTGAGGTGAGGATTTTAAAAAATACAAGGTTTTACAGTATTTCTTTAAAGAATACTGAATTTTGTTCTGGAAGTTACTTTTGGATCAACTTCATCTTTCTGAGATATGACTTTAAGTATTCCAGGTGTGTTTAGGTGGCCTTTGCTGTTCAGTTAGTTTACTTCCACTACTAAGGTGGGGCCTCTGAGATTGCTATTGAATGACCCATTTATTCAGTGGGATCTCTTACAGTATCTCATGGGCTCTACATTGATCCCAAGGCTGGGTGAGCTCTCGGACTTTCCTGCATTACAGCTGCTCTGTAAACGTTTCTTCTTTGGCAGTTGTTCTTTTTTAGCTTCATGTAATTTCCCCTTTCACACACAAGATTGGAACTTAGTCCAAAAGATTCAGGGGAGGAACACCTATTCACATTTCTGGAGGTTTTTTATCCCAGATCTTTTCTCTCCTATTCACCGTCTCACAAATTTCAGCTGTCTTAGCACCCCTGAATTTCAGTCTATCTTTTCTTGCACTGTGGCTGAAAATTGTCCCCAGACAAACAGCCAGGGCACTTCTAGTGCTCACCTAGTTTGTTTCCCTTTGCTCATAGAACACAGTCCTGTGCTGCCTGGAGTTCAGTTTGTTTCATTCCGCATCCTCTACTTGCTAGATGTTTACAATTAAGGGAAGAGGAGTCCCAGAGCAGCAGAAATATAGCCTTGACTTAATAATCAAACTGATTCTTGCCCTGGTTGGTTTGCTCAGTGGTTCGAGTGTCAGCCCTCAGATCAAAGAGTCGTGGGTCCTATTCCTGGTCAAGAACACATACCTCAGCTGTAGATTCCATCCTTGGTCATGGTTGGGGCATGTGTGGGAGGCAACTAATTGATGTGTTTCTGTCACACTGATCTTTCTCTCTCTCTTTTTCTCTCTCCTCCCTCCTTTCCACTCTAAAAATCATGGAAAAAATATCCTCAGGTGAGGACTCTAAAATAATAATAATCATTATCATCATCATCAAACTGATTCTTAATAGCAGTCCCTGATGTTCTTGAACATAAAAGCATCTGAAAATGAATGATGAAAGTTCCTTTGCTCCTAAATTTGGAGAAAATACATGAGGATGGAAGCAGTAAAGATGCTATTAAAGCTACCAAGTTCGTAGTTCACTCGAAGTTGTTTTTCCAATGTAAGCCACACCAGGGGATTTATAGGACATAAAGATGACAAATATTGTTGATTCATTTTTTTCCACAGAGCATCAAGGGATCCCACTGGGGAAGAAAAAAATGGCCGAGTCTCGGCCAACTTCTACCCACTTCTTATTCAATCATAATAAATAACAGAGGTCATAAAATCTGTGCCTTTGAGAGATTTTTATTTGTTTGTGTAGAAATGACAACAAGTAATATGGTCATTATCAGTAAATGGTTTTCAATTATTCATTAATTGAACAAAATATTTTTAAATGCCTACAATGTGCCAGGCACTATGGTAGGCTATACAAAGATAAGTAAGAAACAATATATAAGTTCAGGGGGCTTATGAGATAGTGAGTAGACAAGTCTTGAACATTTAATTATGATGCATTATATAACCACAAAAAAAACCAAACACATATAGGGTATTATCAAAGCACAGAGAAGACATAGCTAACCCAGTTTAGGGAGTTAATAAAGTCAAATGCAGCAGAGAAGACGAAACAGATAACTGAGAAATGTCTATTGTATTTTACAATATGAAGATTATTGTTAACTAGAGGCCAGGTGCACAAAATTTGTGCACTGGGTGGGGGGTGTCCCTCAGCACAGTCTGCACCCTCTCCAGTTTGTCCTCTCAAGGGCAATTGGACATCCCTATCACACTCCAGGATTACTAGCTCCCAACCAATTGCCTGCCTGCCTGATTGCTTCTAACTGCTTCTGCCTGTCAGCCTGATCATCCCCTAACCACTCTCCTGCCAGCCCGATTGACATCTAAATGCCCTACCATGACAGCCCGGTTGCCCCAACTGCCCTCTCCTGCTGGCCTGGTCAACCCTAACTGTCCTTCCCTGCAGGCCTGGTCATCCTTAACTTTCCTCCCCTGCTGGCCTGGTTGCCCCTAATTGCTCTCCCCTGCAGGCCTGGTCTCCCACAACTGCCCTCTCCTGCAGGCCTGATTGCCCACAACTGCCTTCCCCTGCTGGCCATTTTGTGTCCATCCATATAGGGGCAGCCATCTTTGACCATATGGGGGTGGCCATCTTGCCTGTTGACGTGATGGTCAATTTGCATATTACTCTTTTATTATATAGGAGGATTATACCTGAGAAATGCTGTGGAAGCCAATGGAGTAGCTTGAGTACTGAAACTGTGGAGCCAATGCATGAAAACATCTTACCTAAAACGTGATAACATAGTGTGAGATTATATCTGGTGCTATACTAATGTTTGGGAGTTGACTCTAATATTTTTAAATATGATCTTCACCAAGTTACTTAACCTCTCTGTACTTTGATTTTTCTTATCCATAAATTGGAGATGATGTTAATAGTACCCACCTCATTGCATTGTTATTGGGATTAAATTAGTTAATATGTGTAAATAGAAACCTGTACATAGAAAATACTGAATAATTGTAGCCATTGCCATTATTATTAGGTAGAAGAGTGGAAGGTGAAGAACATACCTGTTGACCTAGGTTTTAGTGATCAAGAAGGCAAAGAAAAGACATTTACAGAACACCTGTTGTGGGTTTAATTAGGACCAAGAATACCAATTAAAAGACAGAGAACAGACTAGATTTTTTTTTTTTTAAAAAGGAAGACTCATAAATGTTGTCATAAGAAATCTATAGACATAGGTAGATTAAAAATAGAAGTATGACAAAATATACCATGCAAACACTAATCAAAAGTATGTTATTATAGCTATGCAAATATCAGATACAGTAGACTCTGAAATAAGAAATAATATATGGAATAAAAAGGAGTATTATATAATAACTAGTGGCCCAGTGCATGAAATTTAAGCACATTAAAAGGGAATTAATTAGACACATTCCAAGGTTGAATCCCTGGTCCAATATAGACTCCCAATCTTGGGGGCATACAACTCCATGCCAGGTCAGAATGTCCTTTCTTGCCGAAACCGGTTTGGCTCAGGCTTGTGGACTGAAAGGTCCCAGGTTCGATTCCAGTCAAGAGCATGTATCCTGGTTTTGGGCACATCCCCAGTCGGGGGTGTGCAGGAGGCGGCTGATTGATGTTTCTCTGTCATTGATGTTTCTAACTCTCTACCCTTTTCCCTTTCTCTCTGTAAAAAATCAATATTATATGTGTGTGTGTGTGTATAAAGAATATCCTTTCTTTAGCCAACACAAGGCAATCATGGTTAACAGAGCACTATTAATATTTCCTATAACTACAGCTAGTCCCATATATATATATATATATTTGCTTCTAACAATAGCAGTAGGCCTCTGTCTCTTCCTTTGATCTATTGACTTGCCTTTAACCTTCCTTCACAGATTTTGTCCTAGGGTGGTGTTGTCTCTGGGTCTCTCAGTCCTAGGAGAGAAAAGATGATTGAACCTCTTCAATAGCCGATCAAGTTCTTCTAGCTACATACAGCAGCTGCACTCCACATCCTACTTCTCCTAGACCCACCAAACACACATGCACCTTTGAAGACCACCCCTCAAAATCCTATCAATATAGACTCCTAAAAGAAGAGTCTTTACACCATTACCCAGTTACATACCAGTAATAATATAGAGCTATTCTTCAGAGAAGTGGCTGAGAATATTTTAGCATTTAAATGATCTAAGTCAGTGTCTATGGCAGGTGGAATTTACACCCCTCTATAAAATAAGCCACCTTAAATGCCTGTTCCTGACAAAAGCAAATCAAGTTCCTCCCAGGAACCAGCACTAAGAGAACCCTCCAAAGGTGAAAGTGTTTCTCTAGTAGGAAACCAGAAAAGTGGAGAGAAGGAATCTAGCTGCTCTCAACATGAGAATGGAAGCCTGTCTCTGAATGGGCAAGGCCAGGCTCAGTCCATAGGAAAAGTAATTATGTTCATAGTGGGAAGATCCTGTTTTTGAGGACATCCATTCACTCAAGAACTAGCAAGATTAGTCACTTGAAAGTGAAGAACTGAGGTCAATCGAAAGTAAAGAACTTGAGTCCATCTTTGCTCACAACACAGGAGCCCATTCCTATCAGGGGCCTGGGAGATTTGGCTGAGGTTGGGCTGAGGATAGAATAGATTTCCCATATGGAGTTCAAGGTCAAGTCAACCTACAGTCAAGAACTCTGCTCTAAACTATGATAAAATACCACTCAACACTCACTAGGATGGCTATAATGTGAAAAAAAAAAAAGCATTAATGAAAATGTAGAGAAATTGGATTTCTCATACATTGCGGATGGAAATGTAAAATAGTGGGGCCACGTTGGAAAACATTTTAGGCAGTTCCTCAACATGTTAAGCATAGAGTTACCACTTCTGGCTACATACCCAAGAGAAATGGAAACATGTTTACACAAAAGCTTGTACACAATGTTCATAGCAGCGTTATTTATAACAGCCCCAAATGGGAAACAACTCAAATATTCATCAAACAAAATGTAGTATACCCATACACTAGAATATTATTCACCAGTATGAAGAAATAAAGTACCAGGGCATGATATGACATACATAAAACTTTAAAATGTTATGCTAAGTGAAAGAAGCCAGTCACAAAAGACCAGATATTATTATTATTATTTTGTTTCTATTTTTAAATTTTTTAAATTTTTATTAATGTATTACATGTATACATATCTTCCCATTGCCCCCCCATTCCCATGCATACCCTAACCCCATGTGTTCATTAGTTATGCTTCTATGCATGCATACAAGTCCTTTGGTTGATCTCTTATCTACACCACCTCTCCCTAACCTTCCCGCTATAATTTGACAGTCTGTTTGATGCTTTACTGCCTCTGTATCTTTTTGTTCATCAGTTTATAATGTTCTTTATTATCCATAAACGAGTGAGATCATGTAGTATTTTTCTTTCATTGATTGCCTTATTTCACTTAGTGTCATGCTCTCCAGTTCCAACCAGGTTGCTGCAAATGGTAAGAATTCCTTTTTATGGCAGCATAGTATTCCATGGTATAGATGATCCAATCATCGGCTGATGGGCACCTAGGCTGTTTCCAAAAAAAGACCAGATATTATAACTGCATTTACGTAAAATGTCCCTCCCCTCCCCAGCCTCTCCCCCTAGGCATACCCCTGGAGGCATATCCATTCAGAACGCAGATTAGTGACTGCCTGGGGCTAGGGCTAGGGTGGGACAGGGAGGTGACTGTAAGTGAATATGGGTTTGGGGAGTGTTACTAAAGTCCTACAATTGGCTCCTCCCTGAGTGGGCATGGCTGGGCGGGATGGTGCCGGCTTAAAGCCCGGCTGTGGAGCCCGTGCTATGTTGTCGGTTACTCGGACGGGCATGGAGAAGGAGTGCGCTTGTCTCTGTGGTATGGGCCTTTCACGGGGATGCCGGTGTCGCCAGCAGCGCCGGGGCCCAGCTGAGGCTGCCTCAACAGACAGCAAGCCAGCCCTGGGCCCTGGCCCCAGCCCCGGACGAGGAGCACGTGGAGGTGGACGCCACAGCGTGGCACTGTGCGGGGAGTGGAGGGATGGCGAGCCCCATGCCGCCCACGCCACCCCCATGCTGCTCGCTGCAGGACCTGCCTCCCGAGCTGCTGGTAGAGATCTTCACCTCGCTCCCCGGCACCGACCTGCTCAGCCTGGCCCAGGCCTGCACCAAATTCCACCGCATCCTGCACACAGACAGCATCTGGAGACGGCGCTGCCAGGAGGAGTATGGAACTTGTGAAAAGTTGCAGAACTTGGAGACGATGGGTATGTCTTGTCGGGAAGTCTATGCGAATCTGCTCCACCCATGCAGACACATTTTGGGATTGTGGCAGCCAGATAACGGGCCCTATGGAGGACTGCTGAATGTGGTGGTGGATGGCTTATGCATTATTGGTTGGACGTACCTGCCTCTCCATGACCCCCAGGTGGATGATTCAATGCAATTCAAGCCCGCGTTTAGAATTCGCCTGACAGAGAGGAAATTGGTCACGGTGGAGTGTATGTTCGGCCGCAGAGGACCCCACAGCTGCCACTTGCAGATTCAGAAGGATGGGTTCTCCACCAAGTGCAACCAGGCGGATGACCACTGGAGGATGTCTGGTTGGAGCCAGGAGGATTTAGGAACGTGGCTGAGGGAAGCATGGCAGCAGACGCTGGAGGACATTTTCCAGGAAGACAGGCTGAAGTTCATCCTGAGGAAGTTCATCCACGAACGGTATGACAACTGCCGGACCTACCGCCGCCTCTACCTCCCGCCACCCGGATGACCTCATCAGGCCGGGCCTCTTCAAAGGCACCCACGATGC
>JAAGEH010000304.1:14436441-14453815 GCA_011751065.1 Lasiurus cinereus
CCGGATGACCTCATCAGGCCGGGCCTCTTCAAAGGCACCCACGATGCCCACGGCCTAGAGATTGTCATGCTCAGCTTCCATGGGAAGCAGGCCAGGGCCACCAAGATCACGGGTGGCCTCAAGGTCCCTGCCGGGCAGCAGCTGATAGAAATCGACCTCATGCACCGCATCCAGCTGACCAGTGTTGAGATCCGCAACTTCAACGAGCTCTCTCGCATCGTCCAGGAGGTTCACCAGCAGGTTATTCAGGAGCAGCAGCAGCAGCAGCAAGAAGAAGAAGAAGAAGACAGGACTGAGGACGGCGAGGGCCATGGCTGGCAGAGCCCTGTCCAACCCAGTGTCAGGGAGTCCGGGGCTGCAGCTCTGGAGGAGCAACCTGTCAGGTTTGTTCTGCCTGCTGGCATGAGATCAAGTAACCAGAACTACCCCCAAAGCTGCAGGATGTGTTTCTATGGCATGGGCATTGTTGCCACCTATGGCTTTGCCAACCCCCTGCACATCCCTGGAGTTTTCATCCTGTTCGATGAGGACCACTTCGGGTTCATCTGGTTGGAGCTGAAATGCTTCAGCCTATACAGCAGAGCCCAGGTCATCTGCCAGAATGCGGAGGCACCATCCCCACAGGCCTTCCAGGAGATGCTCAAGAATATTCAGTACTGATCCCCTGAAGGCCCCTCCCTTGCCCAGGGCAGACAGCAGGGGGAAGCAGCTTCAGAGGAAGAGCAGCCTGCACATATTTTGGAGATAAGACCTTCTGACCAGATTACCCACTTTCTGTTTGTCTCCCTCCCTTCCACTCTCTGAAAATCAATGAAAAAATGTGCTTGGGTGAGGATTAACAACAAAAAATAAAAGTGTTGGTACCATTTTATACTCCCTCCATTAGTGTTTAAGGGCTTCTATTGTTCCACATTATTGCTATAATATTGTAACTTTGAAATCACTGGTGGCTGTAAAAAAAAGGGGGGGGGGGAATTAATTAGAGGAAATATTTTAATATTGCTCTTTGCCCTGACTCTATAATAGAAGTGTCAGAGATGAAAGAAAATTAGTAAATGTATATAAAAATCTCCCTCCTGTCAGAATCTTGGCATGCTGAAGGACCCAGAGTCAAATCCCTGCCCACTCACGCATGCCTTGAAATTTCATGAGCCTCAGACCCGCCCGGCCCCATCTCTGTCAAGACCCACTAGGCAGGAGATGAAGCTTCCCGCTGATCATGTGCAACGACCATTTGCATATTAGCCTTTTATTATTAAGACTAGAGGCCAGTGCATGAAATTCATGCATGGGGAGGGGGTGTTCTTCAGCCCAACCTGCACCCTCTCTGATCCCAGCCTAAAGGGGCAGTCGGACATCCCTCTCACAATCCAGGACTGCTGACTCCCAACTGCTCACCTGCCTACCCTACTGATTGCACCTAACCAATTCTGCCTGCCAGCCTGATCAACCTCTAACCATTCCCCTGCCAGCCTGATTGATGCATAACTGCTCCCCTGCCAGCCTGTTTGCCCCTAACTGCCCTCCCCTGTGGGCCTGGTCACCCCTAACTACCCTCCCCTGCAGGCCTCGGTCCCCCACAACTGCTCTTCCCTGCAGGCCTGGATTCCCCTGAATTACCTTTCCCTGCAGGCCCGGTCATCCAAACTTCCCTCCTTTGCTGGCTTGGACACCCCTAACTGCCCTCCCCTGCAGGCTTGGTCACCCACAACTGCCCTCCCTTGCAGGCCTGGTCCCTCCCAACTGCCCTCCCCTGCTGGCCATCTTGTGGTGGCCATCTTATGTCCACATGGGGGCAGCCATCTTGTGTGTTGGAGTGATGGTCAATCTGCATATTACCCTTTTATTAGATAGGACAGAGGCCTGGTACATGGGTGGGGACCAGTTGGTTTGCCCTGAAGGATGTCCCAGATCAGGGTGGGAGTTCCCTTGAGTATGGGGCAGCCTGGGTGAGAGGCTTGTGGTGGTTTACATGCCAGTCACGCCCCCCAGGGACCCAAGTAGAGGCCCTCGTATCTAGGATTTATTTATCTTCTACAATGGAAACTCTGTAGCCAGTAATGGAGCTAAGCTTTCTGCTCCCTCTGTGGAGGCAGCCATTTCTGTTGGAATTTATTTATCTTCTATAATTGAAACTTTGTAGCTTAAGCGGAGGTCTGGGCCTGCCAGAGTGTGTGGAAAGCTTGGCTTCCCCCATCACCATGGCAACCCAAGCCTCCCTCCTGCTCTCTCTGTGGCCATAACCATCTTGGTTGGGTTAATTTGCATACTCGCTCCTGATTGGCTGGTGGGCATGGCTTATGGGTGTAGTGGAGGTACAGTTAATTTGCATATTACTCTTTTCTTAGATAGGATATGCAATACCTATGGAAACAGACAATAGAGTGGTGAAGGCCTGGGGTAGGGCAGGAACAGGGTGGAGGGGGCAATGGAGCGGGGGAAAAAAAGGAGACATTGTAATATTCTCAATAATAAAGATTTTTTAAAAAATCCAAATGGGTGTAGTTGTGTTCCAGTAAAACTTTATTTAAAAAACAGGTGGAGCTGGATTTAGTCTGCAGGCTATAGTTTGCTGACCCATTTTATTTTATTTTATTATTTTAAAGAATAGGTTATTGATTTTTAGAGAGAGAGACAGAGAGAGAAACATCAATAGGCCCACAACTGGGGCCTGTGCTCTGACAGAAAATCTAGCAACCTTCTGGTGCAGGGTACGTTGCTTAACCAACTGATCCACACCAGTCAGGGCTGCTAACCCCTTTTAAATAAGTTTGCATTCCTGCTATGATATTATCTAAGTCTAAGAACTTTTTTATTTTGTTTTGTTCATTCTCAGAGTATTTTCCCTCAAAACAGCATCTTGGTTGTGGGCACATCTCCAGTAGGGATGTGCAGGAGGTGGCTGATCAATGTTTCTAACTCTCTATCTCTCTCCCTTTCTCTCTGTAAAAAATCAATAAAATATATTTTTTAAAAATCACATAGTCATATCAATTGGTGCAGAAAAAGCATTTGACAAAAATCAAACACCCTTTCTTGGTAAAAACTCTCAGCAAGGTAGCAATAGAAGGTTCATACCTCAACATCATAAAAGCCATATAAGACAAACCCACAGTCAACATCATACTCAATGGGCAAAAACTAAAACCATTTCCCCTAAAAACAGGAACAAGACAGGGATGCTTACTCTCATCATTCCTGTTCAATATAGTACCAGAAGTGCTAGCCATAGCAACCAGACAAGAAGAAAAAATAAAAGGCACCCAAATTGGAAAAGAAAAAGTAAAATTCTTATTATTTGCAGATGATATGATATTGTACATAGAAAACCCTAAAGACGCCATCAAAAAGCTACTACACTTAATAAATGAATTTGAAAACATAGCAGGATACAAAATTAATACCCATAAATGTATGGCTTTTTTATACACCAATAATGAACTCATGGAGAAACTAAAAAACAATCCCATTTACCATTGCAACAATAACAAAAAATTAAGATACCTAGGAATAAACTTAACTAAGGAACTAAAAGATCTGTACTCATAAAACTACAGAACATTGGAAAAAGAGATAGAGGAAGACATAAACAAATGGAAGACTATATCCTGTTCATGGATTGGTAGAGTCAAAATCATTGAAATATCCATACTACCCAAAGCAATCTATAGATTCAATGCAATCCCCATTAAGATACCAATGGAATATTTTACAGACCTAGAAGAAACTCTCCAAAAATTCATATGGAATATAAAAAGACCCCAAATAGCTGCAGCAATCCTGAAAAAGAAGAATAAAGTTGAAGGAATCACAATACCAGATATCGAGCTATATTACAAAGCCACTATTCTCAAAACTTCCTGGTACTGGCACAAGAACAGACATAGAGACCAGTGAAACAGAACAGAGAACTCAGAATTTGACCCAAGCCATTACACTCAGTTAATATTTGACAAATGAGGCAAGAGCATACAATGGAATCAAGACAGTCTCTTCAATAAATGGTGTTGGGAAAATTGGACGAATACATGCAAAAGAAAAAATGAAACTAGACCACCAACTTACACCACACACAAAAATAAACTCAAAATGGATAAAGTACTTAAATGTAAGATGAGAAACCATAAAAATCTTGGAAGACTCCATAGGCAGCAAAATATCAGACATATGTCAGGTAGCAATATCTTTACTGATACAGCTCCTAAGGCAATGTAAACTAAGGAGAAAGTAAACAACTGGGACTACATCAAAATAAAAAGCTTCTGCATAACAAAAGAAACCATCTACAAAACAACAAGAAAGCTCCCTGCAGCTCTGTCTTCTGTGCCCTGGGAGCAGCTCCCCTCATCCCCTAAAAAGGTATGCCTGCACCAAGTTTGTCTCCACCCCCTCCGTGGTCAGGAGCACCTCTCAGCTGAACAGGTCAATGTCTGCAGTGGTGCTGAAACGACCAGAAACATTGACAAATGAGAGACTCAACAGCTTGGAAGCCCCACATCCACTGACCTCACTTATTTCTAGCCACAGCTTCCAAATCAATGCCATTTCAAGGAACATTGATACAGCAGCCAAGTTCATTGGGGCTGACAGTAGGGGTGAGAAGCTCTGGGGCTGGAATTGGGACTGTATTTGGGAGTCTCATCACTGGTTATGCCAGGAACCCTTCTCTGAAGCAACAGCTCTTCTCCTACAACATTCTGGGCTTTGCAATCTCAGAGGCCATGGGGCTCTTTTGCCTGACGGTGGCCTTTCTCATTCTCTTTGCCATGTGAAGGAGCTGTCTCTACCTCCCATAGTTCTTTTTCCCATGTCTTGTCTGTCCTGAATATTCCTTTTCCTATACTTCCCCAGGCAGCCTTGGGAAAGTGGTTGACTCAGGGTTTGACAGAAGGAAGACAAATAAATACTGTATTAATAAGAAAAAAAGAAAATGAAAAAGAAAGCAAGTGCATGGGAGAACGTATTTGCCAATGTTATCACCAATAAGGGTTTAATCTTCAACATTTACAGGGGACTCATACAACTTAACAAAAAGAAGATAAACAACCCAATCAAATAATGGGCAACAGACCTAAATAGATACTTATCAAAAGAGGACATAAAGAAGGCCAAGAGATATATGAAAACATGCTCAAAGTCACTAATCATCCAAGAGATGCAAATCAAAACAATGAGGTACTATCTCACACTTGTCAGAATGGCTATCATCAACAAATCAACAAACGACAAGTGCTGGTGAGGATGTGGAGAAAAAGGAAACCTCGTGCACTGCTGGTGGGAATGCAGACTGGTACAGCCACTGTGAAAAACAATATAGAGTTTCCCCAAAAACTTAAAAATGGAACTCCCATTTGACCAGGTAATCCCAGAAACACCAATCAGAAAGAATATATGCACCCTTATATTCATAGCAGCACAATTTACAATAGCTAGGATTTTGAAACAGCCTAAGTGCCTATCAACAGATGAGTGGATTAAAAAACTGTTACATCTATAAAATGGAATACTACGCTGCTGTAAAAAAAGAAGGAACTTTTACCATTTGCAACAATATGGATGGACTGGAGAGCATCATTCTAAGTGAAGTAAGCCAGTTGTAGAAAGATAAATATCACATGATCTCACTCATTTGTGGAATATAATGAACAACATAAACTGATAAACCAGAATACAGCTAGAGGGAAAAAATATTTTAGAATATAATAGAAGTAATCCTGTTATTTGCAGATTTTTAATATTTCCTACAACTTTTGTGATATTATACTATATTAGTACAGTTTTGGTAATATTATATTTAAAATATTTTTTCTTAAAATATTAATGTTTATTGCATGTAACAGTATTATACTTGAGATCATTTTTCTTGACATATTAATTTTTATTGCATGTTAAAAAAAACTGAAAAAATATATAGAGAAGATCTGAATAATCCTAAAGATTCACAGGATCTAATTGACATTTATTAAAAAATTGACCAAACAACAGAATGCATCATTTCAAATACACATAGAATATCCACTAGGATAGGCCAGATTCTTTTTTTTTTCTTTCTTTTTTTAATTTTAATAAATCTTTATTTTTCAAATTATTATAATTGTTCCTCTTTTTTCCCCCCATATCTTTCCTCCACCTGGTTCCCACCCCCAACCCTCTACCCTTACCTACCCACCACTGTCCTCATCTATAGGTGTATGATTTTTGTCCAGTCTCTCCTTGCACCCCCTCACCTCTTTCCCCCTGAGAATTATCAGTCCACTCCCTTTCTATGTCCCTAATTCTACTATATTCACCAGTTTATTCTGTTCATCAGATTTTTAATTCACTTGATTTTTAGATTCACTTGTTGATAAATATGTATTTGATGTTCATAATTTTTACCTTTACCATTTTCTTCTTCCTCTTCTTAAAGAATACCTTTCAGCATTTCATATAATACTGATTTGGTATTGATGAACTCCTTTAGTTTTTCCTTATCTGTGAAACTCTTTATCTGCCCTTCAATTCTGAATGATAGCTTTGCTGGGGAGAGTAATCTTGGTTATAGGTTCTTGCTATTCATCATGTTGAATATTTCTTGCCACTCCCGTCTGGCCTGCATAGTTTCTGTTGAGAAATCAGCTGACAGTCGAATGGGTGCTCCCCTGTAGGTAACTAACTGTTTTTCTCTTGCTTCTTTTAATATTCTCTCTTTGTCTTTTGCTCTTAGTATTTTAATTATGGTGTAGTCCTCTTTAGATTCCTTTTGTTTAGAGTTTTGTGCACTTCCTGGACTTGTAAGTCTATTTCTTTCACCAGGTAGGGAAAGTTTTTAGTCATCATTTCTTCAAATAGGTTTTCAGTACCTAGCTCTCTCTTTTTCTGGCACCCCCATAATTCTGATCTTGGTACACTTGAAGTTGTCCCAGAGGCTCCTTACACTATCTTCACATTTTTTTGTTCTTTTTTCTTTTGCTTTTCCAGTGGAGTGTTTTTTACTTCTTTGTATTTCAAATATTTGACTTGATTCTTGCGTTCCTCTAGTCTGCTGTTAGGTTTCTGTATAATATTTTGTATTTCAGTCAGTGTATGTTTAATTTCTAGTTGGTTCTTTTTCATCTCCTCTTGGGTCTCTCTAAATTTATCCATTTTTCTAGGAAATTCTTAAAAAACCTTATAACCGTTGTTTTGAACTGTATATCCAGTCATTTGTTTTCCTCAATTTCTTTCATTTGTGATTTGTTCTTTAGTCTCCGCATATTTCACTGCTTCCCTGAGTTGGTAGAGTAGCTTTGTGTGCTAGATGTCCTATGTGGCCCAGTAGCTCTGCTTCTCCAGTTATCTGAGGTGGAGCCTTTTGCTGCACCCCTTTGTGAACTGTGTGTACACAGTTAATTGTAGTTAATTGTTGATTGTTGTTGGTATCACTGGGGAACAATGACCTTCAAGCCAATTGGTTGTGAGGATCAGCTGTGTCTGCGTATGCGGGCTTGCCTCCAGACCTCTGCCTTTCACATGCATGCACGAGCTTCCAGAACTCTGCCTTTCAGTTCCCCTGAGTTTCTGTGCACTCTAGGGACCTGTATGAGTCTGGGTCCCCAGGGTCTTGCCCGAAACTGGGGTTCAGTGCATTTTGACCTGGATTTCAATGCTGTTGTGAGATTCTGTTTTCCTCCTGCTAGAGGAAGCCAGGCACAATCAGCAGTCAGCTCTCTGTGTGTGCATTTTTGCATGCACTTTGGAGAGCCCCCTGACTTCTGTCTTTCACAGCTCCCCTATGTGTCCATGCACTCCTTTCTTTTCACAACAGTCCAGACTCCCCCTATGAGTCTCACCTGGATCTAGGGTTCAGTGCAGTTGGGATTTTCTGTCTCCCTCCAGCTAGAGGAAGCCAGCCAGACCCTTCTCCACCCGTTCTCTCCACTGGCATGTCTCCATACCTCAGCTTTTTACAGCTCCTCTGAGTCTTCCTGAGTCCCTCTCTTTCCTTCTAGTTGTAGAATTTCCACTCAGCCAGCTTTTCTGTGGTTCTGGATGGTGTCTGTTCTTTTAGTTATAGTTTTGAAATTGTTGTGGGAGGCAGCAGCTTAGGTGTTCACCTAGGCCGCCATCTTGGTTTCTCCACAATAGGCCAGATTCTTGACCATGACACAAATTTAAAGAATAAAAATTATTCAAAATGTGTTCTTAAACCAAAACAACTAAGTTATAAATCAACTGGTGGCAAGGTGCCTAAAATTTATGCACATTGAAAGGGAATTAATTAGAGGAAATATTTTAATATTGCTATTTGCCCTTTCTCTATAATAGAAGTGTCAGAAATGAAAGAAAATTAGTAAAATGTATATGAAAATCTTCCTCCTGTTAGAGTCTGTGGTGGGCCACAGAACCCAGAGACAAGTCCCCACCCCAACTGCCAGCACCTCGAAATCGCATGAGACCCAGACCTGGCTGACCCCAACCCCATCAAGCCCTGCTGGGCAGGGATGCAGCCTGAGGGCCCCCGCCCCCGTCTGCCACCATGCAGCCTCAGGTCCCTGCTGATTGGTTGTTATGGCGGTATGGTGTGATGACCATTTGCATATTAGCTTTTTATTATTATGATGGCAGAAAGATACATGGCAAATCCTCAAATATTTGGAAATTAAATAACATTTATAAATAACTTAGTTTCCTATTGCTCTGTAACAAATTATCATAATTTTAGGTAAGATATCCATCATGGGTCTCCTGGGACTAAAACCAAAGTGTTGGAAGGGCTGCATTACCTTCTAGAGTATCTAGAAGAGAGAGTGTGTGTGTGTTTTTCCTTTTCCAGCTTCCAGTGACTAGGTGCATTCATTATTTCATGATTCTCTTCCTATATCTTCAAAGCTATCAGTGGTGGATCACTCTGACCTTGTTTTTGTCATCACATCTCCTCTGCCTCTGGCTTTTCTTTTTTTTCTTTTTTTCTTTTTATTGAAATAATTGGAGTGTCACTGGTTAATAGAATTATACAGGTTTCAGGTGCACAATTCTATAACACATCACTTTTACATTGTATTGTGTGTTCACCACCCCAAGTGAAGTCTCCATCCATTTTCCCTATACTCTCCTCCAACACTTGCCCACCCCCTACTTTTAAGGATATTTGTGATTACTTTAGGCTTCCCTGGATAATCCAGGATAATCTCACTTTTTCTATCTATCTATCTATCTATCTATCTATCTATCTATCTATCTATCATATATCTATCTGTGTGTATGTATATGTATGTGTATACATATATACACATACATATACATACACACATATACATATATATGTGTGTATGAACTGGGGTAGGGGTGATTTTTTTGCACTACAGCTCCTCTGTAAATGTTCTTTCCTCAACAATTGTTCTTTATCTGGCCTCATGGAGGTTCACCTTCACACACAAAATTGGAATTTAGTCTAAAAGTTTCAAGGGAGGGACATCTCTGTAAATGGGATTTGAGGGAGTTGGTGGCAAATGGAGGTTCAAGGAACTGTAGGTTTGTGCATGGGGGTGGAGAGAGAAAAGAAGAGGGAGAGGGAGAGAGAGAGAAGACAAACTTTGGAGTTCTATTTATTTTGCATCTACCGTGTTAGGTATTATTCTAAACACATGATATAATGGTGAGCAAGGCAGATCTTTATTACCATGGAGCTTACAGCTTTAGTA
This sequence comes from Lasiurus cinereus, assembly GCA_011751065.1. Taxonomy (NCBI): domain Eukaryota; kingdom Metazoa; phylum Chordata; class Mammalia; order Chiroptera; family Vespertilionidae; genus Lasiurus; species Lasiurus cinereus. Next base: position 14,446,104 of record JAAGEH010000304.1, read on the forward strand.
CTTATAAATAAATACGTAATTGTCATAATCAGTGATACATACTAGGAAGTACTTAGAAAGTGGCTTGAAAAAAATGGTAAGATTTTAAATGAGAATTTAACAAATAGAAATGAGTAGCCAATAAAGAAAACACTCAAGCAAGTGGTATTGAATGCTGAAATCTTCAGTATATATGTGGATTTCCAAACATCCCATTAGATCATCCACAGCTATAAAAAATCTCTCCAATCTCTTGCCGAGACTGTTTTGGCTCAGTGGATAGAGCGTCGGCCTGCTGACTGAAAGGTCCTGGGTTTGATCCGGTCGGGGGCATGTACCTTGCTTGCGGGCACATCTCCACTGTAGGGCGTGCAGGAGGCGGCTGATCTATGTTTCTCTCTCATCGATGTTTCTGACTTTCTATCTCTCTCCCTTCCTCTCTGTAAAAAATTAATAAAAATATATTTTAAAAAAATCTCTCCAATCTCAACATCACAAATCTCTCATAAGAACCCTCAACCAAATTATTTCACCAGGGAAAAACAATTTCTTGAAGAGGCTTTTCCTTCTCCAGACTGATTTACTTCTCAAGAAGATGGAAAAGTACAATAATTCAGGCCAATTTTAAGTGGACAAATCTCTTCAGAATTTGCAGTTCCATATGACATCTAGTTTTTAAAAGTGAACATACTAGACTGACTCAGTGAGACTGCTACCATTGTGAACTAAACCGTTTTAGTAATTTAAAAATTGCAGCTATATAATTCTATTGCCAATTATGTTAAGCATATACTGCCATCTAATACAATCTCAGGCTCTGGTTATTTCAAATTATAATTTATAAATGGAAATATAAAATACACATTACAATTAAACAACATGGTTTGCTTCTTCACTTTTTCTTCCCTTTAACCTTTGAGATTATATATATTTTAGAAGAAATTGATAAATTCTGAGAATATGAAAGTTTGGCTTAAATTTATTCTTTAACACTTTTATTTAACATTGCACTTTGGGAATGAATGGTGTGGGAACTGTCTCTTTCTCCCTCCCCTAGCTCACATGTTTTTTGGAATTTTCTTGTTTTCTACAACTGTGCAGAAAATCTCCCAATGGTTTCTCTTTGTTTCATATTGAGGGACTTCTGAGTTCCAGTCTTATCTATCTATCTAACTATCTAAATCCTCATTGGAGGAAATTTTCATTGATTTTTAGAGAGAGAGGAAGAAAGAAAAACATTGATATGAGAGAGAAACATCAATTGACTGCCTTCTGCACATGCCCCAATTGAGGCTCAGGATTGAACCCGCAACCTGGGTTGTGCCCTGACTGGGAAGAGAACCCCCAAACTTTCGGTGTACTGGATGACACTCAGACCAACTGAGCCACACCTGAGCCACACTGGACAGTCTTGAATGTATACTGGCCAACCTCGTAAATTTCATTGAGCTGCTTATGCCCCTTTGTGGCCAATGCTTACAATTACAGTTCAGTTTTGTTTGCCAGCAAGAAGCATTTGAATTATTGCTTGACATGCTGGACTAGTGACCTCTAAAAGCTGGTAGGAACCACAGAGATATGTGATCAGAACCAGCTGGAAGCTATGGCATATACCTTGGCAAAGGAGAGAGTGGATATCATACCTCTGAAAGGAGAAGAAAGTGTGGATGCCAGTTTAATATCAAACATGGTTATTATAGAGCTTCCAGTTAGGATGGTGGAGTAGGTGAATGAGGTGCTTACATCCTCCCATAACCACACTGGAATTACAACTGAACAATACAACAACCATCATTCAGAGCTACCTGAGATCTAAGTGAACGGAGTTGCTATGACTGGAGATGTGAAGAGGAGGCTGCATCAAGATTGGTGGAAGAGATGGAGATGAGGAGCAAGCTGTGCCCACACACAAGTGTGGTGGTTGGCAATTGGGAGGGCTGGTCCCACACCCACATGTGGCAGTTGAGAATTGAGAGGGAACCTATACCAAGACACATCATAATTAAAATAACAAAGACTAAAAACAGAGAGAGAATCTTAAGAGCCCACACCAAGACACATCGCAATTAAAATACAAAATGTTGCCGAAACCGGTTTGGCTCAATGGATAGAGCGTCAGCCTGCAGATTGAAAGGTCCCAGATTTGATTCTGGTCAAGGGTATGTATCTTGGTTGTGGGCACATCCCCAGTAGGGGGCGTGCAGGAGGCAGCTGAGTGATGTCTCTTTCTCATAGATGTTTCAAACTCTCTATCCCTCTCCCTTCCTCTCTTTAAAGAATCAATAAAATATATTTTAGAAAAAAATGCGAAAGATTAAAGACAAAGAGAGACCATTAAGAGCAGTAATAAAAAAGCAGTTAGTGCACAGCTAACTACTGTGGCTCAGTGGTTGAGTGTTGATCTATTAACCAGAAAGTCAAGGTTTGATTCCTGGCCAGGGCACATGCCCAGGTTGTGGGCTCGATCTCCAGTGTGGGACATGCAGGAAGTAGTGGATCAATGATTCTCTCTCATTATTGATATTTCTATCTCTCTCTCCTTCTCACTTGTTCTCAAAATCAATTAAAAGATCTATTTTGGGGGGATTCTTTACATTTAATAAATCTTTACTGTTCAGATTATTATAATTGTTCCTCTTTTCTCCCCCATAGCTTCCCTCCCCCCATTTCCACTCTACCCTCTGCCCTTAACACGCCCCCCAACATCCCCATCTATAGGTGTACCATTTTTGTCCAGTATCTTCCTACACCCCAACACCACTTTCCCCTGAGAATTATCAGTCCACTCCTATGCCCCTGATTCTACTATACTCACCAGTTTATTTTGTTCATCGTTGATAGATATGTATTTGTTGTCCATAATTTTTATCTTTACCTTTTTCTTCTTCTTCAACTTTTTAAAGAGTGCCTTTCAGCATTTCATATAATACTGGTTTGGTGGCGATGAACTCCTTTAGCTTTTTCTTATCTGTGAAGCTCTTTATCTGACCTTCAATTCTGAATGATAGCTTTGCTGGGTAGAGTAATCTTAGTTGTAGGTTCTTGCTATTCATCACTTTGAATATTTCTTGCCACTCCCATCTGTCCTGCATAGTTTTTGTTGAGAAATTAGCTGACAATCCTATGGGTGCTCCCTTGTAGGTAAGGAACTGCTTTTCTCTTGCTGCTTTTAATATTCTCTCTTTGTCTTTTGCTCTTGGTATTTTAATTATGATGTGTCTTGGTGTGGTCCTCTTTGGATTCCTTTTGTTTGGGTTCTGTGCACTTCCTAGACTTTTAAGTCTATTTCATCAGGTGGGGGAAGTTTTCAGTCATTATTTCTTCAATTAGGTTTTCAGTATCTTGCTGTCTCTCTTTTTCTGGCACCCCCATAATTCTGATGTTGGTACACTTCAAGTTGTCCCAGAGGATTCTTACACTATCTCTATATTTTTGGACTCTTTTTGCTTTCCCGGTTGAGTGTTTTTTGCTTCTTTGCATTTCAAATCTTTGACTTGATTCTTGCATTCTTCTAGTCTGCTGTTGGATGTCTGTATAATATTTTTTATTTCAGTCAGTGTATGCTTAATTTCTAGTTGGTCCTTTTTCATATCCTTGAGGGTCTCACTAAATTTATTGGCCTTTTCTAGAAAATTCTTGAAAAACCTTAAACTGTGCTTTTGAACTCTGTATCCAGTTGTTTGCTTTCCTTCATTTCTTTCATTTGTGACCTGTTTCTTTGTCTCCACATTTTGGCTGCTTCCCTGAGTTGATAGAGTGGCTTTGTGTGCTAGGTGTCTTATAGAGCCCAGTAGCTCAGCCTCCCCAGTTACCTGAGGTGAACACTCTCCGTGCACCCCTTTGTGGGCTGTGTGCACAGTTTCGTAGTTAAGTCTTGATTATTATTGTATCACTGGGGGGAATTGACCTCCAGGTGAATTAGCTGTGAGGATCAGCTGTGTCTACACTGGGAGAACTTCTGTGCTGGATAAAGCATTGGCCTGTGGACTAAAGGGTCCCAGCTTTGATTCCAGTCAAAGGCATGTATCTTGGTTGTGGGCACATACCCAGTAAGGGACATGCAGGAGACGGCTGATTGATATCTCTCTCTCATCAATGTAACAATTGTAATAATCTGAACAATAAAGATTTATTAAATTAAGAAAAAAAAGAAGAAACAGTATCTCATGGTTCCCAGTCAGGGCACATGCCTGGGTTGCGGGATCACTCTCCATTGTAGTGTGTGCAGGAGGCAAGTGATCAGTGATGTCTCTCTTCATTGATGTTTCTATCTCTCCCTTTCCCACCCACTCTGATATCAATGACAAAATATATTTTTTAAAAGTAGTCTATAAGCCCAAACTTATAACCACCACAAAATTGGCGGGCTTTTTCTCTTACAGAAGCTATTAGAGCTACACATTACTTTTCTGTGGCAATTTTTCCCATTTGATACGGTGCTACATGTCCATGGTTACCTTGATTTCACCTGTATAATTATGCTTGTGGTTTTTGGGGGGATGAGGTAGGATATTGGGGGTGGGAGAGAGGCTTAACTTTTAGTACAAAGGATCTATATCATGCCTCAACTCTCATCAATCAGAAATCTATTGCTATCAACTCACCAAGGAATCCTCATATTTTTGCAATTCCTGTGCAAGGAAGAACTGGAGTTCAAGCTTTTTGTGGCATCCTCTATCAAGTTTATACAGAACAATTATAGCTGATTCCACAGCTGACCTATGCTCTCCTGACATTCAGAAGTAGCCTGAAATGCTTGGACTCATGTAGGGTACTTGAATATATACTTATGCACTTGTTTCCTATTGCTTCTGTAACAAATGATCACAAATCAATTCACTTAAAATAACAAATAACACCCGCTTATTCTCTTCCAGCGCTGGCGATCAGGAATCAAAAATAAGATTCACTAGGCAGAAATTAATGCTTTAGCTGGGCTGCACTCCCTCCAAAAACTTTAGGGGGAAATCAAATCCTTGTCTCTTTCAGCTTCTGGTGGCTGTCAGCATTCCTTGGCTTGTGTCTGCATCATTTAATTTCTGCCTGCATGGTCACATTGCTTTTCTTTTGTGTGTGTGGCATCTCCTTCTGATTTCTTCTTATGAGAATATTTGTGATTGCATGTAGGGGCCACCCAGATAATCCAAGATAACTCTCTCTATCAAAATCATTCATTTAATCATATGAGAAAAGGTCCTTTTCCTAATAAGTTAACATCTCTAGGCACCAGAGGTAGGACTTGATATCTTTGGCAGTGGGAGTGGAGTGGGCATTACCAATCTGCCACAATTTACATCTATGTTTACCCACTCTGCTCAATACTATGCCAAAATGACATAGCACAATCTATGAACATTTGTTAAAATTCATACTTAAAAATGTTTTCATTGATTTTAGAGAGAGAGAGGGAGAGGAAGAGAAATATAAAAACATTGATTGGCTGCCTCCTGCAACACCCATACTGGGGGTGGAGGATGCAACTTACTCTGACCTTAAATCAAACCAGCGACCTCCTGGTGCATGGAACAATGCTCCATCAACTGGGCTTCACCAGAGAGGCACAATCCATGAACATTTGCAATATTTCCCTTAAATCCTAATGCAAGCTAAATCTGAAAGATTATTTTATCTTTAAAAATTACTTTATTTTGAGAATCCAAGATGGCGGCATAGGTAAACACCTACACTGCTGCCTCGCACAACAATTTCAAAACTACAACTAAAAGAGAACGGACATCATCCAGAACCACAGGAGAGCTGGCTGAGTGGAAATTCTACAACTAGAAGGAAAGAGAGGGGCTCACAGAGACCCAGAGGAGCTGCAAAAAGCTGAGGTACGGAGATGCGCTTGTGGAGAGAGTGGGTGCCGGAGAACCTGGCTGGCTTTTTCTAGTTGGAGGGAGATGGAGACTCTCAAGGGCATTGAACCCCTTATCCTATGACACTAAACTCCAGATCCAGCCGAAACTCATAGAGGGGGAGTTTGGACTGTGAAAAGGGAGAAGTGCATGGAAATTTAGGGGAGTCGCAAAAGATCAGAAGTCTGGTGACGCGCACAGCACTGTGCACAGAGGACTGACTGCTGATTGTGCCACTGGCTTTCACGAGTGGGCGAGAGACAGACCCTCCAAACTGTGCCACTTCTAACTCCACTAAACCCCGGTTTCAGGCAAAACCCTAGGGTCCCAGACTCGTGTGGTCCCGGACTGCAGGGGAGCCGGAGGGGCAGCAGTCTAGAGGACTGTGAGTATGGACTGCGAGTGTGCACACATAGGGACTGCTCCAGCAATTACCCAGTCATGTGAGACTCAGGGGCCGTGGAGGGCAGGGCCAACTGGAAGGCAAGGTGGTCCCTTAAGCCCTGAGACTCCACCCATCCCAAGCTCAACAGAGAGGCTTTTGCAGTTTTGCAAGTCTGGTATCATAAGGCTGAATCCAACACAGAAGTTCTCCTGGCATAGTGAAAATGCTGAGACAAGGGAAGGGATCACAAACAAAAGAAATGGAGGAAAACAAACGACTGGATATAGAGTTCAAAACCACACTTATAAGGTTTTTCAAGAATATCTTAGAAAAGTTGGATAAAGTTAGTGAGTCCAAAGAGGAGATGAAAAAGAACCAACTAGAGATGGAAAAGATCCAACTAGAGATGGAAAAGGACCAACTAGAAATTAAACATACACTGACTGAAATAAAAAATATTATACAGAGACTAACAGCAGACTAGAGGAAGGCAAGAATCAAGTCAAAAATTTGAAATATAAAGAAGCAGAAAACACTCAACTGGAAAAGCAAGAAGAAAAAAGAATCCAAAAATGTGAAGATAATGTAAGGAGCCTCTGGGACAGATTCAAGAGTACCAACATCAGAATTGTGGGGGTGCCAGAAGAGAGAGAGCAAGATACTGAAAACCTATTTAAAGAAATAATGACTGAAAACTTCCCACATCTGGTAAAAGAAATAGACTTACAAGTCCAGGAAGCACATAGAACTCCATATAAAAGGAATCCAAAGAGGACCACACCAAGACACATCATAATTAAAATACCAAGAGCAAAAGACAAAGAGAGAATATTAAAAGCAGCAAGAGAAAAACAGTTCATTACCTACAAGGGAGCACCCATACGACTGTCAGCTGATTTCTCAACAGAAACGATGCAGGCCAGACGGGAATGGCAAGAAATATTCAACGTGATGAATAGCAAGAACCTACAACCAAGAATAATCTATCCAGCAAAGCTATCATTCAGAATTGAAGGGCAGATAAAGAGCTTCACAGAGAAGAAAAAGCTAAAGGAGTTCATCAACTCCAAACCAGTATTATATGAAATGCTGAAAGGTACCCTTTTAGAAGAGGAAGAAGAAAAAGGTAAAAGACAAAAAATTATGAACAACAAATACATATCTATCAACAAGTGAATCTAAAAATTAAGTGAATTAAAAATTTGATCAACAGAATAAACTGGTGAATATAATAGAATCAGGAGCACAGAAAGGGAGTGGACTGATAATTCTCAGGGGGAAAGGGGTGAGGGGTGTACAGGGAGAGACTGGACAAAAATAATACACATATGGATGAGGTCAAGAGGAGGGAGGTGAGGGTAGAGGGAAGGGTGGGAGCCAGGTGGAGGGGAGATATGGAGGGGAAAATAGAGAAACAAATGTAATAATCTGAATAATAAAGATTTCATTAAAAAATTATTTTATTTTACAATGAAAAAGTTTAATTGTTG
>JAAGEH010000304.1:14453915-14537690 GCA_011751065.1 Lasiurus cinereus
ATTGAGTGATAAGTGCAAAGTACTGCATGTGAAAGGAAATGAACTCCCCTCCATCTTATCCTATAGGGCTGGGCCCCCTGCCTAAACCCCCTCTCTTTTTTGGGAGTGGCCACAGGTGTGCCAGCAATGTCCTAGCTTCCCGATCACCACCCGAATGGACCAATGAAGCTCCAGGAACACAACGAGGGTCCTAATTATGCTAAACTACAGAAAGACCCTAATTCAAGCGACCAATCTCTGTAACCCTTGTCACTTTCCTAAGCCCTCCCAATTATCCTACCCCATATCACTCATTGTCGTCCCCCCCTTCCCACAGCTCTCTCTCTCGTCTCACTGCTTTGCCAGAAAGAGGCTGGGAGCCAAACCTGGGTTTGAATAAAGACTCTTTGCTTTTGCATCGGAAAAGGCTCCTTAGTGGTTGATTATTGGGGACCCCGAACTCTGGGCATAACACATGTAGGTTCTAAGAGGATCAAGCTATTAAATGATCTGGGATCTAAATCATTGGAGCAGTGGTTGAAAGAATTGGCTATATTAAAAAGAGAAGGCTTAAAGGAGGATCACATAGCTTTCTTCATATGTATAGAGATATTTCATAAAGAATAGAGATTAGATACATAGTGTGTAGGTTGAGTTAGGAACAATTAATTGTAGGTGGAGACAGATTTCAATGCAATATGAATAAGAATTCAGAAGAGATAGCAAAACAAAGTCTCTTACTAATTCTGAAAGTATTCATGAATATGCAGAGGCCCTGAAAGGAGCAATGCAGATAGAAGAAGTAGAGAATATATCCTCCGATATAATCATGAGGATATTAATAAAGACATAATTACTCTAAATAAGTCTAAGTAATATTGTCCTTCTTATTCCATTTTCCAAATTACAGTACCGTCAGAGTGATCTTTTAAAAGTCAAATATAATTGTCAGCCCTCTTGATTAAAACTCATTTGCTGAAAGGCCCTTTTAGTATTGACCCCTGGCTTCTTTACCTATCTTATCTGATGTGTTTTTCCTTCCTCTCTGCATTCTTGTATTGCTTAACTTTAGATGCTTGTTCCTTCCCTCCTCAAGGCTGTTGGACATTCTGTTCTGTCTGCTTGGAGGTTCTCCTCCCTTCTTGCCTAAGTTACTCCAATTGGGTCCCCATGTGAATCTGCAAATTATTCTGAACTGCTTTATCAAGATGAAAGCATTTATTGTATAATTGACTGTGTCTATCTTCCCTGCTAAAATGTGTATCTTGTTCAGCACAGGGCCTGGCACATGGTGGATATCTTCAAATATCTGAATGAATGAATGGACTATCTGGTTTAAAGTGGAAAAGAAGTGTGTGTGTGTGTGTGTGTGTGTGTGTGTGGTGGCGTGGAGGGGGGCAGTTTTACCTGACAACAGATTTCTAGTTGCCAATTTTCAGAAACACCAGTATGGTCTCTTGAAAGAGTGTATTTCATGAAAGAAAGGGGGAGGCAGATGAAGAAAAACAAGCAATCATCAAGCATCCACATGTAAAATGCCAAGTATGTGCTTGGCACTTTGAGTCAGAAATTCAAAAGTGGGCACGTCTTACACAGTTCTTGTCCTTAACACATCTATCTGTTGCCTAACAAGGACAGATACACACTCAGCGAAGTTAGTTTCCATGAAATGTGGTCACCGCTGCTAAAGAAGGTGTATCTGTGGTAAGAGATACCTCACTTGGAGGGAGGGGCGGGGAGCAGCGGGGTGGAAGGACGGCCGGAAGGAGGACGATGGGTGGTCTGGGAAGCCTTACTGGTTTAAACTGAGACCTGAAAGATGAGGGGACTGGCGGCCTGGGGAACTAAAAGCACTAAGGGTTTGTGGAGTCCCACGGGAAAACACCGTCAAGATACTGAAGGGCACCTTGGCAGTTGGGCTTACGGCGACTTAGCTTTGTGAACATTCCCTGAGCCAGAACGACAGCGTCCTGCACTCCGGCATTCCACCTGGGCCGGCCTGGCCCGAACCACTCACGCCCGGCTCCCCTAGCTCCCGCGAAAGGCACGCGGGCGAGGCCCGCAGACAGCGCCTCGGAGCCCCCTGCCCCGCCCGCCCCACCGGGAAGCGGCAGAGGCCCCGCCCCGCCCCGGCCCGGCGCGTCCTCCTGGGCCGAGTTCTAGCGCCGCCCGCGGCCGCGCGGTCACGTGACCCGGAGTGTGACGTAGGAGGAAGGAGACGCCATTAGAGGGAGGCGGAGAGGGAGTGCTCTTCTCCTCTCGTCTGGTCCCTGACGTGGTGGCCGGGTCCCTTCATTCTCGGACTTTCCCTCGAGCCCTCCGGGCCTCGCCCCAGGAGACGAGCGAAGGGGACGGCGCCCGGGTCGGCGGGCCGGTGCGCGGGGGGGCCTGCGCCCGTGGCTGTGAGGGCGCCGCGGCGGCCGTGCGGAGCTCGGCGCTGCTCGAGGGTTCGGGTGGCCGGGGAGCGACGGGATGGCTGCGGCCGGCGGCGGGGCGGCGGCGGCGGCGGGCCGAGCCTACTCGTTCAAGGTAGTGCTGCTGGGGGAAGGCTGCGTGGGGAAGACGTCGCTGGTGCTGCGCTACTGCGAGAACAAGTTCAACGACAAGCACATCACCACTTTGCAGGTGCGGGCCCCCCGGAAGCGGGAGGGGGCGCCTGGGGGCCCCGCCCCGCCCCGCCCCGCCCCGGCCGTGAGGTCGCGGCGGCCACGGCCTCCCGGCGCGGGGCTCACAGATCTCAGGCCTGTCGCCTCCGCCTGGGAATATGGCCCTTTCGAATTCGCCCTGGGGACGCCCGGGGTCTTGGCAGCCGTGGGAGGAAAGGCAGACTGTTGGGGGGGGTGGGGAGGGGCCCTGAGAAGCCCCCGGTGACCCGGCCGCGCGGGTCGTGGAGTCCCCATCCTTGGGCTGGTTTTTCCCCTCTTTTACTTCCGCTTGCGCCCTAGGTGCCTTCCCGCTGCGGTCACCGAATGTCACCCCCGCCTTTTTTGTTGGTGGTTTCTCTCTTTGGGAATTAGGGATTTCGCCGCGGGTTTGGTTTGGCGAATTGGGTGGCTTGTCACTCCAGCGCTTACTGATGGGTGACTAAGTGTTTCTGCAGGTCCAGTGTTGTCCTGCCTTCAGGTAACGTGCTGATTGGCAAAACAGGCATCCCCGGAGGGATTTTGAAATGACCGCTTGCCGGTGCGGGTTTACGCAGTGTCATTGCTGCCTGCGCGCTGCCGACCTGCGGGTCGGTCCTATTCCGCGAGGTCCACCCACGTTCACACGGAAGCGTCGTGTGAATACTGTTTATTTGCTTTGTTTCTGATAGAGAGCCGGCTTTCTGCCGTAGTTTCGCTGTGGTTCCTCAGAAGCGTGTTAGAATGGAATCATTTATCGGGAGGGACGCCAGTCCTTTGAGGCAGTTGTAGTCTGTCTCCCTCTCCCAAAGAAATCAGGCTGCACGTGTTAGGAAAAAACAAACAAACCCCAAAACCCCACAACTAATCTGACATGATCAGTGTAGTCAAGAGACAATAAACGCTGAACTTTTGAGCCTCCATCCATTTAACTAGTTGTGTGATCTTGGGCAACTTAGTTAACCTATCTTGGCCTAAGTTTCTTCATCTTTTAAAGTGGCCGTAATTTAGTATCTATCTAATTCATAGAGTTGGCAGGACAAATACACCTAAAAGCGATTAGGACCTGCTTTACTGTAAGTTCTTCATCATTTTTACTGCCCTAGATTGCACAATAGATCTTAATTAATGATTGTGGAGTGTGTAAGAACATAGACACTATTAATAGAATTCACAGTGTTCTTATTGTTGTGACATTTGATGATGCTTGATTCTATTATTAAAGTACCGAGTCTAGAATTTACAAAGATATTCCAGTTCTATTTTTATTCCAGAAAAAGTTAATAATATCTGAGAAAGTTAATGCCAGGAAACTCCTTTTTTCTTACATTCTTGTACAAGACCACTTACATAATTTTAATAGTGGATTGTTATTTTTGAGTGCTACTAGTGAGATTTGTAGGGTAAATACATAACTGTGGTCATTTGGAAGTTTAGAAATTCATTTAGGTGAAATAGCAATAGCTAATATTAAGTTTGGTGTGTTTTTTTCATCAGGCCTATGAGCTGGTTAGTTGTTTTGTTTTTTAAAATATTTTTTTTTAATTATTTCAGAAAGAAAAGGAGAGAGGGAGGAAACATCAGTGATGAGAGAGAATCATTGATGGGCTGCCTTCTGCATACCCCCTTTCTGGGGACTGAGCCCACAACCTGATCATCTCCCCTTGACTTGAATCGAACTCAGGACCTTTCAGTCTGCAGGATGACACTATCCACTGACCCAAACTGGCTAGGGCTGAGGTGGATAGTTTTGTTAGCCCCATTTTATAGGTGAGGAAACAGGCTTGGTTAAGTTGAGTAATTTGCTAGTCATTACATAGCCACAAGTCATGATGCCCGAGCTGAAATTTGAACCCAGATCTGATTTCAGATTTTGAGCAATTAAGTCACAATGTCTCTGGATATTGGTAGACCACCCCTTTAGTGGTTGGTTTCCTTTATGCTACAGATCTAAGAGAATCATTGCAATTGAGCTCTCAATTTTTATTTACTTTTATTTTTTAAAATATATTTTTATTGATTTTGAAGAAGAAGGGAGAGGGAGAGATAGAAACATCAATAATGAAAGAGAATCATTGACTGGTTGCCTCCTGCATGCCCCACAGTGAGGACTGAGCCCACAACCGAGGCATGTGCCCTGACTGGAAATGGAACCAGGACCTCCAACCGGCTTAACTCTCAATGAAGAAAAAAAAAAAAAAGAAAATGCCCTAGCTGGTTTGGCACAGTGGATAGAGCGTTGGCCTGGGGACTGGAGGAGGAGGGTCCCAGGTTCGATTCCAGTAAAGGGCACATGAGTGGCTTGTGGGCTCAATCCCCAGTAGGGGACATGTGAGAGGCAGCTGATCAATGATTCTCATTGATGTTTCTATCTCTCCCTCTCCCTTCCTCTCTGAAATCAATAAAGATATATTTTAAAAAGCATAATTTAGCCTTTTAACCTAAAACATACATTTATACATTCAAAAAACACCATCAAAGCTAAAAGCAGGCTAGATATTTTTAAATATCTGAGAAATACCACTGCTGGAGACTGTCTATAGGAGGTCCACTCCCATCAACTCAACTCCAGGAAGAGCCCCTGCCCATGTCTAGGTACATTCTCCTTACCAAATTCCAGGAATCTACACAGTGTCCTGTGCAATCTACACAAGAGAGGATGAAGTTATGGTAGATCGCCAGTATCAAAGCATAGCAGTCCTGACTTTGATGTTTATGTAACTCTCATCACAACAATATCTGGACTATATTATTGAATTGAGGATTTTGTTGTATTCCAATGAATGGAAACAGAATTATATCTAATATCTTTCTCTTAGATATCAATTCATCTGATTCTAATAATACTTTTCAGAGAAATTTGACTTCAGTGTGATCCATAAAACTCATCCTTGTAAGCTTTTAATTTCCTAATAGAGAGACCATGCATCAGCAGATATGATAGGAAATTCCCCTTTTTTTCTTGTAAACAAAATGACTTACTACCTATCTTTGTAAAATACTTTATGTTGCAAAGTACACTCTCATGCATTCATATTTCAAAGTTACAGGACTGAGGAATCTAAGGTAGTTTATGTTTCTCTGTGTCAATCTCTTGTTTAATATTTCAGTCAAGTGATTGTCTACTTTTGTTTTGCAGGAGTGATAAACTGCCTTAGAAAGTGTAAAACTAAGCCCTGAGGTGACCTGTTTAATTTTTAGATAGGTCTAATTTCCAATAAGTTTTTCTGTGTAAAGCCAAAATCTGTTTCCCTGTAGTTTCCAGTCCTAGTTCTGCTACTGCATCTTGATTGCACAGGACATCCCTTTTGATAATTAAAGATAGCTCTCACATCTTGAGTCTTGTCATCTTTTGGACAAACAGCTCTGGTTTCCTATGATATTCTAAATCATTGCACTATTTTTTTTTTTTTTGGAGAATTTTAATGAGTTTATTTAGTCAAACTGGCAACATATACCAGGGAGCAAGATCTCAAATGCTCCTCATTTCACTATTTTGACGTCTTTTCTAGACTCTCACTTTATTTATTCATTGTCCTTTTTTTTTAAAAATTTATTTCAGAGAGGAAGAGAGAGAGAGAAAGAGAATCATTGATTGGCTGCCTCCTGCACACCCCACACTGGGGATCAAGTCTGCAACCTGGGCATGTGCCCTGACCAGGAATCAAACTGTGATCTCCTGGTTCATAGGTTGATGCTCAACCAGTGAACTATGATGGCTGGGCTGTCCTCTTTTTAAAATGTGATGCAGAAATGATTGCAGGGGTGGCTATCACCTACCCTACTGAGAATCCTTTTCTAATACTGAAGTAGAAAAGATTCTCTTTTTGTCACACCAGTTAATATTGGGCTTGCTATCTTAGTCTTATTTGCTTAAAAAAGGGTGTTATTAGTACATCCTTTAAATTATTTTTTCCTGGATTTTATAGTTGCCTTTTGTCCCTAATGTATTTGACCCATTAAATTTAACTTTGATAGATTTGCGCCAGTGGTTAAAACCTCTTGTGTCCTTTTACATTTTTCTGTAGTTCAAAAAACATTGATTTTGGGGTCAGGCGGTTGGTTGGGTCCTGGGCATGTAAAGAAGAATAAGGCATGGTCCCTATTGTCTTGATTAGCTACTCATTTTAATTTTGAGACAGGAAGACTTTTCTTTATTTTCTGGTCAGATTATTAATAAAGACTTTGAAAGGGAGGAGAGAGGGCCAAGTACAGAGCTCTGCAGCAGGTCTCACTGTAGTCTAGTAATGTGTGACTAGAGGTGTAGCTTTCTTTAGACTTTCGGAATCTTAGGGTGGGGCTTTCTTAGGCTCTGCATGGCCCATAGACTTTTTTCCCCTTGAGTGAGAAATACTTACTAATGGAGTGTTGTACATATTAATGATAATGGAAGCAAAAAGCAACTTAAGACTTGGGCTACTACCTACTGGATATAAAACCTTTGGGAAAAAATGGTTATTCCAGCATTATAGATCTCCTAGCTTTTTTGCCCTAGCTACAGTAGTCTTGTCCCAGGGGATCACAAGATGCTTTGTCAAATTCTTGCAGAAGATAAAGATACACTGTGTTTCTTACACTAGGAGGCCATACGTTGTGGTAAAAAGGACTTTGGTTTGAAATTTGGCTTCTACTTCATAGCCATCATGATTTTGGTTATTCTAAACTTTGTAAGCTGACTCTTTTTTTATAAAATGGGAGAATCTCACACACAGGATTTTTATGTGGATTAAATAGAGAGCCATCATATGTAAAGCTACTACCACAGTGCTTGGCACATGTTTGTTAATAAATATTTGCTTTGAATAAATAGGTGGTGCTTAATGTGTGTTGGTTTCTTCCATTTCAAAAAGATAATGGAATTTGGCATGAATTAGTTTGAGAACTCATGCTGTCACTGAGGCCTAACTACATTTTAAAATTGTTTATTAGGTTATAAACAATTTTTAAAAACATAGAAAAAATATATTCATAATTGAGTTTTGGCTGGAATTGACTTTTCTGTTGGGGTTGACATTTCTGGAAATTCACTTCCTTTTTGAAAATTGTGATATTGTTCTTTAGTACTGCTGTCTTTTGCAGAGCTTCTCCTAAGTTACTGATAATTGTGAAGTACGTAATCTTGTAGGTGAGCTCTCTGAGAACCCAAAATCCTTTACCTGGCCCAGGAAGCTTAATCTTATATAACAGGAGTAGGGAACCTTTTTTCTGCCAAGGGCTATTTGGATAGTTATAACATCATTCACAGGCCATACAAAATTATCAACTTAAAAATTAGCCTGCTATATTTGTTCAAACATTTAACTCACCCCTAATGCCGTGGCATGGCCAGGACAAATGATTTTGTAGGCTGGACATTTCCCATACCTGTTACAGAGTCCCCAAGCTCTCTGATGTGATTTCCCTGCTGATTTGGGGCTTTGATAAAATTGGCAGAGGCAAGAAAGACAATTGGAGTGAGGGAGTTACTGTCTTTTCTCTGGAATTTATTCAAAGCAATACTGCTGAACCTAAGCAATTAAATTCAAGAATTGTTTATTTAATACCTGTTATATATCAAACATTGTGCTAGCTGGGGAATGTAAGATGAGTAAGATACTTGAATTGTTAGTTAGCTTTCTTGACTTTACGTATTTTTTAATATAATTTTTTTATATTTTATTTTAAAAAATTTTTTAGTTTTTAAATGTTTTTATTGATTTGATTTGATGGGGGAGGGTGTCAGGAAAGGAAAATGGAGAGGGAAGAGAAAGGCATGGGTGTGCTCCCAGAAGGGAGAGCACCTGTTTTTATTGATTTGAGAGAAAGGGGAAAGGAGAAGGAGAGAAATATTAATAAGAAACATCTATCAACTGCTTCCTGCATGCCCCCTACTGGTGGTCCATGCAGGCAGCCTGGGCATGTGCCCTAACCTGGAATTGAACCTGTGATCTTTTATGGGACAGTGCTCAACCAACTGAGTCACACCGCAAGGACTTGCCTTTATGTATCCTTAAATGTTGTGCTGTCTATCTATATATATAGAAGGCCTATGGTCATGATGCCATAATGGTGGAACGACCAAAGACCAGTCACCAGGAGGCTGCGTGCCTGGCAAGGTGTGCTGGGGTGGGCGGGGACTTGACTTTGGGTCCCACATTCCACCAGTGTTGCAGGGGTCAGTTTGGGTTCTGCCAGCAGGGCAGGTCTGGGTCTCACACAATATCGCTTGCTGGGCCCTCTAGTTTTGATTATAACCATCTCTTGTCTTTGATATGTCTCTGTGTCTGTGCTCTTGGGTGATCGCTTTCTTTTTTTTTTTTACATGTGCTTTCTTTTTTTTTCTTATTGAAGGTATTTTAAAATTACAAAGTCTAATTTAAATGCCTTCTATTATTTTCGGTTTTAGAGTACTAACTGGAATCCCACTTATCTGCCTCCTGAAGTGTAGGGTAGGTGCCTGTTATTTGGTTAGCAAAACAGTGCTTGCTGTAAGTTTGCCTGGGCAGATGGTATCCTGACAGTTTGTCAAATGAGGAAAGTAAGATTTCAATTAGGTTTCCAAAGTCCCACAAAAATAATGTGTACCATTTTTTTTAAAGCTAAGTCTACCTTTTTTCCCCTCCCTTTAACTTCTGTAGCAACAGTTGGCATTCAGGTTCTAGTAGTTGGTTTTGTACTTGGCATCATAGTCTCTGGTGTAGGAATCTTGGTTTCCTTGTTTGTAAAATAAATGTTTGAATATCTGAAATACCTTCCATATAGTTCTGGAAGTCATATCACTATTTATTTAGCCAGGTCATCTGTAATATTTTTATAAAATACAATAGTTGAAGTCTTTTTGTAACCAATGGGTTTTTTTCTGAATTGTGGCTCTGAATTTCCAATATAGAAGTATTCTGTAGCTGACTGCCGTTTTCTGCTTTATGTTATAAGCTACTTCTTAGAAGTGACTTTTTGAATCTTCTTTGCAAGTTATCTTCTTTGCTTGGACTCTAAACTGATTATAATCCCTCTTTTTAGAAGCTAAGAACAAGAAATGATGAGGTATTCAAGCACCCACCTTAATTTTCTAAAAAAATGAAATATATTTGACATATAACATTGTGTAAATTTAAGGTGTATAACATATTAATTTTTTACATTTTTTAAAAAAAATTTATTTTTTATTGATTTTTTACAGAGAGGAAGGGAGAGGGATAGAAAGTCAGAAACATTGATGAGAGAGAGACATCGATCAGCTGCCTCCTGCACGACCCCACTGGGGATGTGCCTGCAACCAAGTACATGCCCCCGATCGGAATCGAACCCGGGACCCCCCAGTCCGCAGGCCGACGCTCTATCCACTGAGCCAAACTGGTCTCAGCAATTTTTTACAATTTTTAAAAAAATATATTTTATTGATTTTTTTACAGAGAGGAAGGGAGAGGGATAGAGAGCTAGAAACATCGATGAGATAGAGACATTGATCAGCTGCCTCCTGCACACCCCTCACTGGGGATGTACCCGCAACCAAGGTACATGCCCTTGACTGGAATCGAACCTGGGACCCTTCAGCTCGCAAGCCAGTGCTCTATCCACTGAGCCAAACCGGTTTTGGCAATTTTTTACATTTTAATACTATAATATGATTGCCTTTGTAGCAATCTAGCTTAGTTTTCTGATAGCTCATTTTTATTGCCTTGCTACAAAGGATTAGTTTTATAAATTTATCTGCCTGGATCCTTTCTTAAGTCTGAACATGGTGATAGATACTTTAGTCTAAAACAGTGTTAATTGAGTATAGCAAAAATAACATTACCATTCAATTACACACACACACTAATGAAAATTGGCTGAACTTAAAAGATATCAGATAAAGTCAGGAAACTATTCGTCCACAATTCAGTTACTATGCTAATTTAGGTATTTTGCTTTGTCAGTGGTTAGCAAGCACAGCAAGTGATCTGGCTAACAATAACAACAAAAAACAGAAAATTAAAATAAGTTATTAAACTTTCATTTGGGAGATATAATTTGTTCCTATTATTTCTCTCCTGTGATTCTATTTTTATTTTTTTATATATTTTATTGATTTTTTTACAGAGAGGAAGGGAAAGGGATAGAGAGTTAGAAACATCGAAGAGAGAGAGATCGATCAGCCGCCTCCTGCACACTCCCACTGGGGATGTGCCCGCAACCAAAGTACGTGCCCTTGACCGGAATCGAACCCGGGACCTTTCAGTCCGCAGGTGGACGCTCTATCCACAGAGCCAAACTGGTTTCGGCTATTTTGATTTTTTAAATAGAGATTTAAAAAAAGTATCCACCAAGATTTCTGATAAGATGGGCAAAATAAGCCAGCCTCAGGTGCAGATGCAGATGGCAGTCTTGAACTAATAAGATTGCTAATTTTGTTAATACCCCTGTGGTTTGAAAGATGAAGTCATTGGAATTAGAAGTAGTGGTGCTGTAACTCAGGGTTTGAAGGAGTAAGATGGGAAGTATACTGTTACTTTGATCCTCATTACCTTGTGCCTACCCTGAGAATATTTTGGGACATGAATTGGCATCCAGAAATACTTAGTGTCTAAGAGTAGAGGAGTGCCAGGGTAAGAATGTGTGTATGTTCTAGAATAGGCAGCTTTGAGCAATAGAAAAAGCACTGAGGAGTCAGACATGCTTTCATCCACTGTAGCACCTGACTCAATTATCTCACCTTGGATGTCACTGTATTTAAATCTTTAGTTCACAACTATAAAAGAGGGATAATTATCTACTTTACAGGGTTGTTACAAAGATTAAATGAGAAAATCCAAACACAGTGCTTTGTAAGTATGTGGAAATTGTTTTTGGTATGTGCATATGAACAGTTTTCTTGGGAGTGAGTAGATTCATAGCTTTCATCAGATTCTCGAAGAAGTCTATGAACCCTCCCCCTCTATCTCTTACTGACATGTAACAGAATTAAAAACCACTGCCCAGAGTATTATTACCATAAGTGGTATCAGTAGGCTAGATAAATTAAGTGTGTGCCTCATTGAGGTGGCTAAAAAGGGCAAGACAGATTTCAGCCTTTGATTGTTTGCTGCTTACTGTTACATAGTCTTTTCAACTTTATTCTCAAATATATAATTGTATGTTTTTAAAACTAGATATTTGCTCTTTAAGAAAATACAGAATATTAAAAACTTAGGATGTCTGAAAAATGAGATGATTTATATTACAGAAGAAATTTTTCTAGAGTAGGACTTACATTTTTTCACTATGAAGGGAGGAAAAAAAGCTTTAGTGGGGACCCTTTGATAATGTGTTTTACTAGTGCATCAGATATTTGAGTTAAAATAATTTGGTTTATAAGGAAGCTTTTAGGAACACATCTCTATTATAGAGTTAGTAGAGGCCCAGTGCGCGAAATCGCGAAAGATCCAAACCTGCTATGCTGACGTGACCCATATTCCTTCCCACTGTGCCGGCAGGACTCAGGCTGACTCTCGCCACACCGCATGACCCATCAATGCACCTCCTAGTGACCGAGCGTTACAGCCACTGGCCTTTTGTAATATAGATATTGGTACCTCCATTGATTTACCCAGCATTTTGTAAATGTGTTTATTTATAATAACCATACAGTTGACCCTTAAACTACATGGATTTGAATTTCATGGGCCTACTTATATGTGGATTTTTTCAGTAAATATGTACAGTGCTTAAATTTATTTTTTTCTTAATAACATTTTCTTTCTTCTAGCTTATTTTTTATAGTAATGCAGTATATAATACATATAGCATACAAAATATGTGTTAATAAACATAAGTACCATTAAGTCTTCTTCCTATTAATAGTAGGCTAGCCAAAACCGGTTTGGCTCAGTGGATAGAGCGTCGGTCTGTGGACTGAAAGGTCCCAGGTTCAATTCCGGTCAAGGGCATGTACCTTGGTTGTGGGCACATCCCCAGTGGGGAGCATGCAAGAGGCAGCTGATCGATGTCTCTCTTATCGATGGTTCTAACTCTCTATCCCTCTCCCTTTTTCCTCTCTGTAAAAAATCAATAAAAAATAATAGTAGGCTAAATAGTTAAGTTTTTGAGAAGTCTACAATTATATGTGGATTTTCATCTCTGTGGGTGTTGGTACTTCTCTGCCTGTTCCTATCACTGGAGAAGAAGTGTTAGCCCAGATCTCAATCAGCCTGCGGACTGAAAGGTCCCAGGTTCGATTCTGGTCAAGGGCACATATCTTGGTTGTGGGCACATCCCCAGTAGGAGGTGTACAGGAGGCAGCTGATTGATGTTTCTTTCTCATCGATGTTTCTAACGCTCTATCCCTCTCCCTTCCTCTCTGTAAAACAACCAATAAAATATATTTAAAAAAGAATTTTAAAAAAGTTCTTAGAACTTTGTCCATTTTACTGTAAGCTCCTCAAAAGTGTTTAATTAATAAAAATATGTGATTTTGTTAACACAAGACTTACACCTATGAAAAGGTAACTTACAATATAAGGTAGTATGAGCTGCATATTACAAGATTGGTGTTCATAAAATTCTTCAGGATAGAGAGACTCATTGTGGGTTGTATGAATGGTATAAGAAAACTTAAGAATATAAGGAAGAAGAGTATTAGTCAGAAGAGAAGTTGGATATATATGATTTAGATAGAGAATAAAGAATAGGCCCAAGTTAGAGGGGGTATTTAATGGGTGGCTGGGGGGAGGAACAATTGGAGGGACTATGTACAGCCCAGGTAAGTTGAAGAATAAGTAGAGAAATACTGTAAGCTATCTTGGGAAGACAGATGTAGATACATTGTGGAGGTTCTTGGATACAAAGATAAGGCTTTGAGATTTTTATTTGTAGACTAGAGGCCTGGTGCACGAAAATTGTGCACTGTGGGAAAGGGGGAGTCCCTCAGCCTGGCCTGCACCTCTTACAGTCCAGGAGCCCTCAGGGGATGTCTAACTGACGGCTTAGGCTTGCTCCGCGGGGAGCAGGCTTAAACCGGTAGTTGGACATCCTCAGTGCTGCCGCAGAGGCGGGAGAGGCTCCTGCCACCACCACTGCGCTCACAAGCCATGAGCCCGGCTTCTGGCAGAGTAGCACTTCCCCTGTCTCACTGGCCACCAGGGGCAGCTCCTGCATTGAGCATCTGCCCCTCTGGTAGTCAGTACACATCATAGCAACTGGTCGTTCTGCCATTCAGTCGATTTGCATATTAGCCTTTTATTATACAGGATTGGAGTTCCCTAACTTGTATAAAGGAGAACCTTACAAATGATCTTGTAAAAAGTATTTAGCACAGGCCGGTGTGGCTTAGTTGGGCATCGTCCCATGCACCAAAAGATTGCCAGTTTAATTTTCAGTCAGGGAACATGCCTGGGTTGCAGCTCTATCCTGGATAGTGGCAGGATAGAGGCAGCTGTATGATGTCAATGTCACTCTCATATCAATGTTTCTCTCTTCCTCTCCCTTCCTCTCTCTAAAAATCAATTATAAATTTAAAAAAAAATGGTACTTAGCATAGTATTTGGCAGAGGGTAATCATTCCATAATTGTTAGCTGATGTTAGCAATAGTAGAAATGACTATGTATTATTAATGACTATATGTAATTTCACAGAAAAACTTTTTTGTATGTATTATAGTAATTTTAAATTTATATTGGACAAATTTAAATGTGTGTGTTCATCAGACACTATGAGTAAACAAATGCACATGCTGGAGCAAGGTTTAGTGCAGTTTGAACATCTGCCTGC
This sequence comes from Lasiurus cinereus, assembly GCA_011751065.1. Taxonomy (NCBI): domain Eukaryota; kingdom Metazoa; phylum Chordata; class Mammalia; order Chiroptera; family Vespertilionidae; genus Lasiurus; species Lasiurus cinereus. Next base: position 14,468,223 of record JAAGEH010000304.1, read on the forward strand.
ATGTGTTAAAACTGCTGCAGAAAGTCACGCCATGTGACAACAGAACTAATTATTACATGTGATGTGGTGTGATTATGTGGTAATCATTTGCAGAACATTGTTTACAAGCAGTGACTCTTGGATTTGAATAGGTAGACTATAGTTGTAGATATGTAATATTCATGTTGGCGAAATTACTACAGTGTTTTTTCTAACATATGGCCTATTTGATAAAATTTGTTAAAAATAACAGTGAAAACATCCAGCTGGCATGGCTCAGTATTTGAGCCTTGAATCAGGAGGATGTGGGCTTGATCCCATGTGGGGTGAGTAGGAGGCAGCCGATCAATGATTCTCTCTCATCATTGATGTTTCTCTCTCTCTCTCCCTCCCTCTTCCTCTTTGAAATAAAAAATCTATTTGAGGAGAAAGGGGACTGAATTAACAACAAAAACCCTATTAATTTAATTATAAGCAAATCTTGGTTAAAAGCATTTAAAAATTAACAGGGTGTTAATTTTCACATATGATACACAGACCAGAAATTTTGTCCATCAAATCCAAAGTTCGTTAAATTGAGGTCACAAAATGGAGGGTTTTCTGTATTTGTAGTCTTATCTTGCATTGACCATACAATGTGAAGTTTGCCATGGGGCAAGGAGTTATGTGTTTCAACCTTCAGTGGTTTCACTCATCTGTCAGGAAAATCCCTACTACGAGTCTTGGACTCATTCAGGCAGACTTTACATTTCCTTTTTTAGGCTTTCCCTTCCCCCTTATAATATACTTGGCAAGACCCTTCATTTTAACAATGATCACACGGTATTTTAATTCTCTACATTTTATTTCTACAATAGACATAAACTCCTTGAAGACTGGAACTGTTTCCTTTCATTACTGTGACTTTAGTATCTAGGAAAAGTATTAGATATAGGTGAAATAATTGAATTATAAAATAATTGCAAGAATCTTTTTGAGTAATATTGGTATTCATACATTAAGTAAATTACTAGTAAACATTTGTTTTATCTCATAGAAATCTCTTAGACTCTTTCTATATTGAGTAGTTAAGGTGGTATCAAATTCAATACTCTTAAAATTTTTGATGGGGAAAAACTAAAAAAATATTTAAGTACTGTGTTTTCTTTGTGTTTTTTATAACATGCATATAAAACTATTTTTCTTAGATTAGAATATAAGTAATTTTCTTTCTTCATTGAAAATGTTTTCTCAATAAACATTCATAAAGATTCAGTGCTTATTTTTTCACCCAGATAACTTGAGATTTATATTGAGATTATTTATCTATAGTTAAGTTAAAAAACATTATTTTATATGAAACATTGTTTGATGTATATCTCTGTTTTCTTAGGCATCATTCTTAACAAAGAAGTTAAACATTGGTGGGAAAAGAGTAAACCTTGCTATATGGGTAAGTTAACCTTGAAAGTTAAGGCCTCTGCTGTCTTTGTACTCAAATAACTGTTGACTTAAGAAGTAGTAATTTGAGCCAAAACCGGTTTGGCTCAGTGGATAGAACGTCGGTCTGCGGACTGAAAGGTCCTAGGTTCGATTCCGGTCAAGGGCTTGTACCTTGGTTGCGGGCACATCCCCAGTAGGGGGCGTGCAAGAGGCAGCTGATCGATGTCTCTCTCTCATCGATGTTTCTAACTCTCTATCCCTGTCCTTTCCTCTCTGTAAAAAATCAGTAAAATATATTTAAAAAAAAAGAAATAGTAATTTGAAATTTTGAATTTTCTTTTAAATTAAAAGAAAATTAGCCAAAACTTTTTAAACTATTTTTTCCTAAAATCTGGTTAATAATTATATCTTGAATACAGTTATATACATGAATATTGCTATCATAACTTTCAGCTGGGTAAGGATTAACTCAGGGAATTCTATGTTAGAGACAGGATAGCTACTTAGCCTTTTTAAAAAATACGGTTTTGTTTTGTTTTTAATATTTTATTTTAGAGAGAGGGGAAGGGAGAAGGAGAGGGAAAGAGAAACATTCAATTGGCTGCCTCTTGCACACAAACCTATTACCTGAGCACGTGCCCTAACCAGGAATTGAACTGGCAACGCTTCAGTGTACAGGACTACGCTCAACCAACTGAGCCACACAGGCCAGAGTTAATTGGCCTCTTTTCCGCCTTATTCTCTATGTTCCACTCTTCTAAGGGAGTGATTAGTGGAGAAAAGGGTGAGGGTGATGTAGTAGGGTACCTTTTTGGCAGGCAGTCCTGGTGCTTCCTCTCTTTCCTTGTCTCTTCCTTCTGTGGGAAGCCTAAATTTAGGGCCAGGCCTATTCCTGGCTTATAATGCCATCTTGGTCATTCTGACCCTGAGGTAACCGAACTGTTTTTTTAGTGGGTGTGGGAAGATTGCTGGGGAGGAAGATGTTTGGGAAGGGAAATGGAAACATTGTATAACAGTAAAACATTAAATATTGATTATAACTTGAGTTTTTAAAAGTTTTTGTAACGTGCTTTGTTTCTTTTAACAGTGTTTTGTGGTTATCTATAGCTTCATGCCCCACTTTTTGTGGTCATGATCTCTTAGTCAAAAGTTTCCTATAATTGCAATAGGTGTATTTTTTTTTCTTCTAATATAATAAGCATTTACTTCTTTATTTAGGATACAGCAGGTCAAGAGAGATTCCATGCATTGGGTCCAATTTACTACAGAGATTCAAATGGAGCTATTTTAGTTTATGATATAACAGATGAAGATTCTTTTCAGAAGGTATTTTATTTACTTATGAATAGATGACTTAATAGAAGAAAAACACTGATTTTCAAGTTTCTGCAACATGCTTTTGTTTACTAATGTGATTAGTTTTTATTTAAAGGTATAGTTTGTATATACATTGTGACCGCTCATTTTTTTAATGGAGTACTTAATTCATGTTAACAATATGAATATCAGTTATTAATAGTTAAAATTACATGACTTTCTAAACTTTAGAAAGGGAATCTGAAGTAAAACTTCAGGAAAATATAGGGGATTTTTATTTTCTTCCTGTTAAAGAAAAATCACATGTATTTCTTGGATTACATGCATACTGGGCAACTGAAATCTTGGTATAGCTTCTTAATTATAAAGAGGATAAAGGAAATTAAATAAAATTTAAGTGCTTTCTCCTCACTAAATGTTCTGGAGGATATAACTTTAAAAAGTGTTTATTTTAAAATTCCTCCATTTTTTCACCCCTTTTTATTTATTTGTTTATTTTTTAATATTTTTATTGATTTTAGAAAGGAAGGGAGAGGGAGGGAGAGAAAGAAACATCAGTGAAGAAAGAGAATCATTGATCAGCTGCCTCCTGCACACCCCACACTGGGGATTGAGCCTGCAACACTGGCATATGTCCTGACTGGTGATCGAACTGTGGCCTCCTAGTTCATAGATTGACGCTCAACCACTGAGCTATCTGGGCTTATATATCAACAATATAGAGTTGGGACTAAAAATGAGTTACCACCATTAAACTTACCTCTGGCCCTAGCCAGCTTGGCTCAGTGGATAGAGCGTCAGCCTATAAACTGAAGGGTCTCAGGTTCAATTCTGGCCAAGGGCACATGCCTTGGTTGTGGGCTCAATCCCCAGTAGGGGGTGTGTAGGAGGCAGCCTATCAATGATTCTCATCATTGATGTTTCTATCTCTCCTTCTCTCTTCCTCTCTGAAATCAATAAATAAATCTACACTAATAAAAGAAACATGCAAATTAACCATCACTCCTCTACACCCACAGCCAATCAGCAGTGAGTATGCAAATTAACCCAACCAAGATAGGGGCGAGCAGGAGGCTTGGATTGCCCCAGGTAATGGAGAAAGCCAAGCTTCTGGCCGGCCCTGGCCTCCACTCAAGGCTAGAAAGTTTTAGTTGTAGAAGATACATAAATCCCAGATAACCTGCTTCCAGCCAGCTCTAGCCTCCACTCAGGGAGGCGCTGAAAAAAAAGAAAAAAAGGAGGGGCTGGGAGCCTGGATCGCTGGAAGGCATGGATCGCTGGAAGGCATGGCCAGCCTGAAAACAGACCTCAGCTCCTCACCCAGGCTGGCCACACTCCCATGGTGTGAGGGTCCCCACTGGGGGGCTTGGCCAGTCTGCAAACAGCCACCAGCCCCTCACCCAGGCTGGCCAGGCACTCCAGTGGGGATCCCCACCCTGAAGGGGGTGTGGCCAGCCTGAAAACAGTCCTCAGTCCCTCACCCCATCAATTGGGATCAGTTGGAGGTGATCAGTCAGTGGCAGGGGGAGGGCAGTTTGGAGTGAGCAGGCCAGTAGGAAGGCAGTTGGGGGTGAGCAGGCCAGTGGGGAGGAAAGGTGAGCGCGAACAGGCCAGCAGGGGGGCGGGCAGTTATGGGTGAGCACACTGGCACAGGGGGCTGTTGGGAGTGATCAGGCTGGCGGGGGGAATTTGGGGGCAAGCAGGCTGGCAGGCAGAGTGGTTAGGGGCAATCAGGGGGCAGGCAGGTGAGTGGTTAGGAGCCAGCAGTCCTGGATTGCGAGAAAGATGTCTGACTGCCGGTTTAGGCCCGATCCCTGTAAACAGCAGTAGGACATCCTTCAAGGGGTCCCAGATTGTAGAGGGTACAGGCCGAGCTAAGGGACACCCCTTCCACCAACCCCTGTGCACAAATTTCATGCACTGGGCCTCTAGTATATTTATTTAAAAAAAAAAAAAAACTTGTCTCTGAACTAGGGGCCCAATGCATGAATTCGTGCACCTTGAAAGGAACTGTGGGCTGGGAGGCTGCGGTGGGCACAAGAGTGGGTCTTGGCACATCTTCTGCTCCTACTGCAGCCCCTCCCACCACAGTCTCCAGTCTCCTGTCTGCTGGCAGCCCCCTCTCACTCCCACCACTCCCACGCTCCCACAGGCTGACGTCCAGCCCCGCTCCTACTGCTCCCATGCACTGACGACATTGGCCCCTCTCACACCTGCTAACAGTGGGGAGCAATTTGGATAGGTGAGAGCAGGGCTAGCACCATCAGTGGGTGCAAGCGGCAGCTGCTGCTTCCATCATCCCTCAGGAGCAGGGGAGAGGTGGAGAAGCCCTCAGGGGTGATTGGGGCCAGCAGCCACTGCTCGCACCTGCTGACAACGCTGAGAGATCAGGACCAGCACCAGGTGCCAACAGTGGGTTTGAAAAGTGAATCCAGCAGTGAATACGGGTGGGGCTGGCACCGGCAGCAGGTGCAAGAGCCCAGTGGGACTGGGTACATGAGAGCCCAGCGGGGCGGGACCGGACCGTGGCACGCATGAGCAAAGAATTTTCAGTAATCACCAGAAGCTCTCCCCGATGACAGTGACCCGCGCCCTGCCTTGGTCTGGCACGCCTGCTCACCTGCTCTACCATCCCACTATGGCCAATGCCCTCCATGTTCTGTGCTCTGTCACTTGTTGCCGACTTCTGCCAGTTCCACATGCGCCTCCTGGTAGTCAGTGCACATAATAGTGCCTGGTTGTTTGATTGTTCCACCATTTGGTCTATTTGCATGTTAGGGTTTTATTTATATAGATTATCATCACTATTAGGATAGTGATTGATTCCTTATTTGACCTTTCCTCTGGAAGCCCCTTTTGGAATTTTTCAAGGGTGTGTAACCAAAAGGGGTAATATCCAAAGCAAAAAGTTATCTTAGCTTGAGTTCTAGTTGTTTCATATTGAAATTGCTTGCCTTTTTATTTTTAATTTTTTTTCTTTCCCTTTATCTCCGAACATTTAGTAACTGATGAAGCAGATATATGTTAGCTCTTAGATCAAGCATGTCAAACTCACGGCCAGTGGACTGCAAGCCTTATTTTAATAAATGAGGCGTGCAGCAAGTTGGCTGCGAGTTTGACATGCTTGCATTAGATTATTGATGAAATGGAAAAACTTAATTTAAGGGGTAGGAAAATGAAACAGTTGCAGATTTAATGATATTTTAAACAGTTATTTTTGGGCTGCTATTTGGTGCTATTTGTTATCCCTCCTGCCTTTAAAAAATTTTTAATATAATTTTAAAATTTGATCTTAGAGAGAGGGAAGGAAGTAGGAGGGAGGGGGAGAGAGAGAGAGAGAGAAACATCATTGTGATAGAGAAACATTGATTCATTGCATGGGAATGGAACCTGCAACATGGGTATGTGCCCTGAGCAGGAATCGAACCTGCCCTCAAGTCACACTGGCCAGAGCCCTTCCTGCCTTTTAACATTTGAAAAAATGGTTTAGGTATTTTCTTGATAAAGAGAAGGTTGAGCCCTGCCTGGTGTTGCTCAGAGTTTAGAGCAGCGGTTCTCAACCTGTGGGTCGCTAACAACTAGCAGGGTTTCCTAAGACCATCAGAAAACACAGATATTTACATTAAGATTCATAACAGTAGCAAATTACAGTTATGAAGTAGTGACAAAAATAATTTTATGGCTGGGGATCACCACAGCATGAAGAACTGTATTAAAGGGTTGCGGCATTAGGAAGGTTGAGAACCACTGGTTTAGAGTGTTGGCCTGTGAACCAAAGGTCACAGGTTTGATTTTCGGTCAGAGGCACATACCTGAGTTGGGAGTTCACCCCCTGACCCCCGGTCAAGGTAGGTGTAGGAGGCAAGCAATCCGTGTGTCTCTCTCACATTGATGTTTCTCTCTGTCCCCTCCTCACTCCCTCCCACTCGCCTGCAATGGGAAAAATATCCTCTGGTGAGGATTAACAAAAGAGAGAGGGAGAGAGAGAAGGTTGAGTCTCTTAGTTGAAAAATGACCATTTATTTTGCTGCATAGCAAAACTCCTAAAACTTGGTGGTTTAAAATTATTTACTATTTCGCATGATTTTGTGCGTCTTCTGCTATATTTGATGTCAGCGGAGTCATTCATGCAGTTGCATTGAACTAGGTTAGCTGGGTTGGAACCATCTAAGGCAGCCTCGTTCTTCTCCATATGGTTTCTCACTCCATTTGATGTCTTTTGGTTCTCTCACCACATGCTCTCTCATTATTCCATATTCTAGCCTAAGCTTCTTATATGATAACTGGATTCCAAGGTTGTAGCTGCCAGTCCTTAAGGCTTAGTTCTGGAACTGGCATTATTTCTGCATGTTCTCTTGGTCAAAGCCAGTTACAAGGCTAGCCCAAATTCAGAGGAAAGGGAAATAGAGTCTGCCTCTTGTTAGGAAGATTGGCAAAGAATTTGTGACCATCTTTAACTCACCACAGAATGTATTGGATAATGAATTAGATACCTATGGAGGGAGATCTTATTGGAGGGGAATAACAATTTTTTTTAACTGGTTAGAGTTGTGATACTTACTATATGTATAGAGAGTAGAGTAATACGTAATTGGATTCTGACCTGTTTCCTTTGAAGTGATTAGGATGGACATTTTATACCAATACTATCAGATTTTTCTTATGTGAAGTCAACTAGGGGCAGAAATTAAATGCTTTTGTGAAAACTTTGTATATATGTGAATGAAGCAAAAAGATGGGGCTGTTCTGAGAAAACTGGTTCAGTGCAATTGCAAAGACAGGGTAGTGATATTGATTACCTTTGCTTTTTAAAGATTTTGCGTTTACTAAATAGTTCCTCTACATTCTTGCAGAGAATAGGAGTATATAGTGCTATACATTTTTACCATTGGACCAGATGCACAGTAAATGCTTACCATATATTTAATGTAATATTTGTAATTTATAGATAGATGTGTATGTAATTTTTTTTGGAAGATATATAAGTTCTGTGTAATTTGATTGCATACAGAATAAATTCCATTACAAAAAATGAAAGGAGGTATCCAGGTTTGTTATTTTGTTTTAGTCAACATCATTAAAATCATGGCTTCAAAAGATTAATTTTCCTAATTCTAGTTTACTCCCAACTGGGCCTACTGCTATGCTTCATCCATAATAAAGTAGCAGCTTGTTACTGGAATCATTGTATACCAGTGGTTCTCCAGGAGTGGGTGGGAAATGTCTGCAAATATCTATGGTTGTCACAACTGGAGGGTGATACTGGCATAGAGTGATTAGGAGGCCAGATTTGCTGCTAAACATCATATAATGATTGCACAGAACAGTCCCTCATAACAGAGAATCATCTGAGCCAAAATGTCAGTAGTTGCTAAGGTTGAAAAAACCTGACATATACTAAAAAACGAAAATTTCTTTTGCCAGTTTTTTGATGCCCATAAAGGAGGAAAAAAAAAAAAAGAGTAAACTACTTTATTATGGATGAAGCATAGCAGTAGGCCCAGTTGGGAGTGTGTGTGTGTGTATATTTATTAAATATATATATATTATTTTTCTTAGTTTTTCTCCTTTAAGTGTGTGACACAGAAGCTCCTATGCTCTCTATTTCAGAACCAATTGGGTTAAGTTCTTGGGTTCTTAAGTCCAAAGTGACTCTATCAAGTACCTGTTATCAGAGGCTGGAATTGACATGCTTTTGCTCTGATGAATTGCTTTGTTTGAATCTATAGAAGATTTATGAACATTTGTAATAAGAGGTACTTCTCTCTGTGCCTGTATGTAGATACAGAGAGAAATATTTCTATTGAATGTTTATAATATAACCTGGCAGTAAATGATCTTATAGTGAATCATTCCTGGTAACAACTAAATATATGGTGGTTAGCCAAATTCTGAGGTATTTTGACACTGTTGAATTTTGGGGTGTTGTAATGGTAGTTTTGTAACAGAATTTGTTTTAATATTAATTCTTTTATATATACACAGGTAAAAAACTGGGTCAAAGAATTGCGGAAAATGTTGGGAAATGAAATCTGTTTATGTATAGTTGGTAAGCATCATTACTTTTAAAAATCTCCTTTGTTTTCTTAATGCTTTGTTAAAGAATAGTAAACCCAGTAGTTCTCATGTTAAAATTATATGAGAAAAGAAGAATGGCATTTTAATGCATAATGTTTTAGAATAATTTAGTATTTGAAAGTTCTCTTTTAGGAGATTCAAACTCTGTACTTCATGAAATACCTTGGGAAACAAATGGAAAGCTAAACATGTAAGGCTTTAAGTCCCCAGCCTTGTTTCAGTTTGACTTTTACTTTTTCACTATAAGATTTTATTTAGAAAACTAGAGGCCCGGTGCACAAAATTCATGCATGGGGAAGGCAGGGCTCCCTCAGGCCAGCCTGTAGCATCTCCAATCTGGAACTCCTCAAGGTATGCCTGACTGCCAGTTTTGGGCCTAAACAGGCAGTCAGACAGCCCTCTCACAATCCAGGACTTCTGGCTCCCAACCACTCACCTGCCTGATTGCCCCTAACCACTTCTGCCTGCCAGCTTGGTCACCCCCTACCACTCCCCTGCCAGCCTGATTGACACCTAACTGCTCCTCTGCTGGCCTGATTTCCCCTAACTGCCCTCCCCTGCAGGCTTGGTCACCCTTAACTGCCTCCCTTGCAGGCCTGGTCTCCCCCAATTTTCCTCCTATTTCCTTCCTCTGCCAGCCTGGTCCCTCCCAATTGCCCTCCCCTGCAGCCCTGGTCACCCCTAACTGCCCCCTGCCCCCCCCTGCAAGCTTGGTTACCCTTAACTGCCTCCCTTGCAGGCCTGGTCCCCCCCAATTGCCCTCCCCTGCAGGCCCGGGTTGCTCCCAACTTCCCTCCTCTGCTGGCTTGGTCACCCCTGTCTCCCTTGCAGGTCTGGTCCCTCCCAACTACCCTCCTCTGCTGGCCTGATTGCCTACAACTGCCCTCCCTTGCAGGCCTAGTCCCTCCCAACTGCCCTCCCCTGCTGGCCATCTTGTGTCCACATGGGGACAGCCATCTTGTGTGTTGGAATGATGGCCAATTTGCATATTACTCTTTTATTAGATAGGAGGATTGATATAAAATATAAAAAGCTCACTCTCTTTTCTTTCCTATTGGCAAATGTGACATGGGATTTTAATTGTAATTCAGAGTTGGGAGAATTTGGAGAGCCCATTTATCACAAAGGGAAAATTTCACAGTTAATGAAGTCATATCACCAATATCTTAGAAGCCCCACCTGTGCTTCTTTCTCATCCCCACACTACCCAGCTGCCTTCTCCTCACCATCTCCTACTGCCAAACACTATCTTAACTTTTTACTTAATGGATTAGTTTTGTTTTGAATTTTATATAAATGTAATCATAGATAATGAACTCTTGTATCTGATTTCTTTGGTTTTATATGATGTTTGCAAGATTTCTCTGCATTCTTGTATATAGATGTAGTTCATTTTATTCTCTTTTCTATCTCATACTTTATTCTTGCATTAATGTTTTTTATACTAATAACAAAAGTTTATCCTTTTGCTATTGATGAACATTTGCATTATTTTTTTCACCTAGTGATGTTCATTCTATTCTCTGCAATAGTTCTTTTATCATTAAATTTTTTTTAATATATTTTATTGATTTTTTACAGAGAGGAAGGGAGAGGGATAGAAAGTTAGAAACATCGATGAGAGAGAGACATCTATCAGCTGCCTTCTGCACGCCTCCCACTGGAGATGTGCCCGCAACCAAGGCACATGCCCCCGACTGGAATTGACCCTGGGACCTTTCAGTCTGCCGGCCGACGCTCTATCCACTGAGCCAAACCGGTTTTGGCTATCATTAAATTTAAAATAATAATACCTCACAAGATTGTAGAGAAGATTAGATATGATTTGGAGAACATTTAGCATAGTGAAGGCATTGGATAAATATTTGTCCCTTTCTTGAACATAAGACAACCTTTTAAACCTTTGAAGCCTGCTTGGATATTTCACCTACAGTTATATTCTTGGTCTTCATCTTTTTTTATTGGTCTAACTTTCATACATTTTCATCATCCTAATTATTTTTATGCATTTATTTCAGTGTATCAGTGTGTCTCCTATGCTTAAAATGAACCCTAGAATCAAACGTTATTGAGCCAGTGTATACTTACATGGCTCTCTTTTTTTTTTTCTTTTTTCTTTTTTTTAAATCCTCAAGGTCCTTCTGACAGCACTACCCAAGATTGTATACACTTGTTAGCTATGTCAGATCAGTGTCTCTCTTTATGTAGATTATAGATAATAAAAATCTGAATTCCTTTTTTATAAATATTGCTCTTTTGTTAGTCTTTTCCCATCTTGTTCTTTGGTAATTGTTATTTAAGCCTAAGCATAGGAATTTCAACTTACCTTATGTTTCTGAATAGATGTAAATTAGATACTAAGCCTTCTAGGTCTTTTATCGTCTGATAATGTGTAAACTAATAATAGAGAACCTCATACCTCATTGGCAGAGACTTTTTCCCCCTCTAGGTTTTAATTAATCCATTGATTACCATCCTATTTGCTCTATTTGATAGTATTTTGGTTTTAGTCTGCCCTTAACATTTGTATGATTGTTAAATATTTTTTATTTTTACTACTTTAACAAAATTTTTTTTAAAGAGGGAGATAAAGGGAAAGGGGGAGAAGGAAACATAGATGTGAGAGCAAAACATCAATAGCCTGTCTCTTGCATGCTCCCAACCAGGGGTCTAGCCCAAAACTCAGGCTTGTGCCCTTACCAGGAATTGAACCGGCAACCTTTCCATGCATGAATGACACCCAACCACCTGAGCCACACCTGCTAGTCCCAAAAATTTATTATAATAAGTTATTTATTGAGTTCCAGGTACTTTTCTAAGAACTATATACTATTTCATTTATGCCTCCTGGGCAATACTGCAAGGGAGGTATTATTGCCATTTCTATTTTACATCTGAGGAAATGGGCTTAAAGAGCTTGATACTTCCCAAAATACATAGCTAGTAGGAGATAGACTTGGAATTTTAAGTAGGGTCTGTCTGTTACTTCAAACCCATATCCTTAATCAACATTATATATTACTTACTATATACCAGGCTTTGGGAATTGTGTAGTGAATAAGTAAATAAAATAAATAATGCCTTTGTTTTCTCAGAGTTTATTGTGTAAGGAGAGAGAAAAAACAAGCTATTATATATTACTAGAGGCCCAGTGCATGAAATTCATGCATGGAGGGGGTCCCCTCAGCCTAGCCTAGACCCTTTCCAATCTGGGAACCTCGGGGGATGTCCAACTGCTGGTTTAGGCCCAATCCTGAAGCAGTCGGACATCCTCTCACAATTGGGGACCACTGGATCCTAACTGCTCTCTGGCCTGCCTACCGGATCACCCCTAACTGCCTCTGCCTGCTGGCCTGATCTCCCCTAACTGCCCCCCCCTGCCAACCTGGTTGCCCCCAAATGTCCCTCCCCCCCATCAGCTGGTCGCCTCTCACTGCCTTCTCCTGTCTCTTCCTCCCCCTAACCCCCCCGCCAGCCTGGTCACTCCCAACTGTTCCCTGCAAGCCTAGTCACCCCCAACTGCCCCCCACCAGCCTGGTCACCCCCAACTGCCCCCTGCCAGCTTGGTTACCCCCAACTGCCCCCTTTCCCCGTTGGCCTGGTCGCCCCATACAGCCTGTTGTTCGGTCGTCTGTCCTGTTGTCTGTCCGGTGATTTCAGTCGTGATGGCCTCTGGCTTTTTATATATTAGGATGATAAATGCTATGAAGGGTGGAGTACTACATAGTGCTGTGATAGTTCAGAAGCAAATCTAACTAAATTTATGGGGTCAAGCGTTAGGGGAAGATTTCCTAGAGCATTGGATTAACTAAGTTAGTTAGATGGAGCCAGCAGCATGATGGTAGAAAGTATCTATCATGGGCTTTAACTCTCTTATAACAAGATTGATTTTCCATTTGATTATTCACTGTAATGAATATGGCTAATATTAGTAACTACTTTTTATTGAACATGTACTATATGCTAATACATATATCATATTTACACATCAGCCCTGCAAAGTTTGTTAACTGTATTTGTACAAAGTGAGATTAAGAGAGGTTAAGTAATTTGCCTGAAATCTTATAGCCATGAAACGAGCCTAGACTTTACAAATTTTCTTCAGATTTAAAAGGCTTTTGAAAGCTTATTACTAGACCAGACACCAACCAATTTAAGCAAAATATGGTTCTAGCTCTTTAGTAGGCCCTCTACTCTTAAGTCATATATGTATTTTTAAAGAAGATACAGTTTTTACTATTCTTCTTAATAGGGTGGCTTTTTCCCCTCCCTCTCCAGTAGCTTTAGCCATTTTTTTTATCGTTCTAATACTGTACTTGTATGTAGGTGTATTTTATCCTTGTTTTCAGGTGTTTTAAGCCTATTAGACAGTTTTCTGTTAGCTGCACCATCATATTGAAACAGATATGAGTCTTAAAGCCTTAATCCTTTAGCTGTCTTGCTTTTAACAGAATATAGGAACTAAAACGGTTTTGAGCTTTGGGAAAGGTATGCGTTGTTAACAGGCAGTTTTCTGTGACTTAGTCTGTGCTTACCCAACCCATTATGAACACTGTTGTTCAAAGAAATAGTAGTTATTTCATAGAGGGATTTAAAAAGTTTTGTTTAAAATGAGTAATTAAAATAGCTATTTTAATAACTGGATTTAGTTAAGTTTAAAATGTTACTAAATAATAAAACTAATTTCCCCCAAATAATCATTTGAGGCAGTATTCTCATTAAAAAGAACAGATATTGATAATTCAGATGGAATTTGGGGGGAAAAGGTGGGAATGCAAAAAGATCTAGGAAAAAAACCATCTAGGGTTTTAGTTAATTGGAACAAAGGTCTTGCTACCTCTAGGAGGCAATCTTGTTTTACCGTTATAAGAGTGGCAGAATATTGTGCCTTTGTTTGTTGGAGCCACTGGCCACTAGGTGGTGCCTTTTGCGTTCTTATAGCATAAATAAAACTTTTCTTTGGTGACTATTGAATATATTGGCTATAATATTCAGCAATTTAAAATTTTTATTGAACAAATTATTTGAGGTTCTTTACATGTAGAACTTCTGGGCTTATATTTCTCAGTTCTAAGCATTGCATCTTTCATTAAGTGCTTTTACTTCAATGCTCTTTTAGATTCTCTAAGACCCTAAGAAAAAGTACTTTATTTACAAGGTTTCCTTCCCCCTCACCCCCCACCCCTGCAAGTCATAAGAGAAAAAATTAAAATATTGTTTGAAGTGGCCTTCCTTAGGGTATTTCCCCCCATTCTTATCTGTTATTTCCATTACCTTTAGCATTGGGTGTGCAGCCAATCACTTTTACTTCTATCTTACATTTAGTAAGGAATCTCCATTTTGCACCATTTCACAGTGTCTTCACCTTTGTTCTGGTGGCTTTTTACAATCTCAGTTTGGTTCCCTTGTTTAAGGAGGGCTAACTTTATTTTCAGTAATTTTAAATTTGTATGATGTGCACATATATTTTTTTTCAGTTGCCATTGACATAAAACATTAGTTTCAGGTGTACAACATAGTGATTAGACATTTATATAACTTAAGAAGTGATCACCTCAATAGGTCTAGTACCCATCTGACACCATATATAGTTACTACAATATCATTGACTATATTCCATATCCTGTACTTTATATCCCTGTGACACTTTTTATAACTGGCAGTTTGTACATCTTAATCCCTTCCACTTTTTCACTCATCCGCCTAACTCCCCACCTTTCTGGCAATCATCAGTTTTTTTCTCTGTGTCTGTGAGGTTTTTTTCTCTGTATCTGTGAGTTTGTTTCTGTTTTGTTAAATTATTTTGTGGTTTAGATTCCATGTAAGTGAAATAATATGATATTTGTCTTTCTCTTTCTGACTTACTTCACTTAGCCTAATACTCTCTAGATTATAATGTGCATATACACTATTAAGTTCTCTCATGTTTTTAAAACAAAAAGTATAGTTTCCTCCTCTGTGGTGGTGAAGTGCTTAAATAAATAAAATTAATTCTTTCTTTATCCAGTTTATATCATCCTGGGAACCAAAATACTCTTAGGATGCAAGAGGCTAGCCCAGTATAATTTTGTGAACAATATGGTAGCTTTGCTTAATTATTGATTGACTCTTAAATTTGATTGGAGACCATTTACACTTAACTAAGAAACATTGGTTTATGCGTAGGTTCCCTAGTGATCTTAGTCTCTGTAGTATTGTGAAACAAGGAATAGCAACCATCTCTTTGGAAACGTGATTTTCTCTGACAGACTACAGCTTCAGGAATGCCATGCATTGAGCCATTTGAGGGAGGTTGAGGCATTCAACTTAATAGATATGATCATCCCTCATGTCATAAGGGTTATGTTTATAATTTTAAGACTTTTAGAAGTCTGATGGGGATTTGTATAACTTTTCAAGGTGATTAAAGTTGGAATTGTATACTTAAAATTGGCTTAATTTTGTTATAATAATGAATTAATATTAACGATTGGCATTTACTTTTTCAAATTAGGTAATAAAATAGACTTGGAAAAGGAGAGACATGTGTCCATTCAAGAAGCAGAATCGTAAGTGTTAACCCTGCCACCCTCCTAATGACACTCCCTCCTCCCTCAGAAAGCACTCCCCAGTAGAAATCTTCATCTTAGCAGTGTGCTTTTACCATTTAGGTATTACTCAAATGTCTGGTTTGTGGTTTTTTAATTTTTAAAAAAATTGACTTCAGAGAGAGGAGGGAAAGGGAGAGAAAGATAGAAACATCAATGATGAGAGAGAATTATCGACCGGCTGCCTCCTGCATGCTCCCCACTGGAGATCAAGCCTGCAACCCCAGCATGTGCCCTGACCAGGAATTGAACTGTGATTTCCTGATTCACGAGTTGATGCTCAAATACTGGGCCACACCAGCCATGCTCAAATGTCTTAATATAGATTGAACTGTTGGATTCAGTGAAGCATGTTAACATTGGTAATTTCTAGACTTTTGGCTATACCATGGTATATAAAGATAATCTACTCTCACATCTCTATGATTTAAGTAAAAATGTATAAAATAATGCATAAGAAAACTATCATGATCAAATAGTCAGTGTGTTACAAAAACTTTTAAAATTTGGGTTCCAAATTAACTTATAAAAATGTTAAGTCTTATTAATTTGTGCTCATTTAAAATTTGGTTCAATGTACAGAGATGTGAAACAGTTATATATAATTTTATTATTTTAAAAAATATATATATATTTTAGTTGATCTTTAGAGAGAGAAAGACAAGCATAGATGTGAGGGCTGCCTGGGTTGCTTCTTGCATGCCTCCCACCGGAGATCGAGCCCAAAACCCAGCCATGTGCTCTGACCGGAATTGAACAGGCAACCTCTTAGTTCATGGGTCACTGCTCAACCAAGTGAGCCACACCGGCCAGGGCTATAATCTTAATTTTATTAAATCTGGGCTAAAGGTCATTAAATTTGGTACTATGAAAAAATTCACATAGCCGTCATGACAAAAATATGAGAAATATTTTTTTACATTGATCATTGATATTATTATTTTTTTAAGGTATGCAGAATCTGTGGGAGCAAAACATTATCATACATCAGCCAAACAGAACAAAGGAATTGAGGAACTCTTTCTTGATCTTTGTAAAAGTAGGTATATTTAGATTTAGTATATTTAGAAATGGCTTTTTAAAATATTCATAGTATTCTAAAGTGATGTTTTATAATCTCCATTAATGACCACGTTGATGATTTGTCACATCTACCATTACTACTATTTACTTTAATGTTTTTCTTTAACTTTTTTCTTTTTTTCTATTGTCTAAAGTTTTACATGTGTCTCCTTTTTCCCCAGTTAACCCCCCCAGCCATTTCCACCCTAGGCAAGCTCCCACCACCCCAGTGTCTGTGTCCATTAAACTCCTTTCTTTTTTACTTTTTTAAAATATATTTTATTGATTTTTTACAGAGAGGAAAGGAAAGGGACAGAGTGCTAGAAACATCAATGAGGGAAACATCAATCAGCCGCCTCCTACACACACACACCCCACCCCCCCACTGGGGACGTGCCTGCAACCAAGGTACATGCCTCTGATCGGAATTGAACCTGGGACCCTGCAGTCCTCAGGCTGACAATGCTCTATCCACTGAGCCAAACCGGTTTCAGCAAACTCTTTTCTTTTTTTATATATATTTTTACTGATTTCAGAAAGGAGAGAGAGAGAGAGAGAGAGAGAGAGGGAGGGAGGGAAGGAGGGAGGAAGGGTAGAAACATAAATAAGAGTGAAAAACCTTGACCAGCTGCCTCCTATTGGGAATCGAGCACACAACCCGGGCATGTGCCCTGACCAAGAATCAAACCCTGACCTCCTTGTTCATAAGTTGATGCTCAATCACTGAGCCACACCAGCTAAGCAAAAGGTTTTATTTGTTTAATTTTTTTTTTTTTTAATTTCAGAGAGGAAGAGAAAGGGAGAGAGAGAGAGAAACATCAATGATGAGAGAGAATCATTGATCTGCTGCCTCCTGCACACACCCTACTGGGCATCAAGCTTGCAACCGGGGCGTGTGCCCTTGATGGGAATCGAACCCAGGACCCTTCAGTCTTCAGGCCAGTGCTCTATCCACTGAGCCAACCAGCTAGGGCAAGAGTTATTTTTTAACAAGAGTTCTTATCTTTTCTAGATCATATTAGAATAATTTATGAATAAAATTATGTATATGGGATTTGATTCAAATTAATGGTAAGGATGTTTGCAAGGTATGGATGAAATTGTGTGATGATCATATGGATTTTCATTATGCTCTTCTTTTCAATTTTATGTTTATGTTTGAAATTTTCTATTATTAAAAAGTTGCTTAAAGAGAGAAAGGAAAATGTTTGTTTATATACACTGAGTGGCCAGATTATTATGATCTCTGAATGCATAATAATCTGGCCACTCAGTGTATATCCTCCTCTATAATAAAAGGCTAATATGCAAATTGTACCCTTGACCACAAGTTCAATCAGCAGGTAGGCCAGCCAACGGCCTATGTCCCCTCCCCCTGGCCGGATTGGCTGGATCACACCCATGCATGAATTCATGCATCGGGCCTCTAACATGCACACGGGTGCCAGATTTTATTATTGTGTTCAGAGATCATAATAATTTGGCCACTCAGTGTATACCCTGAAAGTCATTTCTTATATCAACAATAAAATACATATTTTGGAAAACTCAAGCTGTGGAATAATAGATTGAAATTAATTAATTTATATTCCTTGAGTTTATTAACATCAGACTCTTGAGAATTTGATGAAACTGGTTTTTCTCTGTAGAAAAATAAATATGTACACAAACTTTGAAGTAAATTTCAGTTCTATGAAAGTCATTCATAATTGTTATAGAGTAATAATTTTCTAAGTGAGGTGCCCTTAGCAGCAGCAGCAGCAGCAACACTTGAGACTTTTAGAAATGCTGCAAATTCTTGGGCCCTACCCCAAACCTAATGAATCAAAATCTAAGGAGGTGGTGTCCAGAATCTGTGTTTTAACAATCCCTCTGTATGATTCTGATGCACACCAAAATTTGAGAAGCACTGCTGTATATACCAATCCCTTGGGGATCTTATTAAAATGGGTCTGGTGGAGTCTGAGCTTCTCATTTCTAACCCAACTGGTGGTGATGCTGTCCTCCCTCAGACTGTACTTTGAGTACCGCGCTCTAGATCTGACTTATAAATGTTTCCATCACATGTCTTTATAGAAAGTTTTTAACATTCCCCATATGCTTATTTAAAAATACAGAACATACACAAGTATAAATATATTTTGTACATTACAAAACACATAAATAGATAATGTTAAAGCTTGAGGAAAACTAAGTAGAAGTTAGAATTTGTAACTTTTCTAATTTGTAAGTTTTCTAATTTCATTTTAGTGGATTATTCCATAACTTCAGTTTGGAAACCATTGTTCAAGAGCAGTGTCTCGACCCAAATTTAAGAACCCTTGTTCTGTTTTGAGGATTCCTTCTGTTCATTCCTTAACTTTTCGGATATGTATTTTGCAGTTATTTATTCCTAATCTATGTCTTGTA
This sequence comes from Lasiurus cinereus, assembly GCA_011751065.1. Classification (NCBI taxonomy): domain Eukaryota; kingdom Metazoa; phylum Chordata; class Mammalia; order Chiroptera; family Vespertilionidae; genus Lasiurus; species Lasiurus cinereus. The sequence goes on from JAAGEH010000304.1 coordinate 14,487,077, forward strand.
TTTTCATTTTTCTTAACTGTGTCTCTTAAAGAGCAGAAGTTCTAAATTTTAGTGAGGTCTGATTTATTAATTACTCTTAGGATTTCTGATTTTGTGTCTTTCATGAGAATTCTTTGCCTAACTCAAGTCACAAAGATTTTCTAGTATGAGATTTCCTTCTATGTTTTCTTCTAGAAACTTTGTTTATGTTTTACATTTAGGTCTATAATTCACTTTTTGTTAACTTAGCATATGGTGAGAGGTATAAATTGAGGTATTATTTTACATATCACTGTCCAGTTCCAGTACTGTTTTCTTGAAAAGATTATCCTTCATTGAATAATCTTGGCAAATATGTCAAAAATCAAGTGACCATGGGTCTGTATCTGGACTCTGTTCCACTGATCTCTGTATTTCTCTTTTCACTAATATCTGTCTACATACATATCTACTGTATCTTTAAATTAGATAGCGTGAGTTCTCCAGATTTGTTGTTCTTCATGTTAAACTCTTTTATTCTTTCAAATATGCATTACTAGTTGAAGAATAAATCTTGTACCCTAAGTGTCACTTGTTCTTGGAACAATTTGGCTGTCTTTGACATATTTCTAAGTACATTTGAAAAATCTTAAGGATTATACATATTTCCCCTATGTCATTGTGGCCATTATATATCTAGACAAATAAACTTGCTGTTAAGTTTTTAAACTTACAGGAAAAGCTGTTTAGTGAGCTGATAGAATGTTTATTATATTTAGTTTCTTTTTTGATTTAAAGTCAGAAATGGCTATCATGGTGGTATACTGAAATTATAGAAAGAGAAAATTCTAAAATTGTAGTCTTAAATAATTTCTGCTTTCTTCCTCTCTTAGGGATGATAGAAACAGCACAGGTGGATGAGAGGGCAAAAGGCAATGGCTCCAATCAACCAGGAGCTGCCAGGCGAGGTGTACAGATCATTGATGATGAACCTCAAGTCCAGAGCGGTAGTGGAGGGTGCTGTTCTTCTGGATAACTGTTCACACCTCAGAAATTAAAACAAACTGTGGATCATTGCCCTCAACATGAAGACTGCCATATTCCAAGTCACATTATTTTACCAATGGAATTATAGAATTAACAGTATTTTAAATTACGTTTATAACACTGCAGAGACCTTAAGTGCTAAACTTAGTGGAGTTTGTGACCAGAGAATTGGCATTTTCTACAAATGTTAACAAAGCAATTACCAATGGCCTTTTTACATATTTTTTTTCTTTAATAAGGAATAATATGCATGTAGAAAAGACCTACTTAAAGGCTTCATTTATATTCTTTTAAATCAAATCTTTATTTAATAACTTATATATGTTGTTGGAATGGTATACATTTTGCAGCCCTTTGTATTTTGTGGTAGTTTGAACTGTATCACTTCCAAACAGTAAACTGTTTTTGTTTTTGTTTTTTAATTAGCAAATACCCGAAGTACTATTTTTGCAGGGTTTGCACAGGCCCCTATAACTGTCTACTACTTTGATATAATCTATATACATCCTGTATGCTGAGCTGGTAAAATACATTGTAAATTACATATTAGATATTTTATCTGCTTTTACAAGCGCAAGGTGCAAAAATATATACAATGGTCTCATTGATGACTGTAAAGTGATTAACATTTGATGATAATGCCTAAGCTTTCTGACTGATATATAAAGATCATAGCTCCCTTCACTTTTGTCTTAACTTGAAAGTGGGCGTGTTTAAATTTTCACAAATACTTTACTTGAATTATTGCTGTTGTCACATGTTTTGGCCTCTGTAAGTTCAATTGATGATCGAACAGCGGCATTTGCCTTTTGGTTTGGGTTATTTTATTTGTGTTTGTTTGTTTTTATAAAAGAGGTGACTTCTGCCAATTTTGCTTTAGAATGGTTATCTTAGAAATATTTGAGGGGAGCATGCTGAGTTTCACTTTTTTAATGGCTTTAGTTTTCTCTTCAGCTTCATATGAGAAGGGTTCATTGATGTAAGAAGAGAAAAAGGGTTTCCAGACAATAGCCACTCATCAAGACTAATTCATGCAGCATGTTAGTGATAGTTTATGCTCCTGAGACAGCACTTTTAGATCTTTTGTGAGCAAGTTGTATTTGTTTAATGCTTGCCAGAGATGAACACAGAAAGTTTTGTTTAATTTTATAAAAGCTGTTCTGAGTTTCTGTGAAGGGAAACATTTCACGTAATGCAGTTACAGAGAACACTGGAAAGATTTATTATAAAATTATATTCTTGTATACTTTGTAAATTAGTCTCTCATTAGATTTTTTTTTCAATAAGCCTAGGACTGAACTTAAATTTGTTAATTTTAATATAATCAGGCACTGCTCACAGAAGGAACACAAATGGTAAACATTAACATAAATTGTTCTTGCTCTAATATATATATATATTTTTCCATTTCTGTCATGCTTGGAAAACTAGTAAATGTTATGTCTAAGATAAAATGGAATGGTCCCTGGATTTACTTCTAATAAGAAGCAGTAGTATATAATAAAGTTGTTAGCATGCGCAATTAAGAGGATATAAAGAAGTACTACCATATTTTTAAGTTAAAAGCTTAAACTTTCCCAAATGGGTTAAAAGTTGAATGAATTGATTTTATGATGTTAGAATTTTTACTTAGTATTAAGGCTTCTGTGAGCCTTCGCTTTACCGATTTTTTTCTTTTATTGTTGAAAGTATAACGTATGTTCCCCCTACCCTCCATTGACCTCTTCCAGCCTGCTCCTGCCTCCAGTCTCAGGTCTTCACCACCCTGTTGCACTTTACCTTTTTTAATGATTGTCCTTGCCAAACTCAACAAACACATTGACCTCTGTTGAGTGTGTTTGGAGGGGTGGAGTGGGAAAAAGGCAGGGAGATAAGTTAAAGTTGTCTTCAGTGGCTGTACTCTGTGTAGTTTCTCTGTTTCCTGAGAGTTTGATGTTTATACAGGGAATTGGGGAAGGTAGGGGGAATCATGAGTATAATAGAGGAAAATAGTTTTTGCTTTCAGGGGTAATAAAGCTTTGCCATTTTTACTGTTGTAGATGTAGATTGGAATCAAGCTCTTTTCCATTGGAGTGAAATAGGTTTTTTAAAGTAGAGATGAAATTGAGCATTACTCCAAAAAAAAAAAAAAGTCATAAAACCTGATAACTGGAGAGCTATGCTTTCAATTTTGACCTTTTAAAATCCAAATAGGAACCTCTGCTCTGGAGTTGCCAGATAATTATTGGTGGGCCACAACCACTCTCCCTGTTTTGTTTCTTCCCCTCTTCCCCTATTCTCTCTTGACTTCTGTGTAGTTTTCTTAATATCAATCATTTTATTCTTTTTTAAACTTGTAATTTAAGTTAATTCAATAGCAACAGTATAGTATTCCTGTCCTTGCTCAGAAGCTCCAAAGGTCTTTAGATGGAAATAGCGTGAAAAGGTAATGAAGACAAATCAGTTGTAATGGATATAACAAAGTAAAGGTAAAGAGATGATAGACCAAGGCTGAGAAAATTTTTCCAATCTTTCTTCACATTTAATACATATGTTGTGTTCCTATCCTTGTAATTGTGCTATTAGGAAGAAGATACAAGTTACCATATGTAGTAAAAATAGATAGGTAGAATCAATATGTTTTTCAAATAGTAAGTGTATACATTTAGTATATACAGTTAAAGATGTATTTAGTATTGTCATTAAAAATGCCTAATATGTTAAAAGTATACAGTCATTTCTGTAATGATAATGGCTATGCTGCTCCTTGTTTTACCTTAATTATGGAGGAAGATTATCGTTTTTTAAAAAATATAGATGGCAGCCCTAGCTGTTTTGGCTCAAGTGGATAAAGTCAACCTGAAGACTGAAGGGTCCCGGGGTTCGATTCTGGTAAAAGGCATATGCCTAGTTTGTGGGCTCGACCGCTAGTGTGGGTGGGGTGTGGCAGAAGGCAGCCGATCAATGATTCTCTCATCATTGATGTTTCTATATCTCTCCCTTCCTCTCTGAAATCAATAAAATTATGTAAAAAAAAAAAACGTAGATTGCAACAATTTGGGGGTAAATAGTAATCTGAAAAGAAAAAAGCATCATATTGTTGGATAAATATGAGTGAATTTGTTTTGTTCTAGGGATGTCTCCTGAAAATACCTTAGATCTATGGCTGTTACAGCTAAATTAAAATATTTTTTATATATTAGACATATTATTAGTAATTACTTTTAATTTGGCCTTAAAGTAGGAAAGAAATAATAATCACTTTTAGATTTTCAATAAGAAAATAGAAAATTTGGGAACTAGAGAAGGAGGTAGTGAAGAGTAGATGTGAAACTATAACCTGACAATTTTTAAAAGTATTTTGAAAAATATGTTACTTTTATCACATAGTTCATAAATAAGGAAAGCTATGCATTGTGCCAAATATTTAGAACATTAAAAAAAAATTGTGAGGCTATTTCTTTAAATATACAATTTGTAATTTTCTGTATTATAAATGCTATCAAGAGTCCAGATCAATTTCCAGATAACAGTTCATTGTCCAATTTCCCCTTGTAATTACCATTTATCTCTAGAAGTAGTTTGATCTGTGCCTTTTCTTTTCAAATTTAACTTCTGTTTGCCATTATAATTTTCATAAGTTCTTTATAGAAACAGTGTGACAAAGAGGGACATACTTAATTGGAAGCTGTAAGATGTTGGGATCTTCTGCAAGAGTGTAGATAGTAGTGACCAGCAGTAGTCTTAACAATAATGTCTAAAGATATAGAGACTGAATAGATTTTTTTCCCTTATATTTCATCAGCATTTTTCACATTGGTTTGTTTTATTTTATTGTTTATTACAAATAGTAGTACATATGTCTCCTTTTCCTTCCATTGACCTTCCCCTGGCTTTCCCTACCCCCAGCACAAGCTCTCTCCCTCCAGTGTCTGTGTCCATTGGTTATCCTTTGAATAAATAACAAAATGCATTACCTAGATTTTCATAATTAAAAGCTGAGATTCTTTGAACATACACATTTACTTGATTTTATAATAGGCATTGATTCTAGTATGTTCTGTAATTTATAATCAACTAAAACAGTAATGTATTTGGTGTTGTGGGCCAAAATTCATGATACATCTGTCTGATTTTCTTTTCAAGAAAACATATTAATCACTGAGAAAATTTTCCTAAATGTAAATAGTATTAATTATATGTCATGAAAAAAATTACCAATATTCTTGAGTTTCCAATATCAAGCAAAATGCTTCACTTCTAAACAAATGCCACTCTAATATCTTCATAGACACTTAGCACTATTTGTACTATCTGGGGTATATATATTCAGGGTTCCTCAAATATGCATACATACTTTGAATGATTATGAAGTCAGTGTTTAACATACAGTTCATTTTTAGAATTTAAAAGAATCTACATAAATGAATTTATTTTTTTGTCAATGCATGTTTTCAAACTAATGACTGTTCATTGCTGCTAATGCAAAGAAATGGAATTGCAAACATTAATAATTTTGTTTGGTACTTGTGTGCCATCAACTCGTCGACTGTTGTCAGTTTTTGTACATAAACTTTCATTAAAAGTATAGTGGCACATTAGGATACATTTTCTTCAAAGCTTAGTCTGCCTTCACACATTATTTCAAATCAGTTAAAACTGAAAAGTAGTGAAAACAAAGTGAGTTATCAGCTGTTAAAGTGTGTATACATTTTGGAGGACACCCTAGATTTCTTTTTCTGAGAAGCTGAGTGGATTTTTGAGTTATTAACTTTTCTACTGCAACATTTTCTCTGCAGTAGACAAAGGAGCATTGTAAGTTAATGTTACACCCAGCAAGAAAGCATCTTACCCTGTTCAGAAGCCTGCACATATTTCCAAATGCATCACATTAAAACCAGAAGATGGGCTTGCCTACTTAAATTACCTTTATTCTCATTGTATCGGTTCTTACCTTGATTTTGATACTTCCTGGCAGCTGTATCATCTCTTCATTATTAGATGCTCAAGAAAAAGCTAATATGATTTTCTTATATTTGAACTTGTGTAGAGCAATGAGGGATAGGGATAAAGTATGATAGTGTTGAAAAATAGACAACAGTGGTATTTGGTAGCAAGCTATTTTAAGGAAGTCATGTAGTACTTCCTAGAAATGTACAGCTCTTCAAAAAATACATAGATGCTGTTAAAGTGCATCTTAGGAACTCCCCTCCCAAATGGTCACCCTTGCTCTCTAATACACACTATTCAATTACTGTTTTGACATGTGTGTGTGTGTGTGTGTGTGTGTGTGTGTGTGTGTGTGTGTATGTATGTGTAGTTTGGTGCTTACAATTTTTACCTGAATTGTTCTTACTATGCATATGTTTTACAACTTGATTTTTTTCTTACCAACATGCCTAGGAGCTCTTATACTATATAACAAAAGGCTAATATGCAAATCAATCAAACAGTGAATCGGCCAGTCGGCCAGTCGCTATGATGCGCACTGACCACCAGGAGGCAGGCACTCAGTACAGGAGCTGCCCCCTGGTGTTCAGTGCACTCCCACGGGGCATGCCACTCAGTTACAAGCCAGGCTGATGGCTGGCGAGCGCAGCAGCAGTGCTGGGAGCCTCCTGCCTCCATGGCAATGCCTGACTGTGGCTTAATCCCGCTTCCCATGGGAACAATCAGTCCCTGAGGGCTCCTGGATTGGTCAGGAGCACAGGCCGGACTGAGGGGACACTCCCACTCTCAGTGCTTAAATGTCATGTACCAGGCCTCTAGTGTCATTATAAGAGACATTCATTTTATTTTCTCCCATATCTCTTCGGGCATATTTTGCCTTTTTTAATAACCTCCAAAAAGATACCTGGTTAATTTGGTGGACCTCATTAGAATCATAGAATTTTAATACAAACCAGTGCTTACGTAGAATCAGTCTCTCTAAATGTGTAAATCGGGAAATTAGAATGGCATCTGCTTACAATTAATTTGAAGTAGATTATTTTTTGGACTACTTTTGACTGATTAATATAAAAAATTCAGGAGTTTAGATTCTTTAGAATAGGTTTTTATTTGAGAGAAGAGGGAAGGTTAATTGATAGGGGGAAAGTACAGGATAAACTAATGTCTTTATACAACTTCAAGTAATTATGTCACACAAGACTTCATGCTACCAAAAATTAAACTTTCATTTGATCTATGCCTTTAGAGTGAAAAAAATTTAATTTTCTTTTTAAATCTCCCTTTCCCTGCCATCCTACATACCTCTTTAGAGGTACCCATTGTTAACAACTTATGGTGTGCTTATATCCCTGTTATATATAAATGTTTTTGTTATACTTGACCTTTATATGTTTCACTTCCCCGAAAGCAACTTTTACCCTATGTCAGATTCTATCCTCAAACAACAACCAATTTATTAAGAACAAACCAGAATCCCACCTTAACGAAAGTTAAATCAATGTTGACAGTTTTCTGTGTTTTTTTTTTTAAGGGAAAGGGAGAGAGAGTTAGAAACATCCATGATGAGAGAGAAACATCAATCAGCTACCTCCTACTGGGAATGTGTCTGCAACCAAGGTACATGCCCTTGACCGGGAATCGAATCCGGGACCCTTCAATCCACAGGCTGACGCTCTACCCACTGTGCAACACAGGCCAGGGCATTGTTGACAGTTCTTAAACTTAGAAGTTAACTGACTCTTAAAATGTTTTACTAGTATATTTATGGTAAATTAAGCTTAAAGAGTAACCATGGCACTCTGGGAAAGTAAGTTTGAACTATTGGTTTCTATTCCTATGGAAATGTGGCTGAGAAAGAGGATTGTGCAAGTCTAAGCTTCTTAACACCCAGGTAATTTTAGGTTGGACTCATTCATTCTCTTGGCATATTTTCCTACTTGGGAGCATTGCAGTGTCCCCAACAATTACTTCAGATAACTTCTCTGTACTCTCAAAGCAATAGTTTAGCATATTAGTGCCATGACATAAAGTTAAATGTGTGTGCCTCAGAACAACAATTATTCAAATTCATATTTTACTTTTATTGGAAATAACACAGCAATTGAAGCACAACTTTCCATGATTTTGTTAATTTTCCAGTGGTCATTTAAGAAATGTAAAACACATTCTGCTTATCATGACTGTTCTGTCAATTTCACTTATTGAGTATCTGCTGTGTGCCCAGTGTCCTTTATAGTTAGAGCTTAAAATTAGGGAGCCATTGCCCATACTCCAGCATGTAAGTACTTTATGTGTGTATATGAGGTCAACAAACCAGGCATGTTCACATTCTGTATTTGATCAGATATGTACCAGTGAAACTTTGAAGGTAATTAGAATGACAGTAGTTGAAGCTGATAGTGAAAGTTGAGGTAAAGCTGAACAGAATGATTTTGAGTCTTGCAAGTAATTTTCAAGCCAGATTAAAATAGAATAACTTGTTTTCCAGCTTCAAGGGGGGCAATTAAATGACCCTCAAGCCCAAATTGCTCTTCCAAATTTTGTGATAACAGTATAGGAAACAGATGCCTTGTGCTTATTTAGACAGCTTTTTTTTTTTAACCTAGAAAAAGTGCATTTTAAACAATTATTTTTTATTTTTGCCTTTGACAGATATTTTCTTTGCCTTGTCACCAGACAGTTACCTAGGAAACAGTTCATTAATGAGTCATTGTAGGCCTGTTTGGAGAGTGTAACCAAGTATAATTTGTGAATTTCTAAGTAATCTTTCCAAATTGGGAGTATAGGTTCTCTTTTTCCTACCTGATATTGAAGATAAGCCAGAAAGATAGCTTAATGATTATCTGAATTTTCTGCTAATCTTTTCAATAAGTTTTAATAATACATTTTTAATTATAGTATATTATCAAAGGTAACATTCAGGTCCCTTTTTGACCCTTTTGGGGAGAAAATGAATGACATTATCAGTTTTTTAAAATGATTCTATGAACCGGTTATCAGGGAATGACTTCTGTTTATCTTCATTAATTCATTTGTACTAATTCATAAAAGGTGAATAATTTCCATGATCTAGTGACAGTTCTTCAAAAGGTAAAAGGCTGTAAGAGAAATACTAGACAGCAAGAGCAGGACACTTTGAAAATTTTAGGCTGTCTCCAGGGTGAAAGGATTATTTTGTACCAAAGCTATATGCAATATAAGCTCCCCTCTCCCATGAATCCTGTATTGATGTTTTTAAACCTGAAAATGTTCTTTAACTGAAGAAGTGGCAATTTTAAAAAATGGCCAACAGTAGTGGCACAAGAAAATCACTTATGAAGGACATAATTTGGGTTGAACTTGAATCAATATGGTCAGATATGGCATTTAATTTACTGAGTACTTCTCTTTGATATGTTGCCTTGAGGTTGACATTTGATAGTCCTGATTTCTCAACATTTTGGTTCACTGCTAGACTTTAGGAGTGCTGCTGCCTCTTATGATAAAAAAAATTTAAAGAATTACTAAGATGATGAATTATTTGTAAAATTATCACTGTGTGCCATAAAAGCAGTTCTCATAAAAGCAAACAATCTGTGGGCTGTTTGCCATAGATATGATTCATGAAAATGGGAGGATGGTCCTTAAATGGAGAACTAAGAGTTAAAGCTTAAGGGTATGGTGTTGATTGAGAGCTTTATTCAATCTGATAAGTGGCTTCTATTTGTCCTGTTTTAGTGATAGTGAATCCTGGTGGGTAGAGTTAAAGAAAAATTGGTTTGTGATTCAGAATATTAAAAGCCAAGAATTCAAAAATAGACATCCTAATAAATAAAAAGCCAGGGGCCATCACAACCGAAATAATCAGATGGATGACCGAACAGCAGGCTGCATGGGGTGACCAGGCTGATGGGAGGGGGGGCAACTGGGAGCGACCAGGCCGCCGGGGGGCGTTAAGGGGCAACCCGGCGGCCGGGGGGGGGGGCAGTTCGGGGTGACCAGGCCAGTGGGGGGAGGGCAGTTGGCGACCAGGCTGGCAGGTGGGGCAGTGAGGGGTGGCCAGGCTGACAGCAGGGGCAGAAGGGGGCAACCAGGCTGACAGGGAATATGGGGGTGACCAGGCTGGTGGGGATGGACAGTTGGGGGTAATCAGGCCATCAGGCAGAAGCAGTTAGGGGTGATCAGGCAGGCAGCAGGTGAGCAGTTAGGAGCCAGTGGTCCCAGATTATACAGACAGGCAGGCAGACATCCCCTGAGGGGTCTCAGATTGGAGAGGGTGCAGGCTGGGCTGAGGGGACCCTCCCCCTGCCCATATACAAATTTTGTGTACCAGGCCTCTAGTTAAAAAATATATTGTCAAAGAAGCATAGTGTTTGTAGTGGTACTAAAAAAAAAAAAAAAAGCATCTCTAAGCTAAGCACTGCTTTAAAAAAAAAAAGGTGGGGGGAGCTTGTATTCTATATAATAAAACCCTAATATGCAAATCGACTAAATAGCAGAATGATTAGTCACTGTGATGCGCACTGATGGATGGTCAATGCAAGAACTGCCCTCCTGGTGGTCAATGCGCTCCCACAGGGGAAACACTGCTCAGTCAGAAGCTGGCTCATGGCTGGTGAGCACAGTAGTGGTGGCGGAAGCCTATGCTGCAGGGGATGGTAAGGATCGAGAGGTCCCAGACTGTGAGAGGGCACAGGTTGGGCTGAGGGAACCCCCTCTCCCCCAAGTGCACAAATTTCATGCACCTGGCCTCTAGTTTAATGATAAGGAAGTTTGGGGATATCCTTAGCCTAATAATGTCTTATGTTGACATTATTTTAAAGTCAATTTTAACATCATTAGGGAAGGTTGAAATAGGTTCTATGACCTTTACTTACCAAAGGTAACTAATATCTTTTTCAGAGTCAGCCCTCCTCTCTACTTCATTTGCCTTTCTCTTTCACCAATAAATTATGCAGATGCTTCCAGCTACCTGGCATTTGTATGATAAATTCCCAATTTTCCATTTGTACAATTTTTGCTAATGCTGTCCTGAATTCCCTTACCATCTTTGCTCTCTAGTTTTGTTGTTGTTTTTGTTGTTTTTTTTAAATATATTTTATTGATTTTTTACAGAGAGGAAGGGAGAGAGATAGAAAGTCAGAAACATCGATGAGAGAGATACATCGATCAGCCGCCTCCTGCACGTCCCACAGTGGAGATGTGCCCGCAAGCAAGATACATGCCCCCAACCGGAATCGAACCTGGGACCTTTCAGTCCGCAAGCCGAGGCTCTATCCACTGAGCGAAACCGGTCTCGGCTGTTGTTATTTTGTTTATTTGTTTTTTAAGATTAAGCACTGCCTATTATCTTTTGAAAACAGCTGAGGTAGAAAATTTGATCTGAAAGTTCACCATTTTTGTCCTAGTGTTGAAAACTGGGCAGAAGTTAGTGTCTTAAAATTCTTAACCTTGGACAAAAATTTTTAGAAAAATGTATACGTTTTTAGCTCCTTCAATTTTTCAAGAAAATTTTGTTATTTTGTTTTTGCTTTTTGGTTGCTTTGCAATATACTTAATGGGATATTAAAAGCAAATCATTACATTTATATGAACTCAAATGAATTTTTATGCCATTTTAATATATATACACCAAGAAATGCTAAAAGGAGCTTCTGCAGGTGCCTGATGGGGCACCCCAAATGGGAAACAGTGAATGGACAGGAAAAGAGGCAAAACATAATCTTAACTCATAATCTCCGGTTGTCATTTAACACTGATGAATCTGTTAATCCAAATTAATAATAAAAAGTAATTGCACTGTTTTAATTTGAGGTTTGTAGTCAGGATTCATATCCTATTGTTATGAACTCATTGGTTAGACCTTTAAACCTCAGTTATTTGCCTTTGTTGATCTTTGGTGGTAATTTTAAAATATTAGCACATTTGAAATTTTATACCTCATTTTTTGATATTTGGTAGTGTTGTATGTACACAGTCAATGTAAGATCCAGTGGGTATAGGGTGCAATATATGGCAAAAGAAGAATTAGTTACTGAAGCAGTGAAAGAACCTTCTCATGAGATTTGAGACTAGTGCTCGAGTTAAGCTAGGGGATAGTGTCTTCTGGCCCTGTGAGAAAAATCTATAAATAGTTGACCATTTTTCTGGGCAGTTTAAAGAGCTGCTTTTTGTTTGTACTTTCCTAAATTTTCATCTTCTTTCACTTCTAGCACACAATTGTTACTAACCTAACTTCACTTTAGAAAGTTTAACTTAGAAGTTAGAATTTTTACCATCCTTGTAAAAGGCTTGGGGAAGAAACATATGTTTTATCACATGAAACTTCTGATTTGGTATAGTATTTTTAAGATGAACACATGACTGATTTATTCTTCCTATATAGTTAACTGGTGTAGTTTGGAAATATTTTAACATAATATCCTAATGTAAGAAGACTAATTTTCTTATGTAGTTTATAGAATGTAATCTATTTCATACATGTAAACATGTTTCATTTGGATTTCTCCTCACATTATACTTAATGTGTGTATTTTTAAAATAAAATCATACATAGATTTAAGAAAACTGCTATGAAAAATGTATGAGTATCACCAGGACTATTTAAGCAAACCTGAGACTAAAACATTTTAATTTTCCTTGCCATTTCATATGTAAATCTAACAAAAAAACTTATAAACTGAATGCCTAGTTTGTTGTAAAATATGAGTGACAATTTAAAAGATATCACTGTGAGGAGAAAAGAATTAGATGCTATGAATGGACAGAATTGATTAATCTCTTTAAAAGAAAATTAGTGGGACCTGACAAAGTGGTGAATAAATGAACGGGACAGTTTCAGAACTTAGAAGGAACTTTGTGTTTCTATTTTCATGGTAGGGGTTAATGATGAGCCATTCAATGCAAAGCATTTTACTGGTGCTCTAAAAGGTACAGAAATATCTATCTAATAAAGGAGTAATATGCAAATTGGCCATCACTTCAACACACAAGATGGCTGCCCCCATGTGGGCACAAGATGGCTGCCACAAGCTGGCCAGTAGGGGAGGGCAGTTGGAAGGGACCAGGCCTGCAAGGGAGGGCAGTTGGGGGCAATCAAGCCTGCAGGGGAGGGCAGTTAGGGGTGACCAAGCCTTCAGGGAAGGGCTTTTAGGGGTGATCAGGCCTGCAGGGGAGGGCAGTTAGGGGCAAACAGGCTGGCAGTGGAGCAGTTAGGCATCAATCAGGCTGGCAGGGGAGTGTTTAGGGGTGATCAGGCTGGCAGGCAGGAGCAGTTAGGGGCAATCAGGAAGGCAGGCAGTCAGGCGAGCAGTTGGGAGCCAGCTGTCCTGGGTTGTGAGAGAGATGTCCTACTACCCGTTTAGGCCCAATCCTACCAGAATTGGGCCTAAACAGGCAGTCGGACATCCCTCGAAGGGTCCCAGATTGGAGAGGGTGCATTAGGCCTCTAGTATTAGTATAAATTCATGTCCTCAAAGACCTTTAAAATTGAGGGGGAGAATTAGAGTACTTAGAGACATTAGAAGTGGAAGAGATTAATGTAAAATAATCTATAAATGTAATGTGACTCCAATAAAAATATCAGGCTTTTTCAAAACTAGAAAGCTGATTCCAAAGTTCCTTGAGAAGCAAGACTGGGCAGGAAAGCTCTGAAAAAGCAATGAGGGTAGACTAGTCTTATGAAATATTAAAATAGAGAACTCTAGTAATTAAAATAGTTTTGTCCTGGCATATAGCTAAACAGATCATTGGAACTCAGTTAAAAGGTTAAAAATAGACTCAGATATGAAAATTTAGTACAAGATTAAGATGACATTTGAGTTCAGTGGAGGAAAATATGGCTTACTCATTGAAAGGTGTTAGGATACCTAGATAGCTTTTTCCAGGAAAAAAAAAAATTAAGTTGGATGCATATCTTGTATCAAAATAAAGTCCAGTTTTAAGTGTGAAAACTGAAATGTTTAAAGTACTTGAAGAAATCATGGGAGAATCATAAAAGATTTTAGTGTGGTGTGAAGGCTTTTCTAAATTCAATATAAAATTCAGAAACAAAGAAGATTTTCACTATAAAATTATAATGATTTTCCCTAAAAATCACTATGTTAAATAACTTCTTCCTGGCAAAAACCATAAACAAAATAAACAAAAATGACAAATTTGGGATAAATAATTTGAAATTAAATTATGAATTTCTTAATATGTTAAAAATTCTTATAATTCAATAGGAAAAAATAAAAAAATTAAACAACAAAGAAAATAAAAGAAACAAAGTGAAAAAAGAAAAGAAAAAATTGAATACTAAAAAAAGAAAAAGATCCAAAACTATAGTTTTTACAGAAATGGATACTAAATGACTCAAGCTGGAAAAAAATTCAACTTCACTGTTAAGAGAAGTACAAAATAAAACTACCCTGAGACATTACTTTTTAAACCTATTTGATCAAGAAAGATTTTATAAAAATTGATTTTAGAGAAGGAGGAAGGTAGGGGTGGGGGAGGAGAGAGAGAAACACCAACATGAGAGAAATACTTTGATTGGCTGCCTCCCTTTAGTGCCCCAACCGGGATCAAGCATGAAACTTAGGTATGTGCCCTGACCAGAAATTGGACCCATGACTTCCTAGTGCATGGGTCGATGCTCCGACCAACTGAGCCACACCTGGGGAAGATTTATTTAATTTCATGAAGCATTGTGTTATGTCTTAGACATTATTGTTAAGAATTAGGAAGCAAGTGTTTTTAATTGTAGAGGCATATATTGTAAAGGCATATGTTGGAACAACCACTCAGGATGGTGAACTACATATTTTGTATTTTGTCAATTGTCAATTTACCTTCCTAGAGGGGGTGGAAATAAATACCTTTACCAGATTTTTTCGTGTAGCTAGAGTTCTAGAAGCCAATTAGATTTTTCTCAACTCTATGTTTTCCCCATAAGTTGAGAAGAGAGGTGAGACATAGGCCATCTTCTTGAGGTTTTTGAACGTTGCAATGTTGTGAGAAACCTGTTGCCATGCAGCAGTAATCAAGTGTCCATCCTCCAACTTCAGGATATGGAGTAGTGATGGTGGTGGCAGTAGCTTCATAATCTGACATATTCCTGAATGGTGGTTATGAGATCTTTCCCAGTTTCCCAGGTTTGAGAGGTTGTGGTTGTGGCCTCTGGATTCCAGCATGGCTCAGTGATGATCCCAGAAGTAAAAGCTCCCCCTAGTGAATCAGTTCTGTATCTTGACAGATTCATTCCTGGAGGCTCAACCTAGATCCCTACACCCTATTCCTTTAACTCTCCCAATAACTTTGGAAGCTTCAAATTCCCTACAAGTGCCTTCCTGTTTAAAATGCCTAGAATGGTTCTGTTTCCTGCACTGAAAACTGTTCAATTTGGGAATAACAAATCAGAATTGTAAATGTATTTCTTTTTGACCTAACACCTTTGCTTCTAGAAATATATCCTGTAAATATGCCTGTATATGACAGAAACAAGTTTGTTCAAGTTTTTCAATGCATTGTTTGTAAATTGACATCAGTGGGAGAATTGTAAAATCAAATTACATTGCATGTGTGTAATAGAATCCTAAGTAGCTATAAAAAAGAATGAGGGTGTTTTGTGTATTTAAAAGATAGAATCAACAAGATATGTTAAGTTTCTTTAAAAAAAAACAACAAACAGGAGGAAGAACTGTGTATGCTGTTTTAAAATTTTTTAATGAGCTTTGTTGAAGAAGAATAGATATAAAATAAAGTACATATAAAGTGTGCAATTTGACAAATTTGACCTGTGAAACTAGCATCACAATGATGATAATGAACATATCCATCAATCCCAAAAGTTTCCATATGCTTTATCCTTTTCCCCCATTCCTACTTTCCTTTACAATAGATTAGCTTGAATTTTCTAGAATTTTATATAAATGGATCATATAGTATGTACACTTTCGAGTCTAGCTTCTTTCACTCGGCATACTTATGTTAAGATTCATCCATATTATAGTGTTTATTGATAGTTCATTCCTTCTTATGGCTCAATAATATGACTCCTTTTTTGTTTATTCATTCACTTGGTGATGGACATTTGAGTGGTTTTCCATTTGTGGTTTTACAAATAAAGCTTCTGTAAACCTTTGTGTGCAGAATAACTACCTAGGAGTAAAATGGCTGGCTTATTTGGCAGGTTTATGTTTAACTTTTTAAGTAACTGTCTAAGTGTTTTCCAAAGTAGTTGTACCATTTTACCTTTCCACCAGCAGTATGAAAGTTTCACTTCTCCCACATCCTTGCCAACACTTGATATGGTCAGACTTTTAAATTATAACCATTCGAATAGATATGTATATTATTGTGATTTCAATCTGCATTTCCCTAATGACAAATAATGTTGAACATTTTTTCATATGCTTAGTTGACTTCTTTTTTTTAAAATATATTTTATTGATTTTCCACAGAGAGGAAGGGAAAAGGATAGAGAGTTAGAAACATTGACGAGAGAGAGAGAGAGAGAGAGAGAGAGAGATCAGCCGCCTCCTGCACGCCCCCTACTGGGGATGTGCCTGCAACTGAGATACATGCCCTTGCCCGGAATTGAACCTGGGACCTCTCAGTCCAGAGGCCGATGCTCTATCCACTGAGCCAAACCAGTTTCCGCAGTTGACTTCTTTTAAAAAAATATTTTTGTCCTCTTCTGGGACAGTGACTTCAGTTTAGTATTCACCATGGTCCAGTGTTTGATATACCACCTCTACAAAACTAGACTGTCCCGAACCCCTGGTAATAGAATTGTTTACCTTTACATCAAGAAGGTTGGGAAAGCACCAAAATCTGCATGTGGTGTGTGCCCAGGCTGACGTCAAGGAGTTGGTGCTGTGAGGCCCAAAGTTCTCATGGAGTTGTCTAAAACGAAAAAGCATGTCAGCAGGGCCTATGATGGATCCATGTGTGCTAAATGTGTCTGTGATAGGGTCAAGCATGCTTTCCTTATTGAGAAGCAGAAAATTGTTGTGAAAGTGTTGAAGGCACAAGCACAAAGTCAGAAAGCTAAATAAATTTAAAAATGAAGCTTTGTGTAATAAAAACAAACATCTCATTAAAGATATATTTTTTATTGCGTTTAGGAGAGGGAGGAAGAATGAGGGAGAGAGAGAGAAACATTGGCTGCCTCCTGCATGATCCCTATCCCTCCCTGGTGATTGAGCCCTGACCCAGAATCAAGCCAGCAACCAAATGAGCCACACCAGGCTGGGCTTTGTGTATCTTTTTGGTGACATGTCTGTTCAAATCTTTTGCCCATATTTTATTATGATTTTTAAAAATTATTTAGTTTGAGAGTTATTTATTTTTTGGGGGAGGGTTTTTTAGTTTTTGTTTGTTTGTTTGTTTTGTTTATCCTCACCAGAGGATATTTTTCCATTGATTTTTAGAGAGAGTAGAAGGAAGAGAGAGAGCTAGAGAGAAACAACAATGTGAGAGAGACACATTGATTGGTTGCCTCCTTTACACAACCTGAACAGGGCCCGGGAATCTGCAACTGAGGAATGGGCCCTTGACTAGATTCAAACCTGGGACCCTTCAGTCCACGAACAGACACTCTATTCACTGAGCCAAACCGGCTAGGACTCTTTTTTTTTTTTTAATATATTTTATTGACTTTTTACAGAGAGCAAGGGAGAGAGATAGAAAGTTAGAAACATCGACGAGAGAGAAGCATTGATCAGCTGCCTCCTGCACACCTACTGGGGATGTGCCCACAACCAAGGTACGTGCCCTTGACCAGGACCCCTCAGTCCCCAAGCTGACGCTCTATTCACAGAGCCAAACCAGTTTCGGCTAGGACTCTTTATGTATTTCAAATAAATCCTTTAACAGGTACATGATTTACAAACAGTTTGTTCAGCTTATCTTTTCATTCTCTTCATGTCTTTCAAAGAGTAGAAGTTTTAAATTCTGATGAAGTCTAGCAATCTTTTCCTTTATCAAGTGTGCTTTGGTGTTGTTTCTAAAAACTCTTTGCTTAGCTCATGGTCATAAAGATTTTTCTATCATGCATTCATCTTTGCTTGAAATTTAAAAATTGAATTTATTAGGGTGCATTAGTTGATAAAATTATTATATAGGGTTCAGTTGTACAATTTTATAATACATCTCCCATGTAGTGGTATTTTTATAGATGACCTCATTTTTTCCCACAGCATATAGAACAGAATTCTCTCTACTGGCCCTTTTCCTAGAATTAGAAACACGGTCAAGAACCTCACATTTTATGCCCAATTGGTGTGGCTCAGTGATTGAGCATCAACTCACAAATCAAGATGTCACTAGTTTGATTCTTGGTCAGGGCACATGTCTGGGTTGCAGGCTCAATGCCCAGTAGGGGATTTGCAGGAGGCAGCTACTTGATGATGTGTTTTTCTCATCATGTTTCTATCTCCCTCTCTCTCTCTCTAAAAATCAATAAAAACATATTTTAAAAGAACCTCCTACTTTAAACAAAGTCCATCCTTAATTATGAGCATCTCCTCTTCTTTCCTGTTTTATAATAGAACTAGAAGCCTGGTGCACGAAATTCATGCATGGAGTGGGCAGTGTCCCTCAGTCCAGCCTGCACCCTCTTTAATCTGGGACCCCATGAGGGATGTTCTCTAACAATCCAGGCCTGCTAGCTCCCAACTGCTCACCCACCTGCCTTCCTGATAATCCCCTAACCACACCCCTGCCAGTCTGATCAATGCCTAACTGCTTCCCTGCCAGCCCAATTGCCCCTAACTGCCCTCCCACCTGCCAGCCTGGTCACCCCCAACTGCCCTCCCTTGTAGGCCTGGTTCTCCCATCTGCCCTCCCCTGCAGGCCTACCCCCCCAACTGTCCTTCCCTGAAGGCTTGGTCACCCCCAACTGCCCTCCCTTTCAGTCCTGGTCCCCCCCAAATGCCCTCCCCTGTTAGCTATCTTATGGCAGCCATCTTGTGTTCACATGGAGGCTGCCATCTTGTGTGTTGGAGTGATGGTCAATTTGCATATTACCCCTTTATTATATAGGATTTCTTGAAAATTCACATTGGTACCTGTATCTATCTTCTCCTACTTTCTCTTCATTCTTCAAACTACTGCAATTTTCTATCTGACCCCATCACTCTACAAAATTATTTTTACCAAGGTCAAGTATAACTATTTTCAAGGTGTCTCTTCTGGATTTTCTCTTGTGTCCCATGACTTCCCATCCACATTAAAATTATAACTTCTTCAACACTTCCTATCCCTTCTAACACAGTATAAGTTTTACTTACTTTGTTTATGTCTGTTTTCCTGGTTAGAAGGTAAAATCAGAGAGTATAAAGATTTTCTCTGCATTTCTAGAAAATAGAATCAAGCTGGAACATCATAAAAATTCAATTTGTGTTGAGTGAATGCACACTGAATTGTCTTGGTCTTCTACATTAGACCAAGAGCTATTTTAAAGACTGGAAGGATTGTTCTTATCTCTGTATTTGCCACGTTAGCTCAGAGACTGATCCATAAGTGAATGAATGAGGAGTGCATGGGGAGTCATGATGGCACCATTTACCCAATTTGGGTAAATGCTTCTAGATATTCCAAGGCCTAAAAAAGTACTTTTTAAATGCTTCACTGGAACCCTAGATCTCCAATGAATTGATATTAGAATTTTGCAAACAATGGAGATTTTAAAAAATATATATCTATTTTATTGATTTCTTACAGAGAGGAAGGGAGAAGGATAGAGAGTTAAAACATTGATGAGAGAGAAACAACAATCAGCTGCCTCCTGCACACCTCCTACTGGGGATGTGCCTGCAATCAAGGTACATACATGCCCTTGACCGGAATTGAACCCGGGACCTTTCAGCTGCAGGCCAACACTCTACCCACTGAGCCAAACTGGTTAGGGCAACAATGGAGATTTAAGTTGCCTAAAGACACTATTGGTGGTCTGGAGAAAAACAGAACTAAATGGAGATTATCTATCTATTACCTATCTATCTATCTATCTATCTATCTATCTATCTATCTATCATCTATTTATCACCTGGTTATCTGGAGACTTATTATGAGGAACTGGCTCATGCAATTATGGAGCCTGAGAACATCCACAAACCTCTGTCTGCAAATTGGAGACCCAGGGACACCAGTGATGTAAATTCAGTCCAAACCTGAAGCCCGGAGAACTGGGAAAATGTAATTCCTAATCCCAGGGCAAAGAAGATGGGATGAGGAAGTCCCAGTTCAAGCAATGAGACAAGAATAAAAGGATAAATTCTTCCTCTCTCAACTTTTGTTCTATTTAGACCACTAAAAAGTTGGATGATGCTCAAATACATTGGGGAGGGCAACTTACTGGGTCCATTAATTCACATATTGATCTCCTTCAGAAACACCCCTTACCACACACACACTCAGAAATGATGTTTTATTTGGGCACCTAGTGTCCACTCAAATTGATACATAAAATTAACCATCACATTGTTTATCCCTTTAATTTGTGTTATTTATTAGGATTGTTTGAAAATACTTCTGCTGCTCAAGTAAATTTAAACCAAAGACAGGAAGGAAAGAAGTTCAGAGACAAGAACAGAAGATAAAATTCTCAACTTTGAGTGCATATTTGAATCACTTGGGGAGTTTCTGTACTGATACCTGGACCTCACCCCCAGAAGTATTGGTAAGGTCAAGAACTGAGCATAAACATTTTTTTTTTAATTTTCAGATTATTCTGAACCACTGGAATAAGTAATCCTTCCCTAGGTCAGGTTACTAGGGAAGATGAAAGACTGCTGAGAGAGGCAAAATGTCTCCAATGGTTGCTTACGTCCTCTGTCGTAATACTGGGTCATAGATGGAAGTCCCTATTATTGTTTTGTTGCTGTTGTTTGTAGTCATGATTAGTAATTGGATCCAGACTCTTGAGGAGACAAGCGAGCCAACCAAGTGCTTAATTGTTATTTTATGGGACACTAATAGCAACTAAAAAAAAAATTCTTCTTCCTTGAAGTATCTAAAGGTTAATTATCAACCAGTTCTTTCAACCCTTAAATTACTTTCTGAGAGTGAATTAGAAAGAGGAGCATGAATTCTATTAGGAGATTGTGGTACTAGTGTAGATTAATTCTTCTTATTAAATGGTACCCTGTTGTTCATTTTTCACCACAAAGAGGTTAACTTAATCCTTGTTTCAAGCTTGCATATTGAGCAATTCTTGATAAATGCATGTGGAATGATAACCTTTATAACAAGCACAATCCAATAAGGAGAAAAAATTGTTTTTGGAATGCAATTTCAAATTCATAAAATGAAATTTAGTATCTTGGAAAGAGAGTTATGAGTTTCTTGGTGTATAATTAGTATTCCTAAGGGAAATTTCCAATATTCTGGGATTCAATATAGACTTAGAATAAATATATGCTACTGGCACTACATGAGGCATGCTAACAACCACGTTAGACTTATTAGCAGGTAAGTATGGTGAAAGGTTACATCATTTTGGTCAGAGCTCTCTATGTTTGGTTATTATTCTCTGTATGAAAATGCATATCAATAACAGAAAAACTCTCCATGTAAAGAAGGGCATGTTTTAATTCAGTTCTTTCTAAATAGTAAGCTATTTCCATAAGAGATATTGAAAGTTTTTCCCTTCAAATTAGCTGTTTTTTGTGTGTGTGAGTAAATTTAATGAAATGGTTCTCCACAAGAATTGCCTTTTAAATTCCAAAATAAAAGTATTAAAATGAAAGTTGACTTTAACAGAAATGGATATTGCATTATTTCTTCCACAAATGCCTGTGTTTTTTATTTGGTAATGATTTGTGTTCCCTGATATGCTTTATCTCATGCTTGATTGATTACAAGTGTAAAGGGGGGTTAAATGTATTTGCTATTGGCAATTTATAATTAATTGTAATACGCTGTAATCCAAATTACAATCTGTCATTTCCAGTCAAATTGTAAAGCACTGTAATTGTATTTTAGAGATCCACTGCCATTGATTATAGCTACCTCATTTGTGTTTTAATATACCATGACGAATTTGTGAATGGAAATACAATCTTGTAACAAGCCAGGAAACAAGTATTGTTCTTCCTATTATAACAGCGAGAAAATTATTTCTTAACAAATGGAAAGAGAAGGCAATAGTAAGACAGTAGAGAGAATTCACATATGGATGAAAAAGACTTCAATTTTCTAGCAGTGCATAAAGATAAATGAGGCATAGAATTTTAAAAAACATTTTTAAACAAAACATTACAAAAATATTTATAAGTTAACATTGTTTTTGAAATCTAAGCATACTAATATAGATTGCTTTACTTTATTTGTTCAAATTGCATGTAGTATTCCACAGCTTATTGGAAATTCTGTGGTGCTCATTCAGGTTTTTTATTTTTTAAATATATATTTTTATTGATTTCAGAGAGAAGAAGGGAGAAGAGAGAGATAAAAACATCAATGATGAGAGAGAATCACTGATCGGCTGCCTCCTGCACATCCTCTATTGGGATTGAGCTCGCAACCCAGGCATGTGCCCTTGACTAGAATCAAACCTGGGATCCTTCCGTCTGTAGGCCAATGCTCTATCTACTGAGACAAACCAGCTAGGACTCATTCAGGTTTTAAATAAGTTTTTACTATTACAAATAATGTTGTAGCAAATATTTTGTACATGACACTTCATACATGTGGAAGATTCACTAGGGAATATGCTTAGAAGTGGGATTTCTAACTTGCAGAATATGCACAGCCTGTATTTTAGTTTTTAAAAATTAAATCTATGTAAGAACACATAAAATGAGATTTACCCTCTGGACAAATCTTTAAGTATACATTGTTGACTATAACTACAGTGTTGTACAAGCGAATCTCCAGAGCTTATTCATCTTGTCTAATTGGAACTTATTAATAACTTTCCAATTATTGCCCCACCCCAACTTGTGGCAACCAGTTTTCCTCTTTGATTCTATGAATATGATTAGTTTAGATACCTCATATAAGCAGAATCATGCAGAATTTATTTTTCTGTTACTGGCTTATTTCACTTATCATACTGTTCTCAAGGTCCATCCACTTATCACATATTTCAAATTTCCTTCTTTTTGAAGGCTGAATGACTACCATTGGACATTTAGATTGTCTCCAAGTATTGGCTATACATAGTGCTGCAATGAACATAGGAATGCTAATATCTATTCAAGATCTGGACTGAAGTTTTTTAGATAAATACCAAGAGTGGGAATTCTGTATTATGTGATAGTTCTGTTTTTAATTTTTCAGTTTTTTTCCCATTGAGTATGATGTTAGCTGTTTTTCTCTTTTTAAAAAATATACTTTTATTGATTGCAGAGAGAAAAGGAGAGGAAGAGAGAAAAAGAATGTCAATGATGAGAGAGAATCATTGATTGGCTGCCTCCTGCATGCTCCATACTGGGGATTAAGGCCACAACATGGGCATGTGCCCATGATCAGCCTGAAACCCTTCAGTCTGCAGGCTGACACTCTATCCACTGAGCCAAACTGGCTAGGGCTCTCAGGGATTCTTGATTCCTATACTTAGCACATAGTAGGTACTAAGAAAATATAGGATTAGTGAATATCTACATTTTAAAGGGGAAGCACTAAATCAATTAGAAATTCTTACTCTGCTCCATTCTTCAAGTAAAATATTCACATTTATTTGAATAGAATGAATGGAGTGAGGATTTGGGGCTTGAATTCCTCAATTCACCTCATAAATGAATATACAAACAGAATCACTAGGCATAAAATCTTTAACATGTTGTGATTATTTGACGATTCTAAAAGTAATCTAGAGTCAGTGTCATGGTGAGAGGGATCTTTCTCTGGGTTCTCTGCATCCTCTGATCTTATAAGAGCTCGTAGGGATTCCCAGAGGAAAAGTCAGTAGGATGGTAGAAACACTGCCCCCACCCTGATACCTACAGCCTCCAGGAGCTTTAATCTCTAGAGTTGTCCCATGTACGAACTCCAGTAATTCATCCATATTTCTAGTTTGGTCTTCCAACTGGTTTGTGGGGCATCTGTGGTGTTCCTATCTCAGTTAAGCTATCAGACTTCAATTTCAAAGAAAGACAAGTTTAGGAGCTCATGTACCATCACACTTAAAGATTAAACTACTGACAAGCTGAAGGAACAAATTTCAGAATGTTAAATCCTCTATAGTCCTTGGAGTTTGGTGTTTGGTGTAGAATCTACCCTGTAGATCCTTAGGGGTTTTTTTTTGTTTTGTTTTGTTTTTTGTTTTCTAATTTATCCTTTATGTCCATAATACCAGTTGTTGCAGTCTGGTGAGAAAATTAAATAGTTCGCTCCAACACATTTTTAAATCCCAATAACAAGTTCCATGTATACTATACTAGTATATCTTTTCTTATTGCTTAATTATTTTTTAGATTTTTAAAATATATTTTATTGATTTTTTACAGAGAGAAAGGGAGTGGGATAGAGAGAAACATCAATGAGAGAGAGACATCAATCAGCCGCCTCCTGTACGCCCCCTACTGGGGATGTGCCCGCAAACAGGATACATGCCCTTGACTGGAATCGAACCTGGGACTTTTCAGTCCGCAGGCTGACGCTCTATCCACTGAGCCAAACCAGCCCCGGCATTTTATTGCTTAATATTGAATCAAAGTTGTGGGTATGAAGTAAGAGAAAGTATACTAATTATGGGTGTACATGCTGTTATGCAGGGGAAGTTCACATAAAATACTTTTAAGTATTGTAGAGAAACATACCTCCTCAAACTTTATTTTTTTAAAATATATTTTTATTGATTTCAGAGAGAAAGATAGAGACATCAATGATGAGATGCCCCCCACTGTGGATCAAGCCTGAAACCCGGGCCTTTGACTGGAATTGAACCCAGGACCCTTTAGTCCACAGGCTGACGCTCTATCCAAACCAGCTAGGGTGCCCCATCCAAACTTTAGATGGAATGTTTAGATTGCAACAACTGGTATTTTCAAGTGTTCAATTTATGCAACTGTTTGAATTTGCTAGTTTTGTTTTCCATTAGCTTCATCAGAGTGCGAGAGAGAAATAATGCCGTAGATTTGTGCCAATATAATTTTAAATGATTATTACATTGATATTCCTTTTTCTTACCAAATAGCTTATAAATTTCCTGTTTTCTTTCTTCATTTTATAAACAGGGGGGAAAAAGCATTTAACATAAAGCTTCATGACATATTAAAGGAGAGAAAAATGTGAGTGAATAAGTAATGAAGCTGAGAAGGAAACATTTGATATGAGGTAATATGTGACTTGATAGAAGAAAACAAGAATACCTCCTCAGGCTCACCAATAACTCCATTTCTCAATAGTTAGCTATGTTATGATTCAGAGATAAATGGAAACATTTCATGAATAATCAGTAGTTTGGGAAGCTATTTTTTATTATTTGCCCAACAGGTTTTTCATTTCCAAAGCATCGTAACAATAGGGGGAAAAACATATGTAAAGGCTGTCACTGAGATACAAACAATTGACATTCAAAAACTCCCTGCATATAACCATGCCTCGGGTTTGAAGTTTTTATTTGTTTTTCAATAGCACTTCATTGTTTTTCAAGCTCACACCAACAATTCTATTAGTAGAGATTCTTTTGCCTACCACTACCTGGATGAGGAATTGTGGAGAAGCTGTCCAAGAGAAAGAGTTGATGTCCTGGCTGAGAAGCCATCTCCTTGTTGAAATGGGTAGGTTTGGGAACGGAAAGCAAGAGGATGCCAGGCTGAAGGGACCTAAGAAGCAAAGGAAGAAATCTCACAGAGTTCAGAGAACCATAAACAGTTTGCAGAGAATGGTAGAAAACAAGCTGAAGGATTAAGTCAAGAAAGGAGCCCGAATTTCATACTGTCAGTATTGATGAAAAATTAGTGAATAATATTAGGAGGTTAATATTATTATAACCAAAAACAGAAAAAAAGATCACTGTGCTTCATTGTTGAGAAAGAATTAGAAAGCAACAATATTTTAGGCAGGGACTACAAGGAAGTTGCAGTAATCTTGCATGGGAGATAATAGTAGCCTTAGGTATAATGGATAACTTTAGAGCTCTTTTCAAATACATTAAGAATTTTAAAAAATTTCAATCCCGGGTGCACATATGGTATTGGAAACATATAGGCTGTCTACCCAATTGCCATTTTCTATTTCTTCTTTGGTAACTAACTGCTCTTTGGTACTGAGAGCCATAAACTTGAGAGTTCTACTACATTCTGAGCCATACTAATTTAGGAATAAAAATGAGATGCAATTCTGGACAGTAAGATTTGAAAAACTCCTGATGGCTTTTCATTACTCGTAAAAGAGAAGATATTCATCAATGATACATCTGATTAGGGGGAAATATTCACAATTTATAAAGAACTCATACAACTTACCACCAAAAAAGCAAACAATCCAATAAAAAAATGGGCAAAGGGCCTGAATAGACACTTCTCCAAAGAGGACATACAGATGGCCAATAGACATATGAAAAGTTAGAAAAACATCACTATTCATCAGAGAAATTGTAAATTACAACCACAATGATATGTCTTTTCACACCTGTTAGAATGACTATTATCAATAAATCAACAAACAACAAGTATTGGTGAGGAAATGAAGAAAAAAGAACCTTGCATACTGTTGGGGTTGCAAATTGGTGCAGCCACTATGGAAAACAATATGGGGGTTCTTGAAAATATTAAAAAAATAGAACTAGCAATATGACCTAGTAATTCCACTTCTGGGTATTTATCCAAATAAATCCAAAACACGAATTTGAAAAGTTACATGCAACTTATGTTCATTGCAGCATTAGTTACAATAGATAAGATATGGAAATAATCTGAGTGTCCATTGATGGATAATTGGATAAAGATGTGGTACACATGTGCCCCCCCCACACGTATGCACGTACACACACATGCACATACACAGTGGAATATTACTCAGCCATAAAAAAGAATAAAATCGTACCATTTGTGACAACATGAACGAATCTAGCAGGCATTATGCTAAGTGAAGTAAGTCAGAGAGAGAAATACCATATGATTTCACTTATGTATGGAACCTAAACAAAATAAATAAAACAGAAACAGACTCATAGATACAGAGCATAAATTGATGGTTGCCAGATGGAAGGGGAATTGGAGTGGGGGAGGGGTGAGGAGGTGAAAAAGGTAAAGGGATTAAGAAAGAGAAATTAGGCCGAAACGAGTTTGGCTCAGTGGATAGAGCATCGGCCTGCGGACTGAAGGGTCCCAGGTTCAATTCTGGTCAAGGGTATGTATCTTGGTTGCGGGCACATTCCCAGTAGGTGGCTGGTTGATGTCTCTCTTTCATCGATGTTTCTAACTCTCTATCTCTCTCCCTTCCTCTCTGTAAAAAATCAATAAAATATATTTAAAAAAAAAAGAAATCGGCAGTTACAAAATAGTCACGAGGATATAAAGTACAGCATAAGGAACATAGCCAATAATATTGTAATAACTCTGTATGGTGTCAGGTGGTACTGGACTTATTGGTGGGATCACTTTGTAAATTTTATGAATATCTATGCTGTGCACCTGAAACTAATCCTATGTAATAAAGAGGTAATATGTACATTGACTCTCATGCCATAGCACCATCACAAGAGGGCTGCCCTGCCCAGCCCCTCCTCCGGCTTCATCCCTGATCAGCCTCTCCCACCCCAATTGATGGTGGGGCAGCTAGCCAACCCCCCAGGGCCCCACACCCCCACACTTTCCCAGGGCTGGGGGTACCCCAGGCAGGCTGCAGGCACAGCATTGGTCAGAGGCAAAGTTCCTGACTGTACCTATCCTAGAGAGTCCAGAAAACCTCAGCAGTGACCAAAGACCAAAGGTCCCTACCAGCGCTTACGGCTCAAAGTGCCAGGAGGAGGTGGAGCATCTTGAACCTGCACATCAAGCCTTGAGGCATACCATGCCAGTGGCAACTCTGAGTGAAAGGAGAAGGGAAAAGAGCAGGAAGCTGGGTGTGGATCTGGAAGGGGCCTGGTCAGCTCTGCCACTTGCCTTCCAGGTGTGGCTAGCCCTAAACCGGGTTGCTCTCAGAAAAGCAGCTGTCACTGGGCTCAGTAAAATAAGAGAAATCAAAGAGCTGAGAGTAAATATCCTCCCAGCCCCTTGCTCTACCCCCAGGCCAGGAGGGCTGGGGTTGGAAAACAGCTGCTGCTTTGCTTTTTTTTTTTTTTAAATTAAATCTTTATTATTCAGATTATTACATTTGTTTCTCTTTTTTCCCCTCCATAGCTCCCCTCCACCCGGCTCCCACTCTCCCTTTACCCTTACCTCCCTCCCGTTGACCTCATCCATAAGTATATGATTTTTGTCCAGTCTCCCTGTACACCTCTCACCCCTGTCACCCTGAGAATTATCAGTCCACTCTCTTTCTGTGCTTCTGATTCTAATATATTCACCAGTTTATTCTGTTGATCAAATTTTTAATTCACTTGATTTTTAGATTCACTTGTTGATAGATATGTATTTGTTGTTCATAATTTTTTGTCTTTTACCTTTTTCTTCTTCCTCTTCTAAAAGAGTATCTTTCAGCATTTCATATAATACTGGTTTGGAGATGATGAAATCCTTTAGCTTTTTCTTATCTGTGAAGCTCTTTATCTGCCCTTCAATTCTGAATGATAGCTTTGCTGGATAGAGTATTCTTGGTTGTAGGTTCTTGCTATTCATCATGTTGAATATTTCTTGCCACTCCCATCTGGCCTGCATCATTTCTGTTGAGAAATCAGCTGACAGTCATATGGGTGCTCCCTTGTAGGTAATGAACTGTTTTTCTCTTGCTGCTTTTAATAATTTTTGTCTTTTGCTCTTGGTATTTTAATTATGATGTGTCTTGGTGTGGTCCTCTTTGGATTCCTTTTATATGGGGTTCTGTGTGTTTCCTGGACTTGTAAGTCTATTTCTTTCACCAGATGTGGGAAGTTTTCAGTCATTATTTCCTTAAATAGGTTTTCAGTATCTTGCTCTCTCTCTTCTTCTGGCACCCCCACAATTCTGATGTTGGTACCCTTGAAACTGTCCCAGAGGCTCCTTACGTTATCTTCACATTTTTAAATTCTTTTTTCTTCTTGCTTTTCCAGGTGAGTGTTTTCTGATTCTTTATATTTCAAAGTTTTGACTTGATTCTTGCCTTTCTCTAGTCTGCTGTTAGGTCTCTGTATAATATTTTTTATTTCAGTCAGTGTATGTTTAATTTTTAGTTCGTCCTTTTCCATCTCTAGTTGGACCTTTTCCATCTCTAGTTGGTTCTTTTTCATCTCCAGTTGGTTCTTTTTCATCTCCTCCTGGGTCTCACTAACTTTATCCAACTTTTCTAGGATATTCTTGAAAAACCTTGTAAGCGTGGTTTTGAACTCTATATCCAGTTGTTTGTTTTCCTCCATTTCTTTTGTTTGTGATCTCTTCCCTTGTTCTGGCATTTTCACAATGCTGGGAGAATTTCTGTGTTGGATTCAGCCTTATGATACCAGACTTGCAAAACTGCAAAAGCCTCTCTGTTGAGCTTGGGATGGGTGCAGTCTCAGGGCTTAACGGACCACCTTGCCTTCCAGTTGGCCCCACCCTCCACGACCCCCGAGTCTCACGTGACTCTGGTTAAATCTCTGGAGCAGTCCCTGTGTGTGCGTGCCTGCGCTCTCTCGCAGTGCCTCCAGACTGCTGCCCCTCTGGCTCCTCTGGGACCACACGAGTCTGGGTCCCCAGGATTTCGCCCGAAACTAGGGTTCAGCGGGGTTAGAAGTGGCGCAGTTGGGAGGGTCTGTCTCCCGCCCACTTGTGAAAACCAGGGGCACAATCAGCAGTCTGTCTTCTGTGCCCAGTGCCATGTGCACCACCAGACTTCTGATCTTTTGCGACTCCCCTAAATTTCCATGCCCTTCTTCCTTTTCACAGTCTAAACTCCCCTGGATGAGTTTCGGCTGGATCTGGGGTTTAGTGTCATAGGATAAGGGATTCAATGCCCTTGAGAGTCTCCATCTCCCTCCCATCAGAGAAAGCCAGCCAGGCACTCCGGCACCCGCTCTCTCCACGCACGCATCTCCGTACCTCGGCTTTTTGCAGCTCCTCTGGGTCTCTGTGAGCCCCTCTCTTTCCTTCTAGTTTTAGAATTTCCACTCAGCCAGTTTTCCTATGGTTCTGGATGATATCCGTTCTGTCTTTTAGTTGTAGTTTTGAAATTGTTGTGCGAGGCAGCAGTGTAGGTGTTTACCTATGCTGCCATCTTGGATTCTCCTGCTTTACATTTTATAATGAAAAGATTCCTGCTACAAAGAGAGGAGAGCTGATTTGTTTCCAGCAATACCTGGCATGTTCCCTGCCCCAGCCCTGAAGCCTGACAGCACCTGGCAAAGGTGTGTCCAGAAAGCCTTGTTGGCCTGGCTCCTGGAACATTGGGAGCAAGTTTGAGCTGCAGTGATTTAAAAAAAAAGGTAAAGATTGAAAAACATCTCTTTATACTCAAATGGCATTATAAGAGTATCTGATTTTGTTGATTTTGAGGTAGAGGGCAAATAGGTTCATGGAAAAAGCAGATAAAAACAAAGGAAAAGGAAGAGGATTCTGCCGTCCACAGCACTGAACATTGTTTTTTGTGTTTTTGTTGTTGTTATTTTTCCTTCTGTTCTTCAAGTTAGTATATGCCATTTAAACCACTTTATGGCATTGGGTAATGAGCTAATTCTTCTTCTATTAAGAGCAAGCATCAGTGCCTTTCATATGAGTCACATACATTTAATCTATTCAAATAGAGCATACTGAGTGGAGAGAATGGTATGTGTCATTATATAAAGAACCTGAAATTATGATGCTCTCTGGCTGAAGATCACACTTATTTTGCAATTTAGAGAACATAGACAAATCAGGCATTGAAAATGAATGTGCGTGCTTAAGTATGACTTTATTTTCATCCATAATGACCAAATGAGCACTGGTCACCAGAAGGTGCATTGATGGGTCCCATGCGGCGGTGGGTCTGGATCAGGCTGCGTAGTGCGGGCCAGGGCCAAGGGACCTGAGGCTACACCCCCTGCCTCAGCATCGGGGCAAGGGGACCTGAGGCTGCGTCCCCACCTGGCAGGGCTTGACAGGGGTGGAGCCGCCAGGTCTTGGTGTTGCCTAATGGGGTTGGGGCCAGCTGGACACTCTATTACAGAGAAAGGGCAAATAGCAATATTAAAATATTTTTTTCTAATTAATTCCCTTTTAATGTACACAACTTTCATGCACCAAGCACTAGTCTATATATATAAAAGCCTTAGGGACCATTACAATGGAATGACCAGAACAACCAGTTGCTATGACATGCACTGACCACCAGGGGGAAGTTGCTCAATGCAGGAACTGCCCCCATTCTACAGGCCCTGATTGCCAATGGGGCCTGCTGGCCGGGGGGGGGGGTAGGGGGGAGTGGCGGGGGGAGGGTGAGGAGGGTGGGGGTAGCAGGTTGGCCAGCAGGCCCAGGCTAGGACTGAGAACTGGAGGTGAGTGGTGGTGGATTCGGGCAGTGAGGGAGCAGGAGGCAGCGAGGCAGGGAGGTGGGGAACCTGATCAGCCCTGATTGTTGGCCAGGCATAGGGACCCCACCTGTGCATGTATTTCGTGCACCAGGCCTCTAGTATAAAATAATATTGAATGTCAACTGTAATTGGGAAAAAAAAGGGAACCCATGTAAAGAACTTCTTCTCTTCCAGCCTTTGCACATTTTTTGTGGGAGGATGAGATTGATGGGGTTGCTGCAGTCATTTTGAGAGCATGGGGACTATTTTAGAACAAAAACATTCTGGAAATGAAAGAACAGAAATATTTCAAGAAGCAGAGTGTTCAATGACCATGTTGAAGTGGTGAACTAATTAAACCCAAACTGCCCTATCTCTTGAATTTTTGTTGAGACAAATCAAAATCTACTCATTTAATACATTTTTATTTGGATTGTCTGCTACTTACATTCAAAGGCATCCTAACTGGTATTTATGTGAAAATACATAATGGAATTGGAAAATATCCTATACACATATGAACTGTGGAAAGTTGCCCCCCGAAAATGTACAGGGAAAACTCATACATCTTTCACACCTTTTTTCCCCTATGGTTACATCTTATATAATGACTAGAGGCCCAGTGTGTGAAATTTGTGCTGGGGGCTAGGGGATCCTTCAGCCCTGCCTGAGCCCTCTTGCAGAAAAGGAGCCTTTGGAGGATGTCCAATTGGTGGATTAGGCCTACTCCCCATCAGTCGGACATCCTTATCACTGCTGTGGAGGCAGGAGAGGCTCCTGCTGCCGCTGCTGCACTCACCAACCATGAGCCTGGCTCAGGGCTTCTGGCTGAGCAGTGCTCCCCCTCTGGGAGCACACAGACCACGAGGGGGCAGCTCCTGCATTGAGTCATAGCGACCAGTTGTTCCACTGTTGGGTCGATTTGCATATTAGCTTTTTATTATATAGAATAGTAGAACATCAAAATTCAGAACCTTAGAATATGTTACCTTACACAGCAAAGGTACTTTGCTGAAGGAATTAAGGTTATGGACCTTGAGATGGGGAGATTGTTGTGAATTATCCAGGTAAACCCAATGTAATTGTCTGAGTCCTTAAGTGGGGAACCTTTCAGGAAAGGTTCAAAGATGTAGATAAAGAAGGATCAAAGATGTAGATATTTCAGAGAGATCGAATATTGCTAGCATTGAAGATGAAGATAGAGGCCCTGAGCCAATGAATGAATGCAGATGACTGTTGGAAAAGCAACAAATAAACTCTTCTAAAAGTCTTCAGAAAACAGCCCTGCTGACAGCTTGATCCTTAATGTGGCCAATGAGACCTGTTTTTGACATATGATGGTAAGAAAATTAAAATGTGTTGTTTTTTTCCCCCCACAACTAAGTTTGTGGTGGCAGCAAGAGAAAATTAATGCTGTGCTTTTTACCCATTTTAAATTGGATTAAGTGGTTCTTTAATGTAAGCTTTGAGATTTCTCTGTATATACCAGTTATTAGTTCTTTGCTGGATATGTGGTTTGCACATGTTTTACCCTCATCTGTAGTTTGTTTTTTTCATCCTTTTCATGAAGACTTGAAAAGCAAAGGTTTTAAACTTTCATAAAGTCCAATTTATCAACTTTCTTGGATGTTGTCTATTTTTCTCCTATTTTTTCTAGTTATGTTGAAAATTATGGCAAAATATAACAAAAATTTACCATTTTAGCCATTTTAAGTGTATACATCAGTGGCATTAAGTACATTCACATTTTTTGTGCAATCATCACTGCTCTCCATTTTCAGAATTTTTCATCATCCCAAACTGAAACTCTACACTCATTAGACATTGACTCTGATTCTCCCTGGTCCTCCCTCCTGTCTCTAGATCACTATTCTCCTGTCACTATGAATATAGTTGTTCTGGTACCTCATATAAAAAGAATCATATGATATTTGCCATTTTGTGTCTGGCTTATTTCACTTACCATAGTTTTCAAAGTTCATCCATGTTGTAGCATGTATCAGAATTGTATTCCCTTTTAAGGAAATAAAAGGGAATACATTTATTTCCTTAAATACATTTATTTCCTTAAATATTTCCTGATATTGTATGTGTATATCACCTTTTGTTTATCAATTCACTTGTTGATGGATTTGGGGTTTCAACCTTTCTGATCTTGTGAATAATGCTTCTAGAAATATTGGTGTGCAAATACCTTTCTCTGCTTTCAATTCTTTTGGATACATATCTAGAAGTGAAATTGCTGGATCATATGAAAATTCTGCTTATATTTTTAGGAAATGCCATACTGTTTCCCACAGGGGCTGCACCATTTCACATCAGGAATATTCTGAACATTATCTTTTGTATCATACTCATTGTGGCTGTTTCCCATTTCTAGATTCTGTATGGTCCTCCTTCATAATTAATTGCCTTGTTTTGGTGTCACACAGGCACCAGTTGCTTCCTGAGAAAGGGTGCATAAGAGATACATTTTTTTTACTTGCATGTCTGAAAATGCATTGTTTTACTTTCACACTTTATTATTTGGTTATTTCATTCTAGGTAAAAAATATTTTCAAAGGCTTTCCTTTATTGAGTTTCCAGTATTCTTAACTAGCAAGGTCAAAGAAATCTTTATTCTCATCCTTTTCATGTTTTCCTTTTGCACTTCATCAAAGTTTTTACTATCTTTTTTGATTCCCATTCTTCTGCAATTTCAAAATTATGTCCTTTGTTGTTGTTTTTTTTTAATCCATTCTACTGGGCACTTGGTGGGCTGGTTAAATTTCAAAATTCATGCCTGACATTTCTGGGGAATTTTTTTCTTTTAAAAAATGTTTTTATAATTTATTTAAAATTACACTTGGTACACAATATTATAGTTTCAGATGTACAAACCTGTTATTAGACATTTATATAACTTATGAAGTGATCACTTTAATAAATCTAGTACCCAACTGACACTATATACAGTTATTACAATATTGTTTTTTAAAATATATTTTATTGATTTTTCATAGAGAGGAAGGGAGAGAGAGTTAGAAACACTGATGAGAGAGAAACATTGATCAGCTGCCTCATGCACACCCCTCACTGGAGATGTGCCCGCAACCAAGGCACAAGCCCCGACCAGGATTGAACCTAGGACCCTTCAGTCCACAGGCTGACGCTCTATCCATTGAGCCAAATCAGCTATTACAATATTATTGACTATATTCTTTATCTGGTATGTTTACATTCTCATAACTATTCTGTAACTACCAATTTATAATTCTAAGACCCATCACCTTTTAATTTTTTATTTTAAAATATATTTTTATTGAGTTGAGAGAGAGAGAGAGAGAGAGAGAGAGAGAGAGAGAGAGAGAGAACATCAGAGGAGAAGAACAGACATCATCCAGAACCACAGGAAAGCAGGTGGAGTGGAAATTCTACAACTAGAAGGAAAGATAGGGGCTCACAGAGTCCCAGAGAAGCTGCAAAAAGCTGAGGTATGGAGACACGCGCGTGGAGAGAGCGGGTGCCAGAGAACCTGGCTGGCTTTCTCTGGCAGGAGGGAGACAGAGACTCTCAAAGGCATTGAACCCCTTATCCTAAGACACTAAACCCCAGATCCAGCCGAAACTCATATGGGGGGAGTTTGGACTGTGACAAGGGAGAAGTGCATGGAAATTTAGGGGAGTCGCAAAAGATCAGAAGTCTAGTGGTGCGCACGGCGCTGCGCGCAGAGAACCGACTGCTGACAGTGTTGCTGGCTTTCACAAGTGGGCGGGAGACAGACCTTCCCAACTATGCCACTTCTAACTCCACTAAACCTCAGTTTCGGGCGAAACCTTGTGGACCCAGACTCATATGGTCATGAAGCTCAGGGGACCCTGAGGGGCAGCAGGCTAGAGGCACTGTGACAGAGTGCATGCACGCACAAGGTCCGCTCCAGAGATTACCCAGTCATGTGAGACTCAGGGGCTGAGGAGGGCGGGGCCGACTAGAAGGCAAGGCCGACCATAAGCTCTGAGACTCCACTCATCCCAAGCTCAACAGAGAGGCTTCTGAAGTTTTGTATCATAAGGCTGAATCCAACACAGAAGTTATCCTGGCATAGTGAAAATGCCAAGACAAGGGAAGGGATCACAAACAAAAGAAATGGAGGAAAACAAACGACTGGATGTAGAGTTCAAAACACGCTTATAAGGTTTTTCAAGAATATCCTAGAAAAGCTGGATAAAGTTAGTGAGACCCAAGAGGAGATGAAAAAGAACAAACTAGAGATGGAAAAGATCCAACTAGAGAAGGAAAAGGACCAAATAGAGATAGAAAAGGTCCCACTAGAGATAGAGATGGAAAAGGACCAACTATAAATTAAACATACACTGACTGAAATAAAAAATATTATACAGAGACCTAACAGCAGACTAGAGAAAGGCAAGAATCAAGTCAAAAATTTGAAATATAAAGAATCAGAAAACACTCAACTGGAAAAGCAAGAAGAGAAAAGAATCCAAAAATGTGAA
Source organism: Lasiurus cinereus (assembly GCA_011751065.1). NCBI lineage: Eukaryota > Metazoa > Chordata > Mammalia > Chiroptera > Vespertilionidae > Lasiurus > Lasiurus cinereus. The sequence continues at coordinate 14,523,023 of JAAGEH010000304.1, forward strand.
GATAACGTAAGGAGCCTCTGGGACAGCTTCAAGGGTAGCAACATCAGAATTGTGGGGGTGCCAGAAGAAGAGAGAGAGCAAGATACTGAAAACCTATATAAAGAAATAATGACTGAAAATTTCCCACATCTGGTAAAAGAAATAGACTTACAAGTCCAGGAAGCACAGAGAACCCCATATAAAAGGAATCCAAAGAGGACCACACCAAAACACATCACAATTAAAATACCAAGAGCAAAAGACAAAAAGAGAATATTAAAAGCAGCAAGAGAAAAACAATTCATTACCTACAAGGGAGCACCCATACGACTGTCAGCTGATTTCTCAACAGAAACGATGCAGGCCAGACGGGAATGGCAAGAAATATTCAACATGATGAATAGCAAGAACCTACAACCAAGAATACTCTATCCAGCAAAGCTATCATTCAGAATTGAAGGGCAGATAAAGAGCTTCACAGATAAGAAAAAGCTAAAGGATTTCATCATCTCCAAACCAGTATTATATGAAATGCTGAAAGGTACTCTTTTTTTTCTTCTTTTTTAAATTAATTTTTATACGTATCTTCCCATTGCCCTCCCTCCCTCCCAGGCATAAGCCAACCCACCAGTGTCTATGTTCATTGGTTTTGCTTATATGCATGCATACAAGTCCTTTGATTGATTTCTTATCTACCTCACCTAACTTTAATCTTCCTGCTGTAATTTCACAGTCTGTTTGAAGCTTTACTGCCTCTATATCTATTCTTTTGTTCATCAGTTTATAATGTTCTTTATTATCCACAAATGAGTGAGACCATGTGATGCTTCTCCTTTGTTGACTGGCTTATTTCACTAAGCATAAGGCTCTCCAGTTCCAACCAGGTTGCTGCAAATGGTAAGAATTCCTTCTTTTTAATGGCAGCATAGAATTCCATTGTGTAGATGTACCACAGTTTTCTGATCCACTCATCTGCTGACGGGCACCTAGGCTGTTTCCAAATTGTAGCTATTGTAAATTGTGCTTCTATGAACATAGGGGTGCATAAATCCTTTCTAATTGGTGTTTGTGATTTCTTAGGATAAATTCCTAAGAGTGGGATTACAGGGTCAAATGGGAGATCCATTTTTAGTTTTTTGAGGAAACTCCATACTGTTCTCCACAGTGGCTGCACCAGTCTGCATTCCCAACAGCAGTGCACAAGGGTTCCTTTTTCTCCGCATCCTCGTCAACACTTGTAATTGGTTGATTTGTTGATGATTGCCATTCTGATCGGTGTAAGATGGTATCGCATTGTCGTTTTGATTTGCATCTCTCGGATGATTAGTGACTTTGAACATCTTTTCATGTGTCTCTTGGCCTTCCTTCTGTCGTCTTTCAAAAAGGTTCTATTTAGGTCTGTTGCCCATTTTTTTTATTGGATCGTTTATCTTCCTTTTATTAAGTTATATAAGTTGACGGTAGATTTTGGAGATTAAACATTTATCAGTGATATCATTTGCAAATATGTTCTCCCATACAGTGAACTTTCTTGTTGTTTTGTTGATGGTTTCTTTTGCTGTGCAAAAGCTTTTTATTTTGATATAGTCCCATTTGTTTATTTTTTCTTTAGCTTCCATTGTCTTTGGAGCAGTATCAGTGAAGAAGTTCTTTCGGCATATATCTGAGATTGTGCTGCCTGTGGATTCCTCTAGTATTTTTATGGTTTCCCTTCTAATGTTTAGGTCCTGTATCCATTTTGAGTTTATTTTGTATTTGGGGGTCCAGTTTCATTTTTTTGCATGTATCTGTCCAATTTTCCCAACACCATTTATTGAAGAGGCTTTCTTGGCTCCATTGAATGTACATGCCTCCTTTGTCAAATATTAGTTGAGCATAGTGGTTTGGGTGGATATCTGGGTTCTCTATTCTATTCCATTGGTCTATATGTCTGTTCTTAAAACAGCCTGGTAATGCCTTGTAATATAGCTTGAAATCTGGTATTGAGTTCCCACCTACTTTATTCTTCTTTCTCAGAATTGCTGTAGCTATTTGTGGTCTTTTTTTCTTCCAGATGAATCTATAAAGAAGTCTTTCTAGGTCTGCAAAATATGTCATTGGTATTTTAATGGGTAGTGCATTGAATCTATCGATTGCTTTGGGTAGTATGGGCATTTTAATGATGTTGATTCTCCCAATCCATGAGCATGGTATGCTCTTCCATCTGTTAACATCTTCCTCTATCTCTTTTTTTCAGTGTCCTGTAGTTTTCTACATATAGGTCTTTTACCTCTTTAGTTAGGTTTATTCCTAGGTATCTTAATTTTTTGGTGCGATGGTAAATGGGATTGCTTTTTGAGTTCTCTTTCTGTAATTTCACTATTAGTGTATAGAAATGCCACAAACTTCTTAGCATTAATTTTGTATCCTGCTACATTGCCAAATTCATTAATTAAGTCAATTAGTTTTGGAATGGAGTCCTTTGGGTTTTTTATGTACAATATCATGTCATCTGCAAATACGACAGCTTTACTTCTTCTTTTCTAATTTGGATGCTTTTTGTTTCTTCTTCTTGTCTAATTGCAATGGCTAATACTTCCAGTACTATGTCGAACAGGAGAGGTGAGAGTGGGCATCCCTGTCTTGTTCCTGTTCTTAGGGGAAATGGTTTTAGTTTTTGCCCATTGAGTATGATGTTAGCTGTGTGTTTATCATATAGGGCTTTTATGATGTTGAGGTATGCTCCTTCTATTCCCACTTTGCTGAGAGTTTTTATCAAGAAAGATTGTTGGATTTTGTCAAATGCTTTTTCTTCATCAATTGATATGATTATGTGATTTTTATCTCTCAATTTGTTTATGTGATGTATCATGTTTATTGATTTGCGGATATTGTACCATCCCTGCATTTCTGGGATGAATCCTACTTGGTAATGGTGTATGATCTTTCTGATGTACTGCTGCATCCGATTTGCTAGAATTTTGTTGAGGATTTTGGCATCTATGTTCATGAGAGATATTGGCCTATAATTCTCTTTCATTGTGTTGTCTTTATCTGGTTTTGGTATTAGGGTGATGCTGGTTTCATAGAAGGTGTTTGGAAGTGTTCCTTCTTCTTGAATGTTTTTGAAAAGTCTGAGGAGGATAGGTTTTAATTCTTCCTTGAATGTTTGGTAAAACTCTCCTGTGGAGCCATCTGGTCCCGGGCTTTTTTTTTGGTGGAAGCTTTTTGATGACTGCTTCAACTTCTTCCATAGTTATTGGACTATTGAGAGCTTTAGATTCCTCCTCATTGAGTTTTGGAAAGTTGTATTTTTCTAGCAAAATGTCCATTTCTTGGAGGTTGTCCAGTTTGTTGGAATAGAGTTGTTCATAGTATTTTTTAACAATCCTTTGTATTTCCACAGGGTCTGTTATTTTTCCTCTTTCATTTCTGATTTTGTTTATTTGGGTCTTCTCTCTTTGCTTCTTGGTGAGCCTGGCTAGAGGTCCACCATGCTATTGTAGACGGCAAGAATTCCTTATTTTTTATGACTCATATTCCTTTGTATATATGCATATATGCACTACTTTTCTTTATCCATTAATCTATTGGTGGACACTTAGGTTGCTTCCATGTCTTGGCATTGTAAATAATGCTGCAATGAGCATATATATTTTTTTTATTTAGTATTTTGGGTTTCTTTGGATTAATACTCAAGTGCAGTTGCTGCATCCTTCTTTGTTTCTTATTGTAGCCTTTATTTTAAAGTCTACTTTGTAGGGTATAAGAACTGATACTCGAGCTTTTTTGTTTTCTTTTTCATGAAATATCTTTTTCCAGCCCTTTACTTTCAGTCTGTGTGTGTCTTTTGATCTGAAGTGAGTCTCTTGTAGACAGCATATGTAAGGGTCTTGTTTTGTTATCCATTCAGTCATCATATATTTTTTGATTGGAGCATTTAATGCTTTTGAATTTAAAGTAATTGCTGATAGATATATATGTATTGCCATTTTATTTTTCATATTTTTTAAATCTTTTTTTTCTCCTTCTCCTTCTTCTTTTCTTGTTACTGTTGTTGTTAATCCCTCTCAAGGACATTTTCCCATTGATTTTTAAAAAATAAATCTTTATTGTTCATATTATTACAATTGTTCCTTTTTTTCCCCCTTATGGTTTCCCTCCACCTAGCCTTCACCCCTCCCTCTGCCCTTGCCTCTCCCACATTGTCCTCATCCATAGGTGTATAATTTTTGTCCAGTCTCTCCCTTCACCTCCCCCCCACCTCTTTCCCCTTGAGAATTGTTAGTCCACTCCCTTTCTATGCCCCTAATTTTATTATATTCACTTGTTAGATAGATATGTATTTGTTGTTCATAATTTTTATCTTTACTGTTTTCTTCTTCTTCCTATTCTTAAAGAATACCTTTCAGCATTTCATATAATACTGGTTTGGTGTTGATGAACTCCTTTAGTTTTTCCTTATCTGTGAAGCTCTTTATCTGCCCTTCAATTCTGAATGATAGCTTTGCTGGGTAGAATATTCTTGGTTGTAGGTTCTTGCTATTCATCACGTTGAATATTTCTTGCCACTTCTGTCTGGCCTGCATAGTTTCTGTTGAGAACTCAGCTAACAATTGTATGGGTGCTCCCTTGTAGGTAATGAACTGCTTTTCTCTTGCTGCTTTTAATATTCTCTCTTTGTCTTTTGCTGTTGGCATTTTAATTGTGATGTGTCTTGGTGTGGTCCTCTTTGGATTCCTTTTGTTTGGGGTTCTCTGTGCTTCCTGGACTTGTAAGTTTATTTCTTTCACTAGGTGGGGGAAGTTTTCAGTCATTATTTCTTCAAATAGATTTTCAGAATCTCGCTCTCTCCCTTCTTCTGGCATCCCCATAATTCTGATGTTGGGTATGCTTGAAGTTGTCCCAGAGGTTCTTTACACTATATTCCAATTTTTGCATTCTTTTTTCTTTTCCAGTTGAGTGTTTTCTGGTTCTTTGTATTTCAGGTCTTTGAGTTGATTCTTACGTTTTTCTAGTCCACTGTTAGATCTCTGTATAATATTTTTTATTTCAGTCAGTGTATGTTTAATTTCTAGTTGGTCCTTTTTCATATCCTCTTGGATCTCGCTAAATTTATCCATGTTTTCTAGGAAATTATTTAAAAAACCTTGTAACAGTAGTTTTTAACTCTATATCCAGTTGTTTGTTTTCCTCCATTTCTTTTATTTGTGATTTGTTCTTTTGTCTCCACATATTTCGCTGCTTCCCTGAGTTGGTAGAGTAGCTTTGTGTGCTAGTTTTCCTATGTGGCCCAGTAGCTCCGCCTCCCCAGCTACCTGAGGTGGACAGTCTTGGTGCACCTCTTTGTGAACTGTGTGTACAATCTTGTAGTTAATTCTTGATTGTTGTTGGTATACTGGAGGGAATTGACCTCCAAGCCAATTGATTGTGAGGATCAGCTGTGTCTACACATGAGTACTTGCTTTCAGACCTCTGCCTTTCCGGTTCCCCTGAGTTTCTGTGCACTCTAGGGACCCATATAAGTCTGGGTTGCCAGGGTCTTGCCCGAAACTGGGATTCAGTGCAGATGGTCCTGGATTTCATTGCTGTTGGGGGCTTCTGCTTTCCTTCCACTAGAGAAAGCCAGCAGCACAATACGCTGTCAGTGGTCTGTGTGCACACTTTTGCACACTCCCAGACTTCTGCCTTTTGTGGCTCCCCTAAGTTTCCCTGCACTCTTTCCTTTTCACAACAGTCCAGACTCCCCTGTATGAGTCTCACCTGGAACTGGGGTTCAATGCAGTCAGAAGTGGGGTTAAGTCCAGTCGGGATTTTCTGTCGTCCTACCGCTAAAGGAAGCCAGCCAGACCCTCTTCCGCCCATCCTCTCCACAAGTGTGTCTCCATACCTCAGCTTTTTTACAGCTCCTCTGAGACTTTGTGAGTCCCTCTCTTTACTTTTAGTTGTAGAATTTTCATTCAGCCAGCTTTCCTGTGGTTCTGGATGGTGTCTTTTCTGTCTTTTAGTTGTAATTTTAAAATTTTTGTGTGAGGCAACAGTTTAGGTGTTCACCTATGCAGCCATCTTCATTTCTACCATTGATATTTTTTTAAACAGAAAATGGAAGGGAGGGGAAGAAACAGAAAGAGAGAAACATTGACGTGAGAGGGACACAATGACTGACTGCTTCCTGCACAGCCCCCACAAGGCTGGTTTTGAGCCTGCAAGGGAGGTATGTGCCTTTGACCAGAACTGAACCTGAGATCAATCAATCCGTGAGCCATTGCTCTAATTACCAAGAAAACCAGCTAGGGCTTCCTTCTTCTTAAAGAGGAACTTTTAACATTTCTTTAATACTGAGAAGCTCTTTATCTGTCCTTCAATTCTAAATGATAGTTTTTCTGGATAAGCTTTGTTGTAGGTTCTTGTGTTTTATCACTTTAAGTGGTTCATGCCAATTCCTTTGGTCTGAAATTTTCTGTTGAAAAATCATCTGACAGTCTTATGGGGCTTTTTTGTAGGTAGCTAATCACTTCCTCTTTTGCTGGCTTACGATTCTGTCTTTGTCTTTAACCTTTTGCATTTTATTTATGATGTGTCTTTGAGGACTGGCTGTGACTACAGCAAATGAGCTGCTGTGCAGTGGCAGACCCCAAGGAACAGGGCTGGCTTCATGGGAGTTTCGGTGCCAGATGAGTCCACCCCTTGAGTCTGTCATCGTGGATATGGTTGGGTTGTAATCTATTGTGATATGAAACTGCCCACTGGGTGTGCTGGCTCTGGGACCTCCCAGGAAATGAAAGGTCATCCATGACCTGTGCCCTGTCTGGGGCTACCCAGCATGAGGTACAGAGTGATCTGCAGATTACTGCTACTTGTGCTGGGCTTGGATATGCCCAGGAGAGACTAAGCTGCAAACTAAGACTAGTGCTGCTAGCACTAGGTCTAGGGTTAAATGCAAGAGGTACAGAATATGCACAGGCCAAATACTGCTTGTTTGAGAGATTTTATTTATTATTACTATTATTTTTTAAAATTTTATTGATTTCAGAGAGGAAGGGAGAGGGAGAGAAAGATAGAAACATCAATGATGAGAGAGAATCATTGATTGGTTGCCTCCTGCATGCCCTGTATGAGGGATCAAGCCTGTAACCCCGGCATGTGCCCTTGACTAGAATTGAACCCGTAAATCTTCAGTCTGCAGGCTGACACTCTATCCATCGAGCCAAACTGGCGAGGGCTGTTTGAAAAATTTTAGGAAAGTCTGAATTATGTGCCAAGACAGGCTATTTACATGGAAAAGGCACTGGAAACTGGGTAGACCTACAAGTTGGGTACAGTGGGATCTCTGGGAATCATCAGGGCTGGGTGAACAGTGTTCACTAGGTTGATGAAGACTCAGATATGGTGCCACTTGCTGGTTTTGTGGAACAATGGCCTCTGCCAACACTTTTTTTTTAAAAGTTCTTTATTGTTTAAAGTATTACATATGTCTCCTTTTTCTCCCACTAACCTCTCCCTGGTTCTTCTCCCTCCTGCTCCCCGCAGCACATGCCCTCACCCCACTACTGTCTGTGTCCATGGGTTATGCTTATATGCATGCATATAAGTCCTTTGATTGATCTCTTATCCCTTGCCTTGGGCTTTCCCAAAGCTGGCCCACTTACCCTCATCCTGAAGCCAGATAATTCAGTTCCTCCCAGTATGTCCCTGATGTGACTTTTCCAGCTGCTGCCCCAATGTTGAAGCTCAAAACAAGTGAGTACAAGTAAATTAGTACAGTGGTTGGCAAACTCATTAGTCAACAGAGCCAAACTACAGTGATTGAAATTTCTTTTGAGAGTCAGATTTTTTTAACTTAAATTTCTTCTAATGCCACTTCTTCAAAATAGACTCACCCAGGCCATTGCATTTCATGGAAGAGCCACACTCAAGGGGCCAAAGAACTGCATGTGGCTCACAAGCCACGGTTTTCTGACCACTGAATTAGTGCATGGGTCCTTTAAGAGGAATGCCTGGGACTCCAGGATCTGTCCCCACTGATTTTTATAGCCAGAAGTCATGGGGACTTCTCTTCCTAGCACTGAAAACTCGTACTGGAGAGTCTGATGTGGGCTGGGACTCCTCTCTTCTTAGATGGTACCTCTGCAGCCCAGATTTCCACCACACATGGGTATGGCATTAGCCCTTTTCAGGCCCCTGCCCCTCCTACATATCTCATGTGGCATTTTCGTCATTTCCTTGGTTATCAGACTTCTATTCAACTAGTTTTGGCATTCTGAATTATAGTTGTCCTGAATTGAGTTGTAATTTTAATGTGGCTGTGGTGAGAAGGCTAAAAGCTAATTCCAGTGTGACCCTGAGGTTTGGAGAGGGGGGGGGGCGGTGTGGGCATGCTAGCAATCTGAATCTGTGCCAGTAACCTAATGTACATTCTTTTTTTTAAAAGAATGGAGGGGAGAGGTTTAGAGAGCTAGAAACATCAATGAGAGAGAAACATCCATCAGCTGCCTACTGCACGCCTCCTACTGAGGATGTGCCCGCAACCAAGGTATATGCCCTTGACCGGAATCGAACCTGGGACCTTTCAGCCCCCAGGCCGACGCTCTATCCACTGAGCCAAACTGGTTTCATCCTAATATAACCTATAATTAAGTCACTGTCCCTTCCTCCACAATCTGGTCTTGCAAGACCTGTTACCTAAATGCTCACATTTACAAAGGCCATAAACTATGAACAATACATAACCCCTAGAGGGGGTTATCAGCGCTGGCACCAGGCCAGGCCCTTAGATATGGTCTCAAGGCCCCATCCCAACACATGGGGCCTTTTACAAAGCCTATGAAAGGTCTGGAAGGTCCATATTTGGGGGACAAAGAAACCAAAGGGGATAAAAGAAGAGCTCCACCATATTGGTTTGCTCAAATTTTGGAGGCAACTCCTCTGAGACCAGTGGTTTAATAAAACTATTTAACTCCATTTCTCTAAGTGTCGCTTGGGTTTCTTCGGTCTTCTACAACATCGGGAGGTTCTGCATGCCATGTTCTTGACTGGTATTGCCCCATTTTGGGAAATTAAAAAAATTGTTTGATAATTTTCTTTTCTCCATATTCTTTCTTTCTCTCTCTCTCATTTGGATATTGTATAACTTGTTGTAATCCACTAATTTTCTTAGCTTTTCTCTGTTCCAGGGCTTTGCCTTTGTGTTTTAATTTCTGGGATATTTCTTCAGCATATCTTCCAATCCACTCACAGGTTTTTAAAAATTTATGTTATCATTTTTTAACTTCTAGCAGTTCATTTTGCTTTCTTTCTTTTAAAAAAAAATACATTTTATTGATTTTTTACAGAGAGGAAGGTAGAGAGATAGAGAGCTAGAAACATCGATGAGAGAGAAACATCCATCAGCCGCCTCCTGCATGCCTCCCACTGGGGATGTGCCCACAACCAAGGCACATGCCCTTGACGGGAATTGAACCTGGGACCCCTCAGTCCTCAGGCCGACGCTCTATGCACTGACCCAAACCGGTCTCGGCCATTTTGCTTTTTTGACTATTACTTTACAAGTCCTGTTATTTTTGTTTCATGAATGTAAAATCTTCTCTTATCTCTCAAAAGGTATTTATTGAAATTAAAAATATTTTTTTGTTCTCTGTTGTCTTGAATTACTTTTTGTTGGTTTGTACATTTTGGCCTCTGCCTTTCAGCTTAAAGGTTTTCTTCAAATGTGGAGTGATCCACGGTTATTTATTTATAGTTTAGGGTCCAGAAACAAAAGCTGACTGGAATTTTTAGGTATAGATGTAGAGGCTGTTGGTTTTCTACACTGTAGGATAATGTGGTGGAGTTATTTCAATGAAGCCTCCCAACTGCAGTATCCATAGGTCTGATTTCATCAGCTGGTTAATTTATCTAGCGAGAAATCCTGTAATCTCTTGGCTGTGAGCAAAGTCTGTGCTCTTTTCATAGTACTATCTTATATAGTTGACCACTAAAAATTTTAGTCTGACTAGTGTAAGAGTTCAGGAAAGCTAGAGATCATGAGAAGTGGCAAAGTTGGGGAAAATCTTATTAGATGATGGGATAAACTCTCAAAGTAAAATAGGTTAGTCAGCAACTAAGTTGAGAGAGCATCAAATTGAATAGGTAATTAGATGTTACAGTGATCACAAAAGTGTAGCACAGCTAACTAAGCCATCCTATCTAATAAAGAGGAAATATGCTAATTGACCATCACTCTGTCATAAGATGGATGCACCCACAGCTGAGGCCAAGTTCCCATAAGAAGCTTTAATGAGCTATCAGCAAGGACCTGAGGCTGCAACTTTCCCCACCCAACAGGGCTTGCCATGTTCCCCACCCAGCAGAGTTTGACAGGCGACCTCAGGCTGTGCCCCTTCCCCTCCCCTTCCCCCATCCCCCGTGGTGAGGCTTGACAGGGGATCTTAAGGTGCGCTTCACATTCTGGTGCTAGGCTAGGGGACCTCAGGCTGCTCCCTCCACCCCAGCACTGGGCCAGGGGACCTGAGGCTGCGCCCCGCTGCCTGGCTGGGCTTGACAGGGGACCTCAGGCTGTGCCCCCACCCAGCAGGGCTTGAGGGGGACCTCAAGGTGTACCCCCAGTGCTGGTGGGGCTTGACAGGGGACCTAAAGGTATGCCCCCAGCACCTTTCTGGGCTGGGGCACCTCAGGCCATGCCCCCCATCTTGATGCTAGGCCAGGGGACCTGAGGCTACCCCTGCCTGGCAGGGCTTGACAAGGGTGGGACTGGCCCAGTCTGGATCTAGCCCAATGTGTGTGGGGGGGTGGCCTGGTCTAAGTCTCATGCAATTTTGAGGTGCATGTGGGTGGGTACTTGACTCTGGGTCCCATGATGTGCCCCAGACTCTGATAGGAGGTTTTCATATACATTTTACTAATTTTCTTTCATCTCTGACACTTCTATTATAGAGAGAGGTCAAATAGCAATATTAAATTATTTCATGTAATTAATTCCCTTTTAATGTGCACAAATTTCATGCACTGGGTCACCAGTGTATCTAATGATGTCTCTATTCAGTCATAAAAGCAGCTTGTGACTTTGGTAAATCATTGATGTCTAAGAAACTCAATTTTTTCAATTGAAAAAATCTGGGGAGACTATCTCTGAAGTCCTGCCTAGGTCTAAAGTTTCTTTAAGGTACTTATTAAGATTATTTTATATCATATGACTTTTTGAGTGATGCTGTAATTAGTAAATTACTCTATAGTTCATGGGCGTGAACTTAAGAACTATAAAATTACTCACTCCCATGAAAACAGTAATTATTTTAAGTTATAAGGAACTCAATGACTTTATTTTTACTTTAAATACATATGCATGCTACTTTAAAACACCTGTCTACTTTGAGAATTTATCCCATCATTTAATAAGATTTCCCCCAACTTTGCCACTTCTCATTGATCTCTAGCTTTCCTGAACTCTTTCGCCAGACTAAAATTTTTAGTGGTCAACTATACAAGATAGTACTATGAAAAGAGCACAGACTTTGCTCACAGCCAAGAGATTACAGGATTTCCATAACTAACCAAGTGTTTTGTAGTCTGAGACCATGGGGATGTAGAAATGGAACCTCTGAAACTGATGTCTACTTTGACTTATGCAGCAGCTACCCCTCTTTCTTCTGGAACGGTTCCTAAATTTTTCTTTTGGAATTACCCTTCCTCCCATTTTGAAACAGGAATTTTAGGGGTAAAATAGGACCAGTTTGGGAAATTTTAGAAATTAAAGGGACCATGGAGAAAGCGCAGGGCTGCAGAGCAGCAGAAGGTGTATTTCCATAGAATAGGGAAGCTGAAAAGCTGCAACAGGTACATTTCCATAGAATGAGGGAGCTGGGAACAGCAAAAGGTCTGTACTTACAAAATAAAAAGAAGAAAGCCCTTCATCTGAAAGGAGAAGAAAGCCCAAAGGGAATAGGAAAACAATAAGGAAGGAGTGGGAGCTCAACCTTTGAGCTCAGGAGTTACTATATAACCAGTCTAAGGTAATAGTGACCTATCAGAAGGGATATCAAGGCACTGGGATCTGCAGCCTTCATAAGCCACAGGGAAAAAGAATTCAGTGGGACCCTTTCCCCCTCCCTACATGGGAGTCCATTCTATGGGACCCTTTCCCTCTCCCCAAGTGGGAGTATGTACTTGTTCTTCAATGCATCTCCACCTTAAAAAAAAAATATATATATATATATATATTTGACTTTCTACAGACAAGAAGAGAGAGGGATAGAGAGCCAGAAACATAACATTGATGAGAGAGACATCGACCAGCCACTCCCTTCCTCCTACCTCCCCACCCCACCCACCCGGAACGCCCCCACTGGGGATGTGCCCGCAACCAATATACATGCCCTTGACCAGAATCAAACCTGGGACCCCTCAGTTTGCAAGCCAACGCTCCATCCACTGAGCCAAATGGGTATTGACAAATCTCCACCTTTGCCCTACCACTCTCTGACCGTGGATTCATTCTTCGATTCCGGCTGACAAAGAATCTGGGTTTCAGTACAAAAATTCTGTTTCAATTTCATGTACTTTGACTAACGTTATAGGCAAATCAGGCTGATCAGAATATCTTACACTTTGTGGCACAGAGATTGCCTCAGGGATGATCCCACAAGCCAAGCCAAGCCAAGCCAATCTGCTACATTCAGAAGCAGCTAGGGACACAGCATGGTACATTCAGGAAACATTCAGATATTAGGCTATGGTTGGAGAATTGGATCTGACTGGGGAAAGTTGGGAGATTAAGCTAAAATGGTGGGCAGGAACAGTTTACGAAGGACCTTGTATGCTATGCTGGAGGATTTGAACTCTTTCCTGAAGAGGTGGCACAGCTATTAATGGATTTTAAGCACAGAGTTCACATGATCACATTTATGATTTAGAAGAATTAACCTGAGAGAGAACCAAGATGGTGGCATAGGTAAACAGCTACACTGCTGCCTCGCACAACAATTTCAAAAACTACAACTAAAAGACAGAACAGACAGCATCCAGAACCACAGGAAAGCTCGCTGAAATTCTACAGAAGACTGACTGCTGATTATGCCGCTGGCATTAAAGAGAAGGCGGGAGACAAAGCATCCTAACTGTGTCACTTCTAACTCCACTAAACCCCAGATTCGGGTGAAGTCCTGGGGATCCAGATTCATATGGTCCCGGAGCACAGGGGAGCTGGAGAGGCAGAAGTCTAGAGGCGCTGGGAGAACGCGTGCACACACATACAGGGACCGCTCCAGCAATTACCCAGTCACATGAGACTCAGGGGCCGTGGAGGGCGAGACTGACTGGAAGGCAAGGCAGTCCGTTAAGCCCTGAGACTCCACCCATCCCAAGCTCAACAGAGAGGCTTTTGCAGTTTTGCAAGTCTGGTATCATAAGGCTGAATCCAACACAGAAGTACCCCCAGCATTGTGAAAATGCCAGAACAAGGGAAGAGATCACAAACAAAAGAAATGGAGGAAAACAAACAACTGGATATAGAGTTCAAAACCACGCTTACAAGGTTTTTCAAGAATATCCTAGAAAAGTTAGATAAAGTTAGCGAGACCCAAGAGGAGATGAAAAAGAACCAACTGGAGATGAAAAAGAGCCAATTAGAGATGGACAAGGACCAACTAGTGATGAAAAAGGACCAACTAGAAATTAAACATACACTAACTGAAATAAAAAATATTATTCAGAGACCTATCAGCAGACTAAAGGAAGGCAAGAATCAAGTCAAAAATTTGAAATATAAAGAATCAGAAAACACTCACCTGGAAAAGCAAGAAGAGAAAAGAATCCAAAAATGTGAAGATAATGTAAGGAACCTCTGGGACAGTTTCAAGGGTACCAACATCAGAATTGTGGGGGTGCCAGAAGAAGAGAGAGAGCAAGATACTGAAAACCTACGTAAAGAAATAATGACTGAAAACTTCCCACATCTGGTGAAAGAAATAGACTTACAAGTCCAGGAAGCACACAGAACCCCATATAAAAGGAATCCAAAGAGGACCACACCAAGACACATCATAATTAAAATACCAAGAGCAAAAGACAAAGAGAGAATATTAAAAGCAGCAAGAGAAAAACAGTTCATTACCTACAAGGGAGCACCCATATGACTGTCAGCTGATTTCTCTCTCTCTTTTTTAAATTAAATCTTTATTATTCAGATTATTACATTTGTTTTTCTTTTTTCCCCTCCATAGCACCCCTCCACCCAGCTCCCACCCTTCTCTCCCTCCCGTTGACCTCATCCATAGGTGTATGATTTTTGTCCAGTCTCTCCCTGTATACCCCACACCCCTTTCCCCCTGAGAATTATCAGTCACGGGTGGGTCTGGAGCAGCAAGGCCTCCGCGGGCTCCGCCATGAGTGACTCTTCAGTCCGCCGGCCGACGCTCTACCCTCTGAGAACACCTTCTCCTGCTGCCACAGCAGCAGCACACACACGTGGGGGAGGGGGCGGGGGGCGTGGGGTCGCAGGGGTTAAGGGAACCAGCGCCGGCGCTCGCTCCTGCAGGTCCTGCCAGGCCCGAGCCGCACCGGAAGCCCAGAGGGCAGGTGCCCTGGCGGCTCGAGAGCCGAGGATGCACCGCTCAGCCTCAGCCTCAGCATGAGGGTCTCAGCGCCTCAGCCTCAGCACGAGGGTCTCAGCGTCAGCCTCAGCACGAGGGTCTCAGCGCCTCAGCCTCAGCCTCAG
>JAAGEH010000304.1:14542690-14556146 GCA_011751065.1 Lasiurus cinereus
GAGCCTCAGCCTCAGCCTCAGCACGAGGGTCCCAGCCTCAGCCCCAGCCTCAGCACGAGGGTCCCAGCCTCAGCCCCAGCCTCAGCACGAGGGTCCCAGCCTCAGCCTCAGCCTCAGCGCGAGGATCTCAGCCTCAGCCTCAGCCTCAGCACGAGGGTCCCAGCCCCAGCCTCAGCCTCAGCGCGAGGGTCCCAGCCCCAGCCTCAACGTCAGCGCGAGGGTCTCAGCCTCAGCCTCATCACGAGGGTCTCAGCCTCAGCCCCAGCGTGAGGGTCCCAGCCCCAGCCCCAGCGCGAGGGTCCCAGCCCCAGCCTCAGCGTGAGGGTCCCAGCCTCAGCCTCAGCGCGAGGGTCCCAGCCCCAGCCTCAGCGTGAGGGTCTCAGAGTCTGCAGCCTGCCCCAGCGCCCCAGCGCCCCAGCCCCCCAGCCCCGTCCCTCTCCTCCGCGAGCGTCGCCAGCAGCAGGGACTCAGTCCAGCACTGGGAGGAGGACGGCGGGGCGCCGAGCAGAGCTCCGTTAGTCCGCGTTCCATGCCTGCGTTTCCCCATTGCGGGGCCCAGCCCGGCGCCCTGTGCTGCGGGGCACATCCCCCCAGGCCCCGGGGCCTCGACATCACCGGCGAGCCCGCCTCCGGGCTGGGAACGCGGGTGGCTCCTTCCCGGGATCCCGGTTCCCCTCAGTCATTATTTCTTTAAATAGGTTTTCAGTATCTTGCTCTCTCTCTTCTTCTGGCACCCCCACAATTCTGATGTTGGCACACTTGAAACTGTCCCAGAGGCTCCCCACATTATGTTCACACCTTTGGATTCTCCTCTCTTCTTGCCTTTCCAGTCGAATGTTGTCTGCCTCGTATATTTCAAATTTTTTACTTGATTCTTGCCTTTCTCCAGTCCACTGCCAGGACTCTGTACAATATTCCTTATTTCAGTCAGTGTATGTCTAATTTCAATTTGGTCCTCTATCATCTCCAGTTGGACCTTTTCCATCCCTAGTTGGCTCCCCTGCATCTCTAGTATGTCCTTTTTCATCTCCTCTTGGGTCTTGCTAAATTTATCCATCTTTTCTAGCATATTCTTGAAAAACCCCATAAGCGTGGTTTTGAACTCTATATCCAGTCTTTTTTTTTCCCTCCATTTCTTTTGTTTGTGATCCCTTTCCCTGTCTCGGCATCCTCACCATGGCGGGGAAACTTCTGTGTTGGATTCAGCCCTATGATAGCAGATGCAAAGCAGCAGAAGCCTCTGTTGAGGTTGGGAGGGGTGGAGTCTCAGGGCTTAAGGGACCGCTTGCCTTCCAGTCGGCCCCGCCCTCCACGGCCCCCGAGTCTCACGGGACTGGGTAATGGCTGGAGCGGTCCCTGTGCGCGCGCGCACCCGCAGTGCCTCTAACTGCTGCCTTTCCATCTCCCCTGCGCGCCAGGACCACACGAGTCTAGGTCCCCAGGGTTTCGCCCGAAACGGGCTCAGTGGACTCAGAAGTGGCACAGTTGGGAGGGTCTGTCTGCCGCCCACTCGCGAAAGCCAGTGGCACAATCAGCAATCTGTCCTCCGCGCAGCACCGTGCGCGTGCGCGACCGGACCTGATCTTCTGTGACTCCCCTAAATTTCCGTGCACCACTCCCTTTTCACAGTCCAAACTCCCCCCGTATGAGTTTCGGCTGGATCTGGGGTTTAGTGTCGTAAGATAAGGGGTTCAATGCCATTGAGAGTCTCCGTTTCCCTCCCGCCAGAGAAAGCCAGCTAGGTCCTCTGGCGCCTGCTCTCTCAGTGCGCGCGTCTCCGTACCTCAGCTTTTTTGCAGCTCCTCTGGGTTTCTGTGAGCCCTTCTCTTTCCTTCTAGTTGTAGAATTTCCACTCAGCCAGCTTTCCTGTGGTTCTGGATGATGTCCGTTCTGTCTTTTAGTTGTAGTTTTGAAATTGTTGTGCGAGGCAGCATTGTAGGTGTTTACCTATGCCGCCATCTTGGATTCTCCCTCAGCTGATTTCTCAACAGAAATGATGCAGGCCAGACGGGAGTGGCAAGAAATATTCAACGTGATGAATAACAAGAACCTACAACCAAGAATAATCTATTCAGCAAAGCTATCATTCAGAATTGAAGGGCAGATAAAGAGCTTCACAGAGAAGAAAAAGCGAAAGGCGTTCATCAACTCCAAACCAGTATTATATGAAATGCTGAAAGGTACCCTTTTTAGAAGTGGAAGAAGAAAAGGTAAAAGACAAAAAATTATGAACAACAAATACATATCTATCAACAAGTGAATCTAAAAATTAAGTGAATTAAAAATCTGATCAACAGTATAAACTGGTGAATATAATAGAATCAGGAGCACAGAAAGTTAGTGGACTGATATTTTTCACGGGGAAAGGGTTGAGGGGTGTACAGGGAGAGACTGGACAAAAATCATACACCTATGGATGAGGTCAACGGGAGGGAGGTAAGGGTAGAGGGAGGGTGGGAGCCCGGTGGAGGGTGGCTATGGAGGGGAAAAAAGAGAAACAAATGTAATAATCTGAATAATAAAGATTTAATTAAAAAAAAAAAGAAGCCAAAACCGGTTTGGCTCAATGGATAGAGCGTTGGCCTGCGGACTGAAAGGTCCCAGGTTCGATTCCCGTCAAGGGCATGTATCTGCTTTCGGGCACATCCCCAGTAGGAGGTGTGCAAGAGGCAGCTGATCGATGTCTCTCTCTCATTGATGTTTCTAACTCTCTATCCCTCTCCCTTCCTCTCTGTAAAAAAATCAATAAAATATATTAAAAAAAAAAGAAGAAGAATTTACCTGACAGGGATATGAATTATGGATTAGGAAGAAGGTGAAGCAGAAAACAAGGGAAGAATTAAGATGCCACAGTAATCATCCAAATCAGTGGTAATGAGAGACCTGAATGTAGGACTTGGAGTGGGCGTGGGGGCAGGAAAGAGAGACTTTGTGGGAGTGTTTCCCAGGACTGCTCCAGAGAAAAACATCAGAAAGGGGAAACATTGCAAGAGTCTTCCTGGAAAAACTCTGTTCTGACTGCATTTCTAGTTCAGTAAATGGTAGTAATTTTCAGAAAACAAAAGCTAAATATTAGTATAATACTGTTTCTCAAAGCTTAAAGTGAACACAAATCACCGTAGGATCTTGTTAATTTGTAGATTTTGATTCAGGGTGGGACCTGAGAGCCTGCATTTCTAAGAAGCTGCCAAGTGATACTGGTGCTGCTGCTGGATTGCAGACTACACCTTGAACAGCAAAAATTTAGGACTTTTTTTTTAGGGGTCAGTGGTTCATTCAAATAAAAAGGTCCAGCAGGCTGTTACATAAAAACATTCAAACCTCTAAAGAATTTTTTTGAGTTTATTTGAGCCAAATTGTCGACAATTGCCGGGAAGCAGAATCTCACCAGACTGAGGGAATGCTCTGGAGAATGGTGGGTCACATTTATATTCATACATTGCAATCCAAGGAAGGGATGTATAGGAGTCATAATAATACACACAACATATGTATTTTTCTGATGGAGTAATTTGATAAAAGATAAAGCATAGAAAGTCTTTGTGGATGATTATCTATACCTTAAACTAGTTTTCAATATGATAAGCAAGGTATTTTAAAATCAGATTTTGATTTATATATGTTGATGATTTCTAGTTAGAAATAGCAATTGTGGAAAGTTCATTCACATTAGATCCAAGTATTTAACTGGAAAGTTTGACATTTTGTTCCAAAAACTAAAGCTTATTGTTATTTGAATAGTTGGAGAATTATAAGTGGGTTTCTATATAAATGGATTTCCAGGATTAACTGCAAGCAATAGTAGACTATTTTTACCCACTACATTTCAAACAATTGTAGTGAGAACTATTTAAGTAAATGGCAAATCTGACAAAATGAGAAATTAAAAAAAATAATTTTTTTTTCAGAGAAGAAGGGAGAGGGATAGAGTTAAAACATCAATGAGAGAGAGAGACATTGATCAGCTGCCTCCTGCATGCCCCACACTGGGGATGTGCCCGCAATCAAGGTACATGCCCTTGACCGGAATCGAACCTGGGACCTTTCAGTCTGCAGGCTGAACGCTCTATCCACCGAGCCAAACCAGCTTTGGCAAAATGAGGATTTTTTGAGTTTTCATAGACTAGAGAGGTGGGAGAAAGCAAAGAGGGGAAACCCCTGGGATTGGATAAAGAGTAAAATGATAGACACAAACTTAGGTAGGTGCAAGAACAATTAACATAATAACAATGAAGGAATTTGTGGTATTTGTCCTGGTGCCCGGGCACATTAGGTTGTGCCCCAAGGAGTCCAGAAAAATGGAAGTTACAAGTTTCCTAGACATTTTAAGGATATGCTATCATAAGTGCAAAAAGACAGGCTCAGTTAATGTAAAAGTTGACCTTGTCAGTGAAGCTAGCAGCCTGGGAGGTCACTACCCACCATAACTGCTTTTAGTTAAAGTTTAATTTCAGACCATCCTTTGTGGTTACTTTAGTTCTTTGAGTTTGCAAGCCTGCCATGCAGGCCTCCCCTGAGCTTGTCAGGTTAGCCTGTGGCCCTTTTTGTCTACAAGTCAGTCAGTGTAGGTTCTAGAGTTTAGGAAAGAAAGAGACCTGGATCAGGTATTTGAGAGTCATCAGCACAAAAGTGGTGGTAATACTAGAATGTGAAGATAATGGTCCAAGGATAGTGTTTGGGGAAAAAGTAGAAAAAATTCAAGGATAACTCATGGGTAGCACCAGCATTTAAAGGAAAGTTGTTGGGTGAGGGTTAAGAGTATGAAGAAGTAACAGATAAATCTAGGGTGCCAAATTTTCAATTAAGAAGTCTTTAATTCCCAAACTTATTATATAAATAACTAGA
Organism: Lasiurus cinereus; assembly: GCA_011751065.1. NCBI lineage: Eukaryota > Metazoa > Chordata > Mammalia > Chiroptera > Vespertilionidae > Lasiurus > Lasiurus cinereus. Next base: position 14,547,536 of record JAAGEH010000304.1, read on the forward strand.
TGCCTGCTGCATGAAAATTCATGCACTGGAGCAGCAGCGTGGAGTGGTTCTCCTCAGCCCCGTCTGCCCCCTCTCACAGTCTGGGAACCCTCAGGTGTGGGAGGCGACCCAGCAATCAGGGAAAAGTGATGCCCCCATCACACCTCTGCTGCTGCCACTGCTGGCAACACAAGCCTTAGCCAGCCCTGGTTACCTAAGCTTTGGGCGGCCCTGGGTGGCTGGGCAGCAGCCATCTGGAGTTTGCCTGTATCTCGGGCCTGCCCTGGGAGGCTGGGGGGCTGAGGGAGGGTCCGACCACACTGAATGCCTGCTATTCCCCCTCCCCCCACCCAGGCTGGGCTGAAAGGACTGGGAGACTCTGTAGAGCTGAGAGGGATTGGATGCCGCCATCTTGTGGCTATGGGTGCCACCATCTTTGTGATAGCTTGACAGTCAATTTGCATATTCACTCTTTATTAAATAGAATAGGCACCATTGTAAGTATTCTATTCCTGGCACTCAGCTGTTCTCCAAAACAAAGGTACTGTATAAGAAATGTTGTATTAAAATTTTTCTCACCCAACCTGGGAGACTCATGGTTGAACGTGGAGATTGTAATCTGACAATCAGTGGGTCTGTGCTGCCTGTTACTATTTGAGCCAATTAAGCAGAGACAGGATTGAATCATATATGAGCATTTATTCCAATAATGCCAGCAGTATGGGAGAGTAGCAGGTCATCCACAAAAATCTGCTCTGCAGCCCTCCATAAGCCTGCTGCTTATATAGGGTAGGACAAAGATTGTATGGGAAAGTAGGGATTATAGGCATGAGGAAGCAGGCAATGCAGGCTCAGGTGGACTCCGCTATTTAGACAACAAGGTTGTTAATCTTTCCATGATAATAGGCAGTTCTTAAATGAGAATGGATCACATTCTAAGGTTGATTCCCAGGTCCCAGGAGCATACAAATCCCTGCCAGGTCAGAATGTCCTTTTTTAAACCAACACAAGGAAATCATGGTTAACAGAGCATGACTAATATTTCTCATAACCATAGCTAGTTCCCAATATTCTATTTTTGCCCCTAATGAGGTTACAGTTCGATTCTGGTTGTACATGTCTGTGTTGCAGGCTCCATCCCCAGTGTGGGGCATGCCAGAGGCAGCCAATCAACAAGTCTCTCTTATCATTGATGTTTCTATCTCTGTATCCCTCTCCCTTTCTCTCTGAAATCAATAAAATATATTAAAAAATACTTGTTTTCTCTAATCCTACCCCATTACTCTGAGCTGGTGGAAAATTTAATCTAGGTCACTATAAAAGGTCTATAAACCACACCCAGGATTGTATGAAGGTCAAGGGGAATGTCCTCAAGTCCTCATTCAATGTTGGTTAACATGCTCATTTCCCCAGCTCACTTATCCCTTACAGATGAGCTGCTTTGCTGATTCAGTCAGTGCCAAGCTTGGAAATGGGTATTGGCCATGGATAGACTCTCTGAGGTCCACATTGCAGCCTCCCTAATGGTGCTTTACATCCATTCTCATGGAAGGTCTTGCCTCCTCCCTCAACCCATTAGGTTCCCGATAGGCAGAGAACCTGAAACCCACCTTTTCTGTTACTCCCATTGGTTGCCACTTATCCAACCAACCCCCAAAGCCTCTAATCTTTCTCCACTGTGTGAAGAGAGAAGTATCTCAATGAACATAAATGGCCCTTCTATTATGCTCTGAGGCAAAGGAAGTCCCACACTTTGTGCAGGAGCTGTCAGGGGCGTTTCCAGCCTTTCTCTAGCGTCCTTTTATAGCACGGAGAAGGAAACAAATGAATTATCTTACCATCTTGACAAACCGTCTTACCACACAGGCATTGTCCCAGGAGATTCCTACAACCACTCACGGGTAATTCTCATTTTACATACTGAAGCTCGGTTGAATTCAGAAGCTTGTTTCAAGCGGCACAGTTATTAAGTAACTGTGTAGGACCTGTGAGCTATGTGTGTTGGACTCTGTAACAGTCAGGGTGTGGCATGTCACTGAAGTTCTTATCCAAACACCTTAACGTCCAGTGTGAGCGGCACTGACCAAACTGAAATTCGGACACTCCACAGACAGAGGGGAAAGGCGCTGTGTGCGCGCCTCAGACAGAGGGCTAGGATTCCTTTACTCTTCGCCACCGCTCTGTCATCTCAACGTTACCGATGAGAAACTGAGGCTGAAGCGGAAGGAGGAACTGACGGGCCTGTGGCCACAAACCCAGGACTTCGTTCGCTGGCTCCCAAAGTGGTGTTCTCACCAATTGACAGGCGACTGGCTGGGTCTCACTCCTCCGCAAACCCCAAGGCAAGACCAAGTCAGTGCACCTGGCCTCGGAGAAAAATACACAGACACATGCGCAGTGAGCACCAGAGACTCCACCCTAGCTGCTCCGAGCTCTACACACCACGCATGCGCCAGACGGCTGCTCCCGCCCCGCCCCTTCACACCGAGCCTTTCCGCCTACTTCCCGCCCCTTCCCCTCCCGGAAACCAGCCTAGTTCTGCCGGATGTTGTTGTGAGTCCGAGAGACACGTGGGGCGCTGCTACGTCATCACAGGCCCGCGCAGGAAACATGGCGGTGGCGGGTGTAGTGAGCGGGAAGGTAAGTAACGGCCACGGGAAACGCCTCGCCTTTTTCTGTCCCGGCGGGGGATGCCTTTGCTGCTTGGAGGCCGGCCGGGGCGGGATGCGAGGGCCGTTCTGTACCAGGAACAGCCCGCGGCGGGTGTGGGAAAAGAGGCCTTGGCGGTGTCAGCTGTTTTCTCGCGAATGCCGGCTCAGTCGGGGAGTGAGACGGGTGGTTCCCGCTCCCAGGCCAGCTAGGCCTCGGCAGCGTGGGGATGTGTTCCGCCCCGGGGCGGGGGGCCGTTCTTTGTATTACTTCTCCTTAGGGACAGGTAGTTGCCCAGTTCCTTTCTTTTTTCGGGCTCACTTTTTTAGTTCTCCAGGTTTGCTCTTTTGCCTCCTGCGGCTTCCTCTCGTTGAGGCCTTCATCTTCGCGTGCCCCTGCGTTTCTCTGCTTTACTCTGGGCGCAGGCCCCTAGAGAGGAGCTAAAAACAGGCGCCGAACAGCAGTTGCGCACGGAAGGGAAGAGTGTATTGGATCTATTTTACCAGATTGCCGAGTCGGTTGGTGCTTGTGAGCAAAAGGGCGTGCTTCCATCCCACGCTTGCCTGCGAAATGGTTAGTTAAGGTATTTCTTCCCTAGACCTCTCTTTGCGGTTACTCTGGAAGTATCTTTGGTGCTTTTTTATTCATTTTTTAAATGTATTTTGTTAATTTTTTACAGAGAGTAAGAGAGAGGGATAGAGTTAGAAATATTCATCAGCTGCCCCTGCACACCCCCCACTGGGGATGTGCCTGCAACCAAGGTACATACGTGCCCTTGACCAGAATGGAACCTGGAACCCTCGAGTCCGCAGGCCGACGCTCTCTCCACTGAGCCAAACCGGCGAGGGCCTTTGGTGCTTTTTTAAGGAGGCGGTCAGTGAGACCCCCGCCTAGTTCGTTAGGAACTAGGATTGGGTGCGTAGATTTCATTTTGTAGTGCCTGTTGGTTGAAGTTGCGAAAGCACACCTGACTTCTTCAAATTAGCTTGTTATTTAAGACCATCAGGACATGCCCCTGGCAGCATTTCCCATTGCGGGAGTAGTACTTTGTAAACAGTTGGGTCTGGTGGTGACTCATCCCGCACTAAGGACTGTTAACTTGTAGATAGCTTCCTCTGTTCTTTTGAGTTTCACTCATTTTCCCTGTGCAGGCCTCCCCATCCCATTTTGAATTATTTGGCAGCATTTGTGGTTTGTTGTATGGATTACTAGACTACGTGGCGGAATAATATCTGTGGTCGTGGCTTTACTGATAATCTGAAATATGACCTTGGGGAGTTGAGCAAGCATGACTTCATATTGTTTATCTCTAAAATGGAGGTGATGTCAATCATTTTTTGTATTGGAGTCATTAGGATTACTTGAAATAACAAAAGCATTAAACATTACATAATTCTGCATACTGGCTTTTTAAGTAATAGGTTGATCATCAATTGGTATTATTCACGCTCTTTGGTTTCTTGTCATGGTCAGTTTTTGTCTTAAGGGTGGGTGCTGATCTACTTGACTCACTACATACGGAATGGGGCAAAAGTAGTTTTACAGTTGTTCCTATGGAAAATAATACAACTAATAAGTAAAAATACAAGAATAAACTGTTTCACTTATTATTCACAGCTGTAAAGTCCTATATGTGAAAGTTATCTCATTTGATTTTCCATCTGGACTTGATTCATTCCAAGACTTTTCAAGAGGGAGAATTTTCTCTTTCAGGTGTGGATTGATTTTAAATGAACCCTTGAGATGATGAAACAGCTGAAATGTAAGACTTTTTTCACCCTGCCACCCAGGCTATTCATAAATATAAAAATACAGTTATGTAAAATAAACTAAAAGGAAAGTAAATAAAGGTAGGGAAGGTAGATGAAACTGAAGTATGACCGTTAATTAATCGAACTGCCTCCTAGCTACTTACCTTTCCTAATCTGACTTCTTTTTTTAAAAATTATTTTTATTTATTTATTTATTTATTTTAATAAATCTTTATTGTTTAGTTTATTACATTTGCTTTCTTTTTTTTTCCCCCATAGCTTCCCTCCACCCGGCTCCCACCCTCCCTCTACCCTTACCCCCCTTGTCCTCCTTCATAGGTATATGATTTTTGTCCAGTCTCTCCCTGCATCCCCTCACCTTTTCCCCCCTGAGAATTGTCAGTCCACTCCCTTTCTGTGCTCCTGATTCTATTATATTCACCAGTTTATTCTGTTCATCAGATTTTCAATTCACTTGATTTTTAGATTCACTTGTTGATAGGTATGTATTTGTTGTTCATAATTTTTATCTTTACCTTTTTCTTCTTCCACTTCTTAAAGAGTACCTTTGAGCATTTCATATAATTCTGGTTTGGTGTTGATGCACTCCTTTAGCTTTTTCTTATCTGTGAAGCTCTTTATCTGCCCTTCGATTCTGAATGATAGCTTTGCTGGGTACAATAATCTTGATTGTAGGTTCTTGCTGTTCATCACGTTGAATATTTCTAGCCACTCCCATCTGGTCTACATAGTTTCTGTTGAGAAATCAGCTGACAATCATATGGGTGCTCCCTTATAGGTAATGAACTGTTTTTCTCTTGCTGCTTTTAATATTCTCTCTTTGTCTTTTGCTCTTGGCATTTTAATTATAATGTGTCCTGGTGTGGTCCTCTTTGGATTCCTTTTGTTTAGGGTTCTGTGCACTTTCTGAACTTGTATGTCTATTTCTTTCACCAGGTGGGGGAAGTTTTCTGTCATTATTTCTTCAAATAGATTTTGAGTATCTGGCTCTTCTCTTCTTCTGGCACCCCCATAATTCGGATTTTGGTATGCTTGAAGTTGTCCCAGAGGTCCTTACCCTATCTTAACATTTTTGGGTTCTTTTTTCTTCTTGCTTTTACAGTTGGATGTTTTTTTGCTTCTTCATATTTCAAATCTTCGTATTTATAACCATAGTTTTGAACTCCATTTCCAGTTGTTTGCTTTCTTCCATTTCTTTTATTTGTGATCTGTTTCTTTGTCTCTGCATTTTGGCTGCTTCCCTGTGTTGATAGAATGGCTTTGTGTGCTGGGTGTCCTATAGGGCCCTGTGGCTCAGCTTTCCTAATTACCTGAGGTGGACGCTCCTGGTGTACCCCTTTGTGGGCTGTATGCACAGTCTTTTTGTATTTAAGCCTTGATTGCTGTTGGAATCACTGGGAGGAATTGATCTCCTGGCCAAATGACTGTGAAGATCAGTTGTGTCTACGCTGGGAGAACTTCTGTGCTGGAGACATTTTTATGGGACAAAACTTGCTTCAGTGGGGCTTTGGCACTCACTGAGTGCCCCCTGAGTGTCTCTCTTATGGATGTGAAGAGTTGTATTCTGGATGGTCTTACTCTGACCATTCGGTACACTGGTTTTTGGATCTCCAAGGAGGTGCAAAGTCAGCCACCCCCCTGAGACCACCCAGCAGGAGCTACAGAGACATCTGTAGATTCCTCCTCTTTGGGGTTTGGAGGTGTGCGGATGAGGCACAGCTGTGATGCAATGCAAGCTGCTGTCCAGAGTTGGGCCTTCTTTGGGAGCTCTGTTACTCTCTGACCCAGCTGCAGTATGTTAGGTTTTAGGTTGCTAATGGCCAGGCCATTCATATGCAAAAGCCTCTGCTCACAGCTTGGGTGGGGTTGTAAATTGGGTGGGGCGGGGAGGGGGGGGGCTCTCAGGGAATCATCAGGGCGGAGCAAACAGCAATGGCTGACTGTCAGCCTTGCCCCAAAGAGGTTCCTGGGTCTGTGTGTCCCATGGTGCAGTGCAGGAACGATGATCACTGCAAGCACTTCTGAGAAAAAGCTGCCCTCATGTTCCGGCTGGATTCCAGACAATCCAGTTTCTCTCCCTATGTGTTTGGGTCCCCAGAGTCTCGTCTGGAACTGGAGTTCAGAGCAGTAGGGAGCTTGTGTCTCCCTCCTGGATGAAAAAGACAACAGCATATTCAGTTGCCAGCCCTTTTTGCTCGTGTGCATGCCTTTGTACTTCACTTCCGCACCTCCACACCTCCTCCCAGTCTCAGTGTGCTTTTCTCTTTCCTTCTAGTTGTATAAATTCCATTCAGCCAGCCTCCCTGTGGTTCTGGATGATATCCTTTTTGTCTTTTAGTTGTAGTTTTGAAGTGGTTGTGTGAGGCAGCAAGTTCAGGTGTTTATCTATGGCACCATCTTGGTTTCTCTCTCTTTTGCTTTGAACTTTTAATGTAGGAAGTCATGGATGCAGGAAATTAATCTTTGTCATATGGAAAAGCCATGTAAGCTAAGAGGTAAGGACTTGACTTTAGAGCCAAGCTAGTTTCAAAAACTATTTTCACACTTACTGGTGATTTCAGTCAAATTATTTAACTTCTGTACTTGTCTCCTCACCTGTGTATGGGGATGACAGTAGTACCTACTTTATGGGATTGTTAGCATTAATAGGAAGATAGAGCAAAGCCTGACACGTAGTTAATGCTCTGCAGGTGTTACTCATCATCTTAATTTCCCTGCAAGTCATTGGTTAGGTATGGTGGAATTTTAAAGATTAAGAATGTGGTTTTAGTATGTCTGTGAATTTCATTTTTTTCTAATATATCTTTATCGATTTTTTAAAATTAAATCTTTATTATTCAGATTATTACATTTGTTTATCTTGTTTCCCCTCCATAGCTCCCCTCCACCTAGCTCCCACCCTTCCCTCTACCCTTACCTCCCTCCCGTTGACCTCATCCATAGGTGTATGATTTTTGTCCAGTCTCTCCCTGTACACCACTCACCCCTTTCTTCCTGAGAATTATCAGTCCACTCCCTTTCTGTGCTCCTAATTCGATTATATTCACCAGTTTATTCTGTTCACCAGATTTTTAATTCACTTGATTTTTAGGTTCACTTGTTGATAGATATGTATTTGTTGTTCATAATTTTTTTGTCTTTTACCTATTTCTTCTTCCTCTTCTAAAAGGGTACCTTTCAACATTTCATATAATACTGGTTTGGAGTTGATGAACTCCTTTAGCTTTTTATTATCTGTGAAGTTCTTTATCTGCCCTTCAATTCTGAATGATAGCTTTGCTGGATAGAGTATTCTTGGTTGTAGGTTCTTGCTATTCATCACGTTGAATATTTCTTGCCACTCCTGTCTGGCCTGCATCGTTTCTGTTGAGAAATCAGCTGACAGTCCTATGGGTGCTCCCTTGTAGGTAATTAACTGTTTTTCTCTTGCTGCTTTTAATATTCTCTCTTTGTCTTTTGCTCTTGGTATTTTAATTATGATGTGTCTTGGTGTAGTCCTCTTTGGATTCCTTTTATTTGGGGTTCTGTGTGCTTCCTGGACTTGTAAGTCTATTTCTTTTACCAGATGTGGGAAGTTTTCAGTCATTATTTCTTTAAATAGGTTTTCAGTATCTTTTTTTTTTTATAATATATTTTATTGATTTTTTTATAGAGAGCCAGAAACAATCGATGAGAGAGAGACATCAATCAGCTACCTCCTGCACACCCCTCACTGGGGATGTGTCCACAACCAAGGTACATGCCCCCGACCGGAATCGAACCCGGGACCCTTCAGTCCTCAGGCCAACGCTCTATCCACTGAGCCAAACCGGTCTTGGCGGTTTTCAGTATCTTGCTCTCTCTCTTCTTCTGGCACCCCCACAATTCTGATGTTGGTATGCTTGAATCTGTCCCAGAGGCTCCTTACATTATCTTCACATTTTTGGATTCTTTTCTCTTCTTGCTTTTCCAGGTGAGTGTTTTCTGATTATTTGTATTTCAAATTTTTGACTTGATTCTTGCTTTTCTTTAGTCTGCTGTTAGGACTCTGTATAATATTTTTTATTTCAGTCAGTGTATGTTTAATTTCTAGTTGGTCCTTTTTCATCACTAGTTGGTCCTTGTCCATCTCTAGTTGGTTCTTTTTCATCTCCTCTTGGGTCTCGCTAACTTTATCCAACTTTTCTAGGATATTCTTGAAAAACCTTATAAGCATGCTTTTGAATTCTATA